>OW240919.1:118826391-118994010 GCA_933207985.1 Pelobates cultripes
CCCAACAAGTCTGGGGACACGGCCTTAAAGGGGCAGTGTCCCAATCTTCCTGATGTCCCAAAAAAGGTGTTTAAAAGGGCCAGCACCAGTCACATAAAGAGTCCATAAGCCCCAATATGCCCACCGACAGTCTTAAAGGGCCATACACACCAAATAAAAGTGCATACAATTTCACAATCTCCCAGGGGCCATAGTCATGCGGGAGGAGGCTGGCAAAGAGGCTTCTCCACAACCCAGGGAAACAGGGCAATTTGCCATTTAAAGGGCCCGCTACAAATAGCAGTTTGTAACAAGGTGTCAATCCATATCTGCCAAGTGACCCGATGTAGGGGGAACAGTCCCTATTCTGCTCTGTGTCAGTGTGTATCAGGGATCCTTAGGACAGGTGTCAATCCACATCTGCCAAGTGACCCTATGTAGGGGGACCAGTCTCTATTCTGCTCTGTGTCCGTGTGCATCAGGGGCTCTGAGGACAGGTGTCAATCCATATGTCAAGGTGTCAATATGTCATATGTCAGGTGTCAATCCATATTCATTGTGATTTAGGAATGTTAGGTGATTTCTGCCCTTATGGATTAAAACCAGACTCTGCATCAACTGTGTAATTTTCCATGGGAGTTTTGCCATGGATCCCCCTCCGGCATGCCACAGTCCAGGTGTTAGTCCCCTTGAAACAACTTTTCCATCCCTATTGTGGCCAGAAAGAGTCCCTGTGTGTTTTAAAATTCGCCTCCCCATTGAAGTCAATGGCGTTTCGGGCGGTTCGCCGGTTCGCGAACATTTGCGGAAGTTCGCGTTCGCCGTTCGCGAACCGAAAATTTCGGGTTCGCGACATCACTATTCTTGACCTTATATATATAGTTCTAGGTACTCCTAAAGCCTCTGTAGCTCTTCAGAATTCCAAATATCTTTGTGTTTTACTCCTTGAATGATAAAGCCTCTTGAGAATCCACTTTTCATATTTGCTTCAATTACTTACCAAGCTGTGGATCCAGAGATTCTGTATCCATACAACTTGGCAGCTGTAAATCCTAGGATTTAACCTGTGTGAGCAGTTGTTACAGTGGAAGACCCAATTGTTGTGAGGGTTCCCCGTAGCTCAGATTCCTGTTCACATCTCTGTGCCATTCTCTATTCTTCAATGTCTGCACCGTCCTTCACTGTCCTGCTGCTGCTAACATAGAAATCCTTTAACTACAGCTCCCTTTCTTGAAAGGTTCTACATAGATATAATCCTATCCACCTGAAGTTTTCCAGATACATTCGCTTGTTTTTTCTTTAAGTCATCTAGATTTCTGTTCCTATCCTCCAAAACCTGTTTAGTTATTATTTTGCTAAATCCTCACTGGAGTCCTTGTTTATCATTTTTTTCCCTGTGTGTAAGGTTCCTTATTAACCCTCTAGCTACCGAGACCAATCTTGTCTCAGTAGTATACCATTAGCTACTTTCCACCGTTGTATTTCAAGAATTTCAGTACTTGTCAGCATAAGCGATAAAAGACATAATAGTCAAGCTTAGCAACAAATATGTTAATGTAAAACCACATAAATTCGAGATTGCTAACATTTTCAGATTAACGGAGAGTAATACGATCAGTTAATTCTCGTTTCATGCTTTTCTCATAAAAATGCAAAATTGGTTTTAAAAATAGCATTAGTCTGACTGTACGTGATTATCAGACAAGGAATCCTTCAATCCTTTGCTAATAAGCGCTCAAATTAAATTCAAAAGGCTTTTCAGAACAAATTAAATACGAGAAGCATTTGATATTGACTTAAGAAAGTGAGATTTGAACGTACAGATGTTTGTCGTTCATGGTATTCGAAGAAATCGGCGAGGTCATTTCCTCCAAAGAACCATTTAAGTAAGACATGTCGTCTTCTTGCAAACGTTTGCCCCACTTTTATAAACTCGGGCAGATTCTAATTTGTATCTTTCCTGCCATAAAGAGAATGCCTTGAGAGAATGTCTTCAGTAAGTGACTCCAACGACCCACTTTATAAATATAGAAGCTACTATTTTTCCTAAATATGGATCACTGAACTATCCCAAATGATTAACTGTTCCTATTCACTACTGCTTTCCTTTCTTCCATAATAAATATATATAAGATTACATTGTCTATTCAATAACTCACTAATAGGGATGATTTACAATACAGAATATTACTTAAAGATATATTTTAGAGCCTAATTTTATTGGTAGAATATATTATGCTGAGAGCAGTTGTTATATAAAAATTGCATTCTATATTTTTCTGAAAGCTCCCTTAGACATGTCTAGGGTCCATAGAATATATTTAATCGTAAAGTGGGCTTTGGATGCATGGCTAGCCACAGGGCAAAATGGAGGAAACTTATACACAATATTAAAGGGTAACTCCAACCACCTGGAGTCTGTAAATGCAGTTTCATTATGAAATGTTGCACATGCTACATGTTATCATTAAAGTGTTGTTAACCAGCCCGGAACAAGAGTTCAAGGCTGGATTATGTCAGTTCTGTGCATTTTTGATGTCGGATATCATGTTGGTGAAAGTCGACCAATGGCGCCCCCCTCCTCCACCTGCCACTGATGTTCTTCCATCAGTCCACACAACCTGACTGTTCTCCTGTGTGGGGAAGTTTTAGCTATATTCTTTATTTATTTACTTTTAAGGGGGAAGACCAGGACAATAAGGGCTATACTGACCATAAAACACTGTTGTTTGGTTGAAGTGACCTTTTAAGTTCAGAGGATTTGACCGTCAAAAGTAGAAAATAAATAAATAGCTAAAACGTAATAGTAGATGCATGGGCGTCCGCAGGAATTTTTCCAGGGGGGGGGACATAATTGTAATGACATCCATGCTTTGTACCTTTTTGACAGTGTCATGAAAGGGAAGGGGCATAGCCATTATCACATAAAGCCAGGGTGACTAGCGTTTTCACAACTATGGTGTCAGGAATATATGTTTGTATTCCTGACACTATAGTATTCCTTTAAGCAAATTAAAGGACATTTATGGTCACCATAACAACTTCACCTAAATGCTATGATGCCAGGAAGCCCCTGGGTGCTTGCTTTCCTTTAAGGGGTTAAATCGATCTCAAATGGTTTAACCCAAAGGCTTCCTCCAGCTCCAGGTCGCTCAGTGGTATTTGGCTTCTGAAACAGAGTGTCAGGAAGTGTAGATTGACGTCAGGCATGGGTGCCGCTGATTGACTAGAGTGGACAGTTGACGCTCTAAGCCAATCGCTAGTTCCCGGTTCATAAAATATTTTTACTTTTTTATGAATCGGGAGCTACTGATTGGCTTAGAGTGCCAGCTGACCGCTCTAGCCAATCAGCAACACCCCTACCCAATGGCACTCTGTGCTTCCTGGCACTCAGTAAATAAAAGTGAACACATTAATACTGATATTGTTTTACCTTTGGAGATGAGAAGGTCCAGCGTTTCCCTGCCTGGCCCAGGTACCAAAGCCTTATGATGTGGTGTCCAGAATAAAGTGGAGGGTTCACTTCATTTGCCCTTCCTGCTCCAATCTACTTTTCCTCTCCTTCATTTGACAGTCTTTTTTTTTTTCTTCTGACACTGTTTTCTATCCTTGGCCCCTTCTGCTCTTTTACCTTTCTGCTACTTTCTGCTTATTTAGCGCCCTTCTGCTACTTTCTCATTCTGATCCCTTTCTGCTCCTTGCAGACCCTTTCTGCTCCCTTTTCTACTTTACCTTTGTGCTCCTTGCTGTCCCTTTCTGCTCTTTCTCCTACTTTACCTTTGTGCTCCTTCTGATTCTTTCTGCTCCTTTACCTTTGTGCTCCTTGCTGTCCCTTTGTGCTCCTTCCTGCTCCTTGCAGGCCCTTCCCTACTCATTCTCGCTTTACCTTTGTGCTTTGCAGCCCAGCTCCTTGCTGACCCTTCCTGTTCATTTCTATATATCCCCTATCTGCCTGCTGGAAATCTATAGGCTGCTGCCCCTCCCCAAATCTATGGGCTGCTTTGCCCTGCCCCTCCTAAATCTATGGGCTGCTGCCTCCCCAAATCTCCTGCCACTCCCAAAATCTATGGGCTACTGCCCCTCCCAAATCTGCTGGCCCCCCCAAAATCTATGAGTACTGCCCCTCCCAAATCTAGGCTGCTGCCCCCTTCCCAAATCTGCTGGCTTTAGGGGGCTGCTGCCCCCTCCCCAAAATCACGGAAACTTTGCTGCCCCTCCCCAAATCTATATAGGCTGCTGCCCCTCCCCCCCCCTCAAATCTGTAAATCTATGGGCTATGGGCTGCTGCCCCTCCCAAATCTATGGGCTGCTGCCCCTTCCCAAATCTACTGGGCTGCTGCCCCTCCCAAATCTAGTATCTATGTGGGCTGCTGCCCCTCCCCAAATCTATGGGCACTATGAACACTGCCACACTCCCAAATCTATAAATCTATAGGCTGCTGCCCAAATCTATGGGCCCCCCCCTCCCCAAATCTATGGTACTGCCCCTCCCAGATCTAGGGCTGCTGCCCCTCCCAAAATCTATGGGTTGCTGCCCCCCCTCCCCAAATCTAGGCTGCCCTCACTCCCCAAATCTATAGGCTGCTGCCCCTGAAATCACATGGGCTGCCTTCCCTGCAGACTTGCTCCCCTGTGGACTGGGGCCCCTCTATAGGCCTGCCGCACTGGAAATCTATAGTGGGCTGCAGGCTGCTGCCCAAAAAATCTATGGGCTGCTGCACAAATCTATGGACTGCTGCCCCTTCCCAAATCTATAGGCTGCCCCTCCCCAAAATCTATGGGCTGCTGCCTCCCCAGGCTGCTGCCCCAAAATCCCCATGGGGTGCCCCCCCCTCTATGGGCTGCTGCCCCTCCCCCAAATCTATGGGCCTGCCCCTCCCAAATCCATAGGCTGCTGCCCACAAATCCTGGGCTGCACCTTTACCTCCCCCAAATCTATCTATAGGCTGCTGTCCCCGTCTATGGGCTGCCTCCCCAAATCTATCTGCTGCTGCCCAAATCGCCAGGCTGCTTCCCAAATCCTATAGGCTGCTGCCCAAATCTATGGGCTGCTGCCTCCCCTCTAAATGCTATAAATCTATAGCTGCTGCCCCTCCCCAAATCTATAGGCTGCTCCCCAAATCTATGGGCTGCTGCCCCCCCAAATCTATAGGCTGCTGCCCCTCCCCAAATATATCTGCTGCCCCTAAATCCTATGGGCTGCTGCCCCCAAATCTATAGGCTGCTGCCCCCCTCTCAATCCCTCCCCCCCATCCCTCACTCCCCTGATCTGTAGGCTGTCTGTGGCTGCATGTGTTGCTCCCCTGCGGTTTCAATCAGCAGAGAGAAGCAGGGATAATATGCAGCTTCCTATCCCTGTCTCTCTCCATACATAGCGCCACCTACTGGCCAGCGCCGGTATTGCAGTGTACTGGGTTATGGAGGTGGGCGGTAGGCTGCTCGTATTGTTGCCGGGTGGTGAGGGAGCTGGTATGTCCCTGCTCTGCTCCCTCATGCGCCGCTTAGTGAGGCAGGGGCCGGAATATGACGAGGGAGGGAGCAGGGTAGGGACATCACAGCTTCCTTGCCGCCCACCTTCTATTCGTGCAGCCAGCCACCCGCCTCCACAACCTACCAGCATGCCACCAGCCTGCTGCCCACTGGACCCCAGGGTAGGCCGATTTTATTAAAACATGCATTAATGTGTAGGTCTGTGTCAGTGTGACTGTTTGTCATGGTGTGTGTGTGTCTGCCTTTCATGGTGTGTCTGTGTGTGTCTGCCTGTCTGTCAAAGTGTGTTTGCTTGTCTGTCTTGGTGTGTGTCTGTGTGTGTGTGTGTGTGTCTGTCTGTCTGCCTGTCATTGTGTGTGTGTGTGTCTGTCTGTCTGTCATGGTCTCTGTGTGAAAAGGCAGTGTTTACATTGAAACACG
The DNA here is from genome assembly GCA_933207985.1 of Pelobates cultripes. Taxonomy (NCBI): domain Eukaryota; kingdom Metazoa; phylum Chordata; class Amphibia; order Anura; family Pelobatidae; genus Pelobates; species Pelobates cultripes. The sequence goes on from OW240919.1 coordinate 118,832,281, forward strand.
TTCAGGGACAGGCAATAAGATGTAGTGGTCCTAGTGACTATAGCGTCCCTTCAAGAATTGTACTTTGTCATTTAAAGCTTTGTAAGTTTAAAAAAAAAACTGGCTCCTAACTTTTTTAGCTGGATCCTAGATTTTGTGTGTTAGCCGTGTAGCACAAGTTAAGAAGGACTCAGAATTCAGTATTTTAAAACCCTTGTGCTCATGCAGGACCTCAGCATAGTGACTCAGCAGGTAGCACTGAATGAAAAAAACCTCCAAATATCTTTATATTTTTTATCTTTTGACACAAACAGGGTAATTCACTATAGTGAGAGGTTTCAAATTTAAGGCACAGACTGGTAAAATTCTTCAAGTCAACTATGTTTACAGTTCATCTACTTTGACCTTCAACTTTAAATTCACTTTGAAGTCACTTCGATTTCCGTACAATTCTCAAAAATAAGTGTACAGAAATTATTACTATGGATATATTTCTTGGATGATTTATACCCACCACTCCCTGTTCAGGAGTGAAAGTCTCTACTTTGGACCCATACCAAGTGTCTTAGTTTACAACAGAGCTTTGCAGAAATTAAACAAATAAATAGTGTGTCTGAAAACTGAATAACATAGAGCTAAGGGCAATGGCTCGCTCTTGTGTTTAGCTCCACTGAGCTAAACTACCAGGAAGTAATAAGAACAGCTGTAACAAGGGTGATTTATAAAAATGAAAATTTTTGAAATCTGCACTTTTTGTAAAATAAAAAAAAAGACACACTCTTCACATATAAAGCACGTCGGCTTTATAGTTGAAGAATAAGAAATTCTAACTGCATGCAAAGGGTTCCCAGTGACCCCACAGCCAATACCTGCTACATTAAAAAATGTCAGTAATATTGTTCCATTTTATAATCCAAAATGCCATATTTGTTTTCCCAATGTCTTCATGGACAAAATGGAGTCCATCTGAAGACAATATTTGAAATGTACATCGGAATGTTGCTGTAGTAGTTCTGTAGCGTATCTTTTTGCATTGTTTGCTTTGGTTAAAAAATAATCAGACAAAAATAGCCTTATTGTAGAAATTCCGAACTCAGCTGTTTTTAATGTAAAATTTGCTATCCCCTATTCCAATTATCTCCATAATTATGAGTTTACAAAATAAGCAGCAGAATTATTTTTTTTTTCAAGTTAAGAGGGTTATTTGAGTTTCCGAACAAGCAGAAGTTTCCTTTAGAGATTATCGGCAGCTCAGCTATGACTCATTACACCAGAAGCAAATAGAAGAATTTTCTGTAAGGAGGTAAAGGACAGGAATTCACAGCTGGAAGTGCTTCCATAATTCAACATGCTTGTCTTTTGGAGCTGCAGGTGAAGGTGAGAGAGACTTTCTGAAAAGTTCTGGTATGAATGCTGATTGCATTTGACAGTCGACCCACCAGGAGATTCAGATTTGACCAGAGAATTTACTAATTTATGAGACGTTATTACACATTTATGTAAGAGAAAACGTCACTGAGGGAGCAACATGGAATTCAGCAAAGATCAGGAGGCACGACAAGCCAAAAAAAAAGTAGAAATTGCTTGAAAAATTATAGAGAACACGAAAGTAGAAATAATGGGAGCAGACAGACACTACCTACTATGATGAGTTGCTGATAGGAATGTGTAAAGTGTCAGCTAGCGGGGAAGGGAGGGGTGGAATCATCCAGAAGTCGAGAAGGTATCTAGGCAAAAACAGGTACAATTCAAGTAAGGTCTAATCACAACAACAAAACCCTTAATATTTAGCACTTTGCATCCAAAGTACCTGTGTTTCCTTAAATCTCCACCTAAGCCTTATGCTAATTCTACTCCTAAAACTTGTGCCCAACTTGGCTGTTTATGTGGGCAAGAATTCAAAGTGAATTTCAAATTGAAGTCCAGAGTATCTATACTGGAAGCATAGTTGATGTAAAGCAAGACTCAGATTTAAATTTACTTTCAATACTCACTTTGGTAAAGTCTCTAAAACCAGTGAATACTAGAGACAGGCTTGGATCTTTACTGGTTAAATACTTTGATATTACTATCATACTTATTATTGAACCGAGGACATATTAGAATTTCAGTTATATTAGTGATAATAGCAGAAACATAGCCTGCCCCAGGGAGCTAACACTCTATAAACATATCATGCAATGTGTGACCAGCATGTAAAAGGTTAATAGCTTCAATTTGCATTCAACCTGTATGTGTAATACCTCCTGGGAATGGCATTTTTCAAAGTAAAATTTCCCTTGCAGGGTTCTCAGAAATGATTACTATGGATATATTTCTTGGATGATTTATAATTTATTAATGCAATGTATGAATTCTAGCGGCGTTTTTCACATTGCAATTCGTTTACACCTTCCCCGAACTGACGTTTGAGATGCCTTTCCCGTCACGCAAACTGCACGGAGAGACATAGAAGGGAATTCTATAATTTTATTGAAATAGAAAACAAAGCATTTTTTTTTCTGCCCGGTATTTATTGCGCAACTCATCATATTATTAACTATCTAAGTGCCAGCGTGAGTTAAATGCACATAATTCTATAAGCCATTTTTCTTTTTCCATAGATCTTGGGTCCACGTTTCACCAGGTAATGTTTCTTTGTCTATTGTACTTTGGAAACAAACCTTTTCTCATAATTTAACCCTATTATTAATTCTAACTTTGTGAAGCATATGCCATATTTTTGTAGCCGAGGTGCAGATTCAATTCTGTTGTAATATTAGTGCGTACTTTTGTGACATTTCCAAAATATTCTGCAAAGTCTCCTCCTGTCCTTTCATTAAGCTTCACATACCACTATTCATCTGTAGTAAAGTGATCTGTGTATAAAAGTAGGCACTTAAGGTAAAACAATTTGAAATGCCAATCTATTAGCCGCTACAACACTTGTGTAGAACTCTCTAATCCACCAGGTATTAAGGTATAGAAAAAAAGTAATTAAGAAGAAGTTAAAATAAAACATCCACCATAAATCCCTGAAGTGGAGTGTTGTATTAAAGATAATACTTACCCCTTAATATAGGAGTACCAATTAATCCAATGGAGATATATAAAAAAAAAAGAGAGAAAAATCTAATGGTGAAGTATGTACTTTACAACCAATATAAAAATGTGAATAAAACAAACTCACAAATAAAGAGCCAAGATAAGGACTGGCTTAAATCTCGATCACTTTGGTGTATTAGGGTAATACCCTCTCTCTTCTTGCTTTCTTTGAATGCTCAAAGGGAAACACGGAGAATTGTCTCTAGTGCAGTAAGTTAGATGCCATACAAGGGTGATTAAACCAAATGATAATTTGCTCACCTTTTCCAGAGCCAATATAGGTAACCTGGCTCTGGGTAAAAAAGCTTGTTACCCACAAAGGGAGGTAGACCTTCTTGTGGAGGTAGATTGAGTCTGCAGCCAGTAGGACTATAAAAATCCAGTGGATCAATTTATTGGAGTATAAAATACACATACATATAAAAAATAATTAAAAAAATGTCCTCGTGTGGAGCTTGCTTGCTTCGAGACCCGTTTCGCCCTTTCCTCGGGCTTTCTCAATCAAGGTTTGTCAAATCTCATCTCATCTCCTCCTTTTAAATCCATGTCTCATTTCCTGATTCGTCCTACTGTTTATCTTTTGTCCAATCAGGCATGCAGACGATGTGGGCGTCTTATCAGCAGCTGGTTTTACTCACCAATCCGATTTCTGGAAGTGACGCTACACACTTACATCACTTCCGATGTCTGTGTCACCATGTTACTTACTGGCGTCTCTTCATTTTTTCATATTGGCATTAAGGGTAAACAATGTCCGTGAGTCCAAGTATGTAATAGATTGTCCCTCAAATCAGATTTTGCTCGTATAGGAGATAAAAATAAATATAAATAACAGTCAAAAAATAGCTAAAAATACAGCCAATAGTAGAAAATACTAACAGAGAACTGGATCCTCAATAAGATATAACACTGTCGTGACTTGGAATATACTTGATATTGTGTGTGTATATATATATATATATAAACAATTTAGTCAATCTGCATTTAAGAATAAATACTAAAAAAGAAAAATTTACAAAGTGTATATATAGCTTGAACACAGTTCTCCATCTTATTTAATTTTGAATATATATATAAGTACCCAAAGATCCAAAAATATCAATTCAATTTATGACAGTCATTTCTAAAATAGTCTATACGAAAATCATAAAAAGAGATATAACTCAAAATCGCTATTTAATCCATAAGGTAGAAGGGAATTTAAATGAAATATCCACCTCATTTCTGACTTGCCCATTGCAGTAATAAGGTCTTCTCCCCTGCAGTTAACCTCAATTTTCCGAATGCCTAAGAATTGGAGTTGGCTTGGGTGCCTATTGTGTTTAAGCTTAAAATGATGGGGAAGACTATGTTTATCGAATCCAAGTTTGATGTTACGAACATTATCTTGGATCCTCACATGTAGTGCCCTTGTGGTTCTACTCACGTAAATTAGGCCGCATGTACATGTGATTACATAAATAACTCTTTTTGAATAACATGTAATGAGTTATTTTATGGGAAATTTATTTTCCATTTTGTGGTAGTATATATTCTTTAGTATATCTTTTTTATCTTTAGTATTTACACATGCCCCACAATTCCCAGAGCCATAAAAACCTGCTTCTTCCTTAAAGAAATTACTTGAAATCTGTTTTACCTGTACTAAATTAATTTTAAAAATAGGTACTCCCCTATAGGTTATATTTGTTTTTTTCCGGGAGTATAGAGTTTAAAGTTCCATCTTTTTTAAGTATAGGCCAATATTTATTCAAATTTTTTTTGATATCATGATGTTTACAATTAAAGTCACAAATAAATGAAATTTGGTTCTCTCTATCTTTGTTATTTAATTTATTAGAGATTAAAAGCTTGTTTCTATCCTTTATAATAGTTTCCTCAAAAGCTTTATTTAGAAGTTCTTCTTTATACCCCTTATCTTTAAAGTCATTCAGAATTTTTTGTGACTGTTTTCTAAATTCTTCCTCCTCTGTACAATTATGTTTTATTCTTAATGGTTGAGATTTAGGTAAATTTTTCAGCCAGGGAGAGAAATGGTAACTGCCCTCTTCCACATAGCTATTCACATCTACTGTTTTAAAAAAGGTCCTGGTCTTAATTTTGCCTCCTTCCACATAAATGTTGAGGTCTAAAAAGTTGACATGTGCTTTACTAAAATCACTTGTTAATTTAATGCCCCAGTTGTTCGGATTTAAAAAATTAAGAAAGTCTAAGAGGGAAGATTCACTTCCTCTCCATATAAAAAATATAAAAAAAAATATATAAATCGATATGACGGTGATAGAGCACCAAATTTTCATCCCAGTCACGCCTACTATATACATATTCATGTTCGGTAAGGACATAAATAGATTGGCGTAACTGGGTGCAAATCCAGTGTCCATTGCCGTTCCACATATTTGGAGGTAAAAATTATCTTCAAACCAAAAATAATTATTATTTAAAATCGATTGGATTCCCTCAAAAATGAACTAAATTTGTGGTTGTGGAAAAACATCTAACATCTAAACTCTAAAAAATCTCTTGTCAATAGTCATCCCTTCTCGTCACTATTCCACTGTCCCAAAACAGTCTGTCTATTTCTGGCATATGCCATCATAATTTTTGAAGTTGTTAATCGAACATAAATAATAAATAATTTTGCAGGTTTTGCTAGCAATGTACCTGTAAGTGATGCATCTCACGTTGCTTTGAAAACCCATATATTAATGTGTTAGTTGCCAGTATTGTTTCTAGCAGATAGTACATACTGCTAAATGGCAATCATCCTCATATGTCTTGCCTTTGCAGCAACCTTTTGAAAGGGACATTCTAGGCTCTGAAGCTGGTTCATCTCATTGAAGTACTAATAGTGTCTGGAATCCACTGGTGCCATCCTTCCAATCAGCGTTAAACTGTTTTTTTAATGTTAAGTTTTAATGCTAAATGAGGGTCGCCAGCAGCTCACCCCTTTTGTGCGGCTTGGGCTAAAAAGGAAGCATTATATTGAGCTGTAATTGGTGGCTTTGATTGGCAGAGAGTTGTCAGCTGACTGACTGCTTTTGGCCTATCACAGTGATAAGAAAATCTTTTTCAGTAAACTGAAAACAATCACACTTTTATACTAAACACATTGATCCAAAGTTAAATAAAGTCCAAACCTTCTGTGGGGGACCCATTTATGTACTGTAAGGTGCCATTTTATATAAATAGGGTCCCACAGAAAGATATAGCAGACCCAACAAATTTCCTCTATTTGTTTTCTTGAGCAGTATCACAAGTAAACTTTGGTAAATTATACTTATAAGGGAGCTTCCCAGGGATCTGAGGAAATTAAAGACTTTGCTGGTGTATAAAATCTACATAGTGCAATTTTACTCAGGACCGATCCTGGGCTGTTGGACAGGGTGCTCTGCAGCCAGGCACCAGGAAGCTGAGGCAGAAGGAGGTGCCCGCAGCACCGGCAGAAGGGGGCTGACCCGTGCTAGAGTCCTGAGTGGGGCCCCGAAAAGCTTCATGTCTAAATTAGAAACATAGAAACATAGAATGTGACGGCAGATAAGAACCATTCAGCCCATCTAGTATATATTAAATACTTAAAAAAGATGAAAATTGGGCCATTTATTATTATTAGCCCACCCAGAATAGGGCACTGGGGCTAATAATAAACCCAGCATGCTGCTGTCTGTGCTTCTCTCCCTCCCCCTTACAGTAGCGTGGCCAAGCAGCAGCATCTTACCTCAGCCCAGCCTTATGCTCAGTGTTCATGTCGGAGGCTGTGTGAAGGGGACGGGACATAACACAGGTCATATCTCTGCTCCCTGCTTCACACACAGAGCGGCTATGAACAATGCTGAGGCTGGGCCGAGCCTCTGCCAGATAAGCTCTGGTAATTGAGAGCACTCTGACAAGCTAAATCTCCCACTGTCCCACCAGTGATCAGGATTCCCCTCTCCCTGGCCAAATGTAAGCCCCAGGGAAAGAGGATAAAACTACATTTCTTTTCTTTTCTTTTAAGCCCCTTATCTATACCCCTAACTCCCCACCACTGCCTCTAGCCCAACACAACATTCCATAATTCCCCCACTACTGCCTCTAGCCCCAGACTACATCATTTTCCTTGTTCTATCAGCAATGCTCAGAATGGTTTCATAGAAACATAGAGTGTGACGGCAGATAAGAGCCCATCTAGTCTGCCCAATTTTCTAAATACTTTCATTAGTCCCTGGCCTTATCTTATAGTTAGGATAGCCGTATGCCTATCCCACGCATGCTTAAACTCCTTTACTGTGTTAACCTCTACCACTTCAGCTGGAAGCCTATTCCATGCATCCACTACCCTCTCAGTAAAGTAATAATTCCTGATATTATTTTTAAACCTTTGCCCCTCTAATTTAAGACTATGTCCTCTTGTTGTGGTAGTTTTTCTTCTTTTAAATATAGTCTCCTCCTTTACTGTGTTGATTCCCTTTATATATTTAAATGTTTCTATCATATCCCCCCTGTCTCGTCTTTCCTCCAAGCTATACATGTTAAGATCCTTTAACCTTTCCTGGTAAGTTTTATCCTGCAACCCATGAACCAGTTTAGTAGCCCTTCTCTGAACCCTCTCTAAGGTATCAATATCCTTCTGAAGATACGGCCTCCAGTACTGTTCACCAAGGTTTTTGCCCATGGTGCTGATATTTTTATTACCCTATTTATTTTTCTTGTTTTATTTTCTTCTACTGTAAGAAAAATTGCATTTAAATAAACAATGATCAAAGTTCATTGTTTGGTTAAAAAAAAGTGTGCAAACTTCTGAAATAATTTGAGTCAAATATTCCAATCAAAGAGATGGCAATCAGGTTTGAGTTTGGCAGGTTCATCACTATTAAACAAATACAAACTTTAAATGTCGCAATCAGTACCTGTTCTTCACAACATAGGCTTGAGCAATGAATAATGCCACAATCAAAAGAGTTTTCTGAGGACTTTGCGACCACATACAGGATAACTCTAGATTGCAAGCTTGTTCGAGCAGGGGCCTCGCCAACCAATTGCTCTTAGCAAAATTTGTAATAGTTTATCCTATTTGTCATAAAATTTCCCCTTTTTATAATATAGTAAAGTACATCAGAATAAGTTGGCGTTATATAAATGTCAAAAATAATAATAATAATAATAACTAAACTACTACTTTGAAAACCAAATTTAGTTACTTCCACACTAAAATTATTTCAACAGACCGCCTGGGGACTGGTTGTTAATTTTCTTAGCCTGACAACTTCCAGGACAGGCCCCTGGTCTTGGCGGCTCGCCCCGGAATTGACTACTTGGCATGAAACCCTGAGTGAACCTGTTGCCAAGCCATATAACAAGTTCTCTTTCTTCAGGTTACGATCGACACTCTCAGTTTAGGATTTTCCTTTGTTATGTGCATGCTCACCTAATTTTATGTCTGTACCATTAAAGTCATTTTCACCATGTGCTGATTTATTCTGGACTATTTTCTTTATCGTGCCTCACTGGGAGCCTTCATTCTAATTTTTCTTAGTTTAAGTGAAGCATGTTATATCAGTAATAAAAGTCTAAGTGTCCTTTTGTTAGATTTTAGCATGTTTTGTCTTATTTATAAAACGAGATGTTCTTCTCTATGCCGGTTTTACCCACAACTCTAGTTGTGATTACCTTTCATTTTATTAAATTGCAATTATGAGCATGAATTGTTATCTGCTTGATGTACGCTACCATCTCAATCAAAAAATACAAATTAGAAAAAAAAAAAAAATGAAAAAAACTTTAAATAAAATAAATATACCAAGAGTAATGGATGCTTATTAGTGCTAAACCACTCAAAAATGGCTTAACAATGAATGGAGGAGCAGTGTCAAGGGACTCCAGGCACTATAACCAATTCATGAGATGTAATGGTTACAGTACATACAGTGTCCCTTAACAACAATGGATCTACAAGCATCTCTTATACAGGCTCATTTCACGGTTTATGATGAGTCTGTCATAATAAAAACAATGAACAAGAGTGGTGGGCATCGGAGGATACCAAGAACCAGCTACTCTCCAAAAATAATTACTTAGCACCATTGAGAGCATGATGTATTGAAAAAAAATCAAAGAACCTCATGCATTACCAGAGAAACCAACCCTTATCGTGTAACTTGGAGATTGGTGTATTATGCAAACCTTAAGGGAACAATGACTTCTGAATTGTGGCAGTAGATTCTGCTGTGAAGTGTCAGGGTGCCCGGTCATGAACTAAAATTTTACAGAATACGTTTTATGATGTAGGATTCCAAAAAGTTAGATCCTTGGATTTTGTAGCGCTACAACTCTTATGATGCTTAGCATGGTGAATGGATAAAGCAGAATATTTTTGTGTTCTACAATGGAAAACTCTCAAGCTTAAAACCATTAATTTGTGGTGGGATATAATGTGACCATTTAGTGTAAACAGTTCAGAAATATGAATGACTTGAGGCAGTCCTGTAAGAGAAATTGACCAAAGATGATCTCCAAGATGATGTGCCACAACGTGAAAAAAAGGTAAGATTTATGTCTACCATCTAAAATGATTTTATTTTATTATCTAATCTTAGTTTTGAAATATAGCTAAAAAAAAAATTTTTTTACTAAAATAATGTTATTTAAAAAATTACCAATGCAAACAAACTGACCTCAGATTGCAATAATCCTCTATAAGCCATTCATTAAACATCTTACTAAATGGTTGCCATGGAGCATCAAACTTGTCAAAATTGAACTATCTGCATATCTGAGTCTGCTATACTTGATCAGAAATGAGCCCTGATATTTCAAGGGACACTTCAAATCCCTAAAGCACTTCAGTCTCCCCAGGGCAGAGCAGAGAAGTGGAGAGAGAGGACTTGCCACTGGATGAAGAGATAAGGTTAAAGGAATTCTCTAAATGTAAAAACTAAATATTGGTTTTAACACTGGGGTGATTCTTTAAAAAATATTGGTAGTGTAAAATAAAAAAAGGTCAGCCTCATGAACGTTATACCGCAAGAATGTGCTACATCTATCTGAAGCCAAGTTAATCTGCCATTCACCCAAGAATCTGAGAATCTCCCATTCTGTTAATTAATCCATTACCCTGAGAGTGTATCATTTCAGTATACAATACAGGGTGTTCACAGGTATAAATATAACAGTATATTTAAAAATATGCTGATTTCACATATTTTATTGGCAACGTCTCAACAATACTTTAAATCCATACATACTGTATGAACATTGAGGCTTTAGAGCATCAAGCCCTGTTATGCCCCTGAGTCACATATATATTCAGGAATATTAACGCACAAAGCCTACCCCAGGGAAACCTTCCTACACTTACCTACCCCAGGATGATCTGACCAGTGTGTATTTAATGATCTCCTATCTTATTACTTATTTGATATTTCCCTGATTAAAACATGGGCCTGCTGAAGCTTACATATATATTACAAGTCATGATTATTAATAAAAATCAGCTTAAACCAAATAAATCAAACCTTCAGACACACAATGTTCCATTGGGGTAAGCTCCGAATAAATCAAATATTGTTCAGCTGAAATACAAGCAGCATTAAAGAGGGCAAGGGATGGCAGTATCAATAAATATAACTAGACATCTCTCTAGGTATATGGGTCATGTGCTTATCACATGGTTACATTATAGGTGGGCTGACTCTGCCAGCAACTATTATTGATTGTGCAATGTTATGGTTAAGATCTGTGTTACAAATCTATGGGGAGTATTGAGAAAGAGCATGAATATAAGACAAATATAAACATTAGGCCAGCTGCTTAGACTACACATTTTAGAATACGTTGGTCACAAAAAGAGATGCTCGCATAAATGGTTGATCTTTCAACAAACTGAAGCTCAGTTCCCTACCAGCATCAATGTATCTTTAGAGACACCGAGAATAACCCAGGTCATCGCTGGATTCTGCAAGTTCTGTTCCACTTTCGAACCTAGGTCAGGAATAGGCAAACTTCGGCACTCCAGATGTTGTGGAATACATTATGAATGCATTAAGGAGATGTAGTCCAAAATATCGGGAGTGCCAAAGGGAGTGCCTACCCCTGACCTAGATGGTCACATTACACCAAACACTGGAACGCGGGGTCAAGTTCCTTAGATCATTATCTCACTGTGGATGGCATAGTCAAGCAGATATTACACCTATACTAAGTAATCTATTCCAAATGATATGTATATTTAGTAATATAATTTTCCCTAAACATATAATGTATATGCAAAGTACCATAATTTCTCCATTACGCTGGGTGAAATTACAGTGTGAAAGTCAATCTGATTTACTCTCATATTATTGGGAGCCAATCCCCAGCAGGTGGTCATTTCCCATCTCGATTAGCTTATTACTGTCTCCATGGGCTGCTTTTTATGTTGTGCTGTTGGTCATTTGTGTCTTTCCAATTTTTTGATTAGAATATATAACAAACCCTTTTCAACTCTAGGCTATAAAAGCCTTATGTAATTTCAGAAAAGTGATTATTTCGTACTAGAATGAATTCAGCTTTATTGAGTGACATAAGGGAAATCTCTAGTAGTGTCTGCTGATATGTTAGGAAGGAAGGATTAGACACAAGCACCTATTCATTAAGGCAAAAATTATAGAGTCACACTGAACTACCCATGCAGCCCTTCAGAGACTTGATGCGATGAGCCTACAGAACTTCCCTTTTAACTGGACACCACTCTACTCTATGTCTATACCATGGACAGTATGTCAATGTGAAGGGGAAAAGGTCTGCCTTTAAAGTTATCTGCAGTGGTTAGGTGGTGATAAAGTAGTGTTTTCAGTAAATTTGTGAAGTTTGAAGGAACTTATTAGATCTGCTTCAGACAGTATATGATGTAGGTCAAGGTATGATGCTTTGGAGAGATAGCTGCCAAACACTTGGTAATATGGAATGTGGGAGGCAGAGAGAGCTCTAGGGAGGTATAGTAAATTAAACTGGTTAATTATATCTCGAGAAGATGGAATGTCAAAAGGGAAAAGCAGAGGAATAATAATTTAATCCTCTGGAATATATAGTAGAGCATAGAATGTGGTAATGATTATGGGCAGAGAAGGTGTCAGAGATGGAAAGACTGGATATAGTTGTAATGATTTTTTTACAGTGCCACCAAATCCCATAGCATGTGATACATTGGAGGGTTATGTATACAAATAACTTCTGGGTCAAAGTTCTGAATGCGTATCCATTTCACATTTAGAACTTTGCAGCAGAGATGTTTTTTTCATACATAACTTCCATGTATGTAGAAAGCATACTGGTGTTGGTGGCTCATTCACTTTATTATTGCATTTTGGGTCTGAAGTGATACATTGAAGATCCCACCAACACTCCTGGAAAAGTATAGGTTGCTAGCTTTCTTACTATTGTTTGTAGGCAGATACAAAATAACACAATGGACTTTGAAAGCTCTACCTGCAGGCTTACAATCTAAAGAATAAGTAGAATGTGATCCGAGAGAGATGTATCAGTTGTGTCTACTGTAGTCAGTAGAAGGTAATGAAGAACGGTGTCAAACAAAGTGAGAGATCTAGGATAATCAGAAGGGCCAGGTGACCTTTGCATCAAGCATAATGTAAGTTGTTAGATACTTTTGAAGGAGCCATTTTCAGAAGAATGCAATGGTCTGAAAAAATATTGAACACAATCCAATAGATTCATTTAGAAGATATTTCACTGTTCTCACCATCTTCCAGATCACCCTACAGAATCTATAATCTTGGGTCAAGACACATGTCCATATGGTGTTATACCCACAGCTCCAAATCTGTATGCAGACTGCAATCAAGCCAGAAAGCATAATCTGGATGAGTGTAATTCACAGCAGTTGTATTGCCAGATTTTCATAAATAGATGTGCTTGGAAAAAGCAGGGCCATTGCTACTGTAAGGTGAATAAGGTATTTGCCCAGGATTCCAACCACTGGTGTGGACTACGAGCTGTACTGTGATCTTCATTCTGACTTGTAAATGACAAAGTGCTGCAATATAAATGAGCATGCCACCATATGGACATGCTCCCCCAATTATCCTTAACATGACGGCTTTTGCTCCTGCCATAGCACAGCATTATATATCAGAGAAATTCAATGCAAGCGAACATCCCTGTCAGTCTTTCGGCTAGCTGTTTACAGCTCTGCCCAACCCGCAGTGAAAGGTCTAACACAGGGGTGCACAAAAGGTAGATACACAGATATTTTAAAGCTACAGCATCCATGATGCTTTGTCATTGTAAAGGCATACAAAGCATCAAGGGAGTTGTAATTGAACAACATATGGGGATCTACCTTTTGGGCACCCCTGCTCTAACTGATCACAGTAGGCTGTCCTTTAGAGACAAGGAAGCAGCTTTGCATGTCTTGTTGGCACATTGGTAATTTAAGAGCAGTTAATCTGAAAAGTGAAAGTTCATTCACATTAAACTAGTTTAGAATGGCAAAATGTGTGGCTCAATGCAGAGACACTGTTATGTTCTCCAAACATCTCGGGGTTTGAGCACAAAAGAAAACGTAATGACCACCACACTAGTACAGAGGTGGAAATATCACAACATAACCCCACATATCTAAATTATGTCCCTCTTCCATACCCATGAACAGTGTGCTGCTGATGCTCTCTAGGATCTAAATGAAAGTATAGCCGGATATCAATGCAATCGTGCCATGCTACCTAACTGAAAGGTGTGCAGTAAAGTTCTATTAACCATTGCCCCCCTTGGCAGTTACTTGAGAGAACCGCCCATTCCACCTAAGTAGCCTAATGGAGCACTATATTACTGAACTTTCATTTATAAATCTTCTTTGAGAAGTAGCTGCTTGATGTAAAATTAAAAAGGTAATTAAAATGTAGTGTACAAACAAAATTAAGATTGTTCTAGTGTATCACAGGTAATGAGTTACAACATATAATAATGACTTGTAACATGTAAGAATATTTATTACTCATATCAGAACCCGGACAGGTGGCACCAATCATTCACCACCCAATACAGGGATAACATCACAGAGATAACAAACTACCCAGTGTCATTTGGGATATATCTCGGTTACCAAGCAAGGTGGATTCATGGACATGCCATAGGTCCCATACTTTTTTACTTTATGCAATGTACCTGATACTCTGTGGGACATTTCATCAATATAAATGTAGTAGGAGTGCCCAGGACCCTCCGAACACCCGGGGGAACACAAGACTGCCAAGCCACAGCTATACATAATTTCTCTGTGATAAGAATGAACATTATATAGGATTTCGATGTCCCTTGGAGTGTGTCTGGGAGCAAATCAAATAAATAAAATTATGTGCACCATAGTCATACATTTTTTAAGAGTGTGGATCTAGGCAAAAATTGGCACTAAGTGTATCCAGTCCAGCAGATTGCACTGAATGAATGGTAGATCTTGGCTAACCTGCTAAGACCCAGATACCAACTCACGAGTAACTTGCAAATGGTTTCCCAGTGTAGAATGTTCTGAGACACACCATAACACTCCAGACCACAGTTTAGAATTTAAAAAGGTTCTTGTTCCACTGATGCATATAAGGTAGTTTTGGAGAAGGGGGTTGAAAGTTGAGTCCCAGACATTTTACCACAAAATGTATTGGCTTCTCCCACTTAAAGAAGAACAGGCAAGTCGACACTTAGGAGTCTCTTCACTTAACAGTGATTTTAAAAATCTTTAAAAACTGATATGGATACTTTATCCAACCCTTTAATTTTGGCCTAAATGTTGAAAGTCATTTTTCAACTCACTATTTAATGAAAAGACAAGGAAGACAGAAAAAAGCAAAAGAGAAAAGGACAAAAGACACTGACATTGATGGGACCTCGAAGTGAATTTCAAAGTCATGGTCAAAGTAGAAGAATTTTCCAACTTCACTACAGTCACAGTTCAGCTGTTTCTTCTTAAACTTTGCAATTCAGTTTTCATTTCACTGAAATTCAGAGTTTAGTAAATAAACCTCTTAGAGAATGTAGTTTCATTCGTGTGGGGTTGGCGAAATGGATCTTGGCCTATGGTGGCAAAAATCCTTGCATCGACTCTGGGGCATGTTTTCCAACATGACTATATTGAAAAATAAACGTTATTTTCCCATCATATAAGTATTCTGCATGGGTAATATAAATCCCTATGGGGTAATTACCGCAAAGTAACAGGACTCCTGCAGGGAGGCATTGCTATTAAATGCAGACATTTGATGAGTGACATGACAGAAATGAATGATTCACTTTCTATCAGCCGTTATTAGAAAGGGCAGAAGCATTAAGATACATCAACTTAACAGAGATCTGTCTCAGACTCACAGTTTGTTAAGATAATTTCAGACATCTTGTTTTCTGACTCTCTGAGTGACAAAATAAACCTAGAATTACATTATCAGTGGTAGGCATATCTTAATAAAGGGATATCTTTGTATTTTGCTCAGTGTTTGGCTTGACTAAGTGGCAAACACAACCATGCCCTTGAGCTACTGATTTATTGCTTAATAACTACCTTCCAAAATCACTTGCAGTGGAGCCTGCCGTTGCTAAAGAAAGTGTTTAAAACATGACTGGCCTATTGGTGATCTGTATAGGAGAAGCCGCCAGACAGATACATTGTCTAAATTGGAAGTAGGGGAAATCTAAGTAATACTGAACATCTATTTCTCAAACTATTAACTTCTTCTCGCAAGTTGTAAAGCTTCAGGTTTCAGTAACGAGTCAACACACATATTGGGTCATTCGTTATCCATGTGTTAAACTCAAAAACATTGGTTGTGATAGTAAAAATATATGTATGTCTGTCTGTCTGTCAGTCTGTCTGTATATACCTAAATCAGAAACCACCCATCCCACAGGTCACATTCCAAACATTTTCAATTTCTTTACAATGCTAGCTTTTCCCACTTCCCCAGGAAGATATTCCAGGTATCCACTAGCCTTCTCTCGTAAAGTTCTATTTTCTCACATTACTTATTATTCTTTTTCTTAATCAATGATAAAGTCTGCTTAAATGTACAACTTGGAGGTAATTTGTCATGTCCCATAGTGTTGACATATTTTTAACTTAAAGGGCACCTGCCATGCCCCATGCAACTTGTGCTTATTAGATTTAGCATGAGATTCTATCTATACATCGTGCTAGCGGTTTTGCTAGCAAATGTATAGATTAATAGAAAAATCTTTTAAAAACTACGGGTTTTTTTTCAGCTGTTAGGTAATGCAGAGACAATGACTGAGAAAGGAAAGCAGAAAGGACCACCCACAGGAGGTCCTTACGCTCTCCCAAACATAGCAACCACAGCGCATGTACTGTGGTTGCTATGAACACTCCTTAGCCAGCACTTCTAGTGCTGGTTAGGGAATAAAGGAAAGGACTGAAATTCTGTTACTCTGATCAGACGCTGGCACACTGGCAATGAAACCCGTGTGCCAGTATCACAGAGGAGGATTGCAAACTGGGCAAATCACTGACGTCCAGAGATGGAGGGGTGGATAGCCAATTGGTGGGTGTTACATGAAAAATAACACCCATAAAGCTTGAAGATGGCAGCGCTGATAAGGAGGAGAGATGAGTAAATCTCTATCTTTAACATTAAATATAACCTGTATCTTTGTTATATACAATGTATTGAGTGTATGTGGGAGTGGTTTAAGTAGATTTTTTGACAACTGATTCACTTTAAAGGAATACTCGAAGCGTTATAACCACTCTAGCCTGTCTCGAGAAGTTGTTCCTGTGAAATAAATAAATAACCATTTATTTCACTTGTGTTTTGATGATTTGAGGTAGATACCCAGTGCCAAAAGTCAAAACCCCATTCCCAGTGATGCTTTTTTGGGATTTTGCCATCTTCCAGGTATCTGCACAATTTGAACATGTGCTCTGAGACAGACAGGGAATAGTGTTGCATTAATGCTTGTAGCACAGCTATTGCAAGTAATGGAGGCTGATTGCATTCTGTGAGCACGCAATATGTACTCACACACATACAAGTACTTTTTTTTGTTAGTTTATTGTAGAAATTGTATACTACAATCAATAAGGTCACAAGAGTAGGGCACCTTGCAAATGTCACAAATGTAACCAAAATGAGAAAACAAAAAAAAACAGCAGGAGTAGGAAAAAATGACTTGGAGATCGCGTAGCTACAGAAGTCGTGAGTCTTTCTCTACTGTAGGTGACGGGGGCAAAATTGGGGTGGATGCCATCCAACGCTGCTAAAAAAGATTTCCAAGGGGCTCAAACTTCTTCTAAAACAAATGGCAGCAGGTGTGCATATTCGGTGGCATTTATTGGTGACAAAGTCAGATTCACCTGGTAGGTAGGGCTTACTACAAGGGTGTGCATAAATTGTCAGTCCCAGGAGCCAGCTCAAGATGTTAAAATATACCTGTGAAAATGGGCCCAACCACATTTATAGCAATATAGATTTAAAAAAGACTAAAGTCAAACCTTTAGAATACAACTTTTAATGCTGTTGAACCAACAAACAGGCAAAAACCATAATCAATTTAAAGTGATGGACAATTTTACACAAAAGGGGGAAACATCCTTGTTGACTCCATAAGGGCAATCAGATTTTTTCTTGAATAAAAAACCTGTTCACATAAACATTACAAATATTCAGTTAAAAAAAACAACCCAAAAAAACAAGACTATATATATATATATATATATATATATATATATATATATATATATATATATACACACACACACACAAAGACAACCTCTTTGGGAAGATAATTCCACATCTTTATGCTTCTTACTGTAAAGAACCCTTTCCACTGACGAAAAATTCCTTTCTTCCAGTCTCAGTGGAGTCTTATCTGAAAGTGTGATCCATTCCTTCCACAGCCTTATAGTGCTGAGTGCTCCACAGAGACATTAAGTGGCTTCACTAGGTCTAAGTACCATTTTGGGCTCAAGCCCCATATATTTCTGGAACCTAGCAATGCCGATATCTCTGAGCATGGTCCTAGTGCCCTTAGCTAAACTAAAGCAAATCTAATTATGCACTTTTGCTATGCTTTCATGGAACAGCTCGCTAGGGTCCACAAAAGCAGACCAACAGAGAGAAAACCAGAATTGGGATTTTTCTGACAAAACTAAGACAGTTGGCAGGCCTGACATCACAATACTGGACATAGTAGTCTGTGTTTATCGCACTGCTTAAGCGCTCGTAGTCAGATTATTTTATGCCACAATATCTAAACTGACAACATAGCTGAATGTAGAATTTTTCCAATTCTTCCGATTTTGCCTAAAATTCCGTTTCAGAGTAAGACTCAGAGGTTTATCAGTAAATACTGTATAGTAGTGAATTGAAAAAAGAATTGCATAATTTACTTGGGAAAAAAATCTCAACTAGTCACATGGCTATTTTGGCCTAAATTTAGCAATTTGGTTTTCAAAGCCCTTTAATACAGTATTTTATGAATAAACCCCAACAAATCTCAAATGGGTGAAAATGGCTTATTTGGGGTTACCATATTCATCAAGAAGACTTATGGTCATGAAAACTGCCTGAAACTAGTTTTAGTTTTTTAAACCCCCATTACCATCTAGGCAAGGGCTGATCAATCATTGTTCTTTTAATAAAGTCAGGCTTCGGTGATTTGATAACATGTTGAGTGACAGTTATAATTCTTCAATAAAAAGAAATCCTTGTTCTGACTGAAGAAGATACTAGGGTTTCAGAACATTTCATTTATATACGTATCAAACTTAATGCTTTCTGATCGCAATATACAGTATCCAGGGATGCTGTTACTCTGTCATACTGTCATTGAACGTGGAATATGTGTGCAATCACAGTATGCTCAGTATTTCATCAGGCTAATTTACATGTATTGCTTCTTAATTATATGTAAACATTACACAAGGGGTCTATCCACTAAAGGCCAAGTTGATATAACAGTTTTGTAGTAAAATATAGAGATCTCAAGCTGTGCCCACATATGCCAATGGCTTACAACTCCCAGAATTCTTTAAAAAAAAACAATGATGTGAGAGAGCACACACTTTTATTTTTCTTAAGGGTGCAATGACTCCGGCTCTGTCTTCCTGGATAAGTATCAAAGAATAAACAAAAAAGATGGCCACCACTCCTTACTGCGAAAAGATGATATCCCTTTATTGTCAAAACATTTCGACTGTGTGTCTTTATCAAGCAATGTTTAAATTAAAGCAATTCTTTAAATGCAATAGTTGGCCAGAAAATCATGGCTGTGCAGTTTAACAACATCTGGGGGGACTGGGTTAGAGATTCCTGCATGAAAAGGTTATATTTTAAAAATGTAATACTTTTCCTTGAATTGGTTATGGTGCACGGAGGTACCTGTCCCTTCTCCCCTACGTACTATAGTCATGATGATTTGTAAAAACTGTTGCAGTTACAAGTTCATCCTATTAAATGCGAGCATCGCCTTTCTGCTGCAAGTATTGGAACAATGCGGACTCGATAGACAAGCACTCCCTACACAAGTCCCACCCTAATACCGTCCAACAATGGGTGGTGCCCAAATGTCATGGTCCCCAAAAGGTGGTGGATTCACTCATAGAAGAGGAGTGGACAGTCTATCTAGCCAGCCCCACTCAGGGTAGCATATACAGAGAGCACTTCTAGTGAATGACCACCCTCACTATGTTATGGCAAGGTTACAATGCAGATTAAATATTTTAATCAAAATAGTCAAATTAAAAAAACAATTCCAGTTCACTGAATCTCACTATTTAACAAATAACTTCCTTACATTTACATCTGTTGAAGCCGAAGTTGGTAATTACTCGATAACCTGGTTGCTCAAATTACAGGAAGGAGGAAATTTCACAGGCGCTACTTTGAAACATTGAGTAAACTGTGATTTTGCCTTATTGTGGCTCTTTTAAGTGTTTGTGTGAACATTTAATAGAGTTTAGCATGAAAATTATTAGCTCCACTGGAAAAAGGGATTGAGTTCACGGCCCCGAATAGAAACATCACTGTAATCATGCAGTTGTATTCTCGTAGACAAATAACACTGAAGGTGTGATTTACCTAGCACATTACAAGCGAGCGCAGACAAGCCAGGCTATAAAAATGTATGTTTTAAACTATTGTGCTGTGTGATGCACTTGAATGCGGCAACACAATCTCATAGCAGGAAATTCATAATGTTATCATATAAGAGATTATAATCTCCAACATATTTATATCCTGATTACAATGTGTTCCTGAAGAATTTCACAGTGGAACGTGGGGGGATCTTTTGTGCTAGTCCTTGACTCCTATATCATAATAAAAATCAGTAACCCTTTCAACACCAACAGCTATACACGTATGTTGTTAGTTTTATGTTGCTTCGCTACAGTGCTGCGAAACACTATGGCAATTATTCAAAAGGACAAATTTCTTAATAATAATTATTGTATGACTTAATAATAATTATTGTATGTCTAATTATTTTAGACCAAACATATCTCCAAACATTTCAAAATGAGAAAGAGAGGCACTTTAATTTTAGGGGAATCTGTGGGGCTGTTCTGAGACATTTTAGGTGCTTACTAATAACAATTTATGCAAACAAAAAGTAATTTAGAACAAGAACATTTACACAGACTGATATCTAAACACATTTGCTGTAGTTTAAAGACACATTACTGTGAGTTTTATTGCGGTGGAGCTCTGTTAGACACTCACACACAACAACAATATGGAGCTCCTGGAAAAGAGGGTAATTATGATGGAATGAAGGACAGAGGGATCGGACCCTCAAAATAAGGACTGTCCCTCTTAAATGGGGACACCTGGGAGGAATGGTCTTGAATTAGTATTTTGGTCCCACTACCCCAGGTTGTTTACAAAATGATATATTATTAAATTATGCATATTGATTTTTATTTTTTTAGAAAATGTCCCTTTCTTGTCTGGCATATTGGATCAGACATTGACGTTATTTGACCAGATGCTGCTCAACCTAACTAGCCTGTTGCTACTGTTTCACAGAGAGCACACATGGCTATCACAGCAGCAGGTAAGTTAGGATGATGAAGTTGAAAAATGAAACATGTAAACAGTGGCTGGCAAGATAGATATTTGGACCATTGGGGGCACTTTATGCCTGTATATTAATTATGGTCACCCTTTTCCCCACATTTTAATAGCCCTAAGGGATGAATGAATAACGTGGGATTTTAAATTGTTTGGTTGTTCCTATTTTCTGTTCATGTACATTTTGCATAATATCTGGGACTGACCTAATCCTTTGGAACTCCAAACAGTGGCTACTTGGATATCACATATGGTTTGGGCAGAACCACTAAACTATGAAGTCATAGACATGCTGAATATTTGTTATCCATAGATGCAGCTGGTTTATTTAATTTACAAATGAAAGTAGGTTTGACCAGCAGTTGGTCAGATAATAGTACAGTCTAACCCAGCATAGCTGCTCAGCCAGTTAAAAACTTGAAATGTTCTGTTTGGTTGGTAGGTTGGTGGATCTGCACTCAACACTCGTGCAGTCATCAGCGTAGGATCCAAAGAAAATGTTAGGGGCAGCCTTATATAAATAACCCAGCACCCCTTAGGGAGTATACATTAAATAAAACAGTACTTCAATAAGAAAAACAATATATTATCACTGGGGACATAGGGCTATTTAAACCCTTTAAAAGCTACATCATGTTGACTGGAGGGTTCTTACCCCTTTCATTTGGCCACTATACGTGTATCTAATCAGTTCATCACAAGGCACTGTTTAGTGAACAAACCACACAGAACGGACATCTCAACCGCATACTTTAGTTCTATTTATATAATCTAAATAAGGTCAGATTTTAACAGTCAGAACACAGGTAAGGGATCAGCTCCCTTCTGGTTACAATGTACAAATATAACATGAAATAATGAAAAAACAAAGGTTGAGGATTTATTTAAAAGTCCTTTGTCAGCAAGCCCGCACTACTACTGTATATATAGTAACCTAGGCTAAAAAAAAATAAACATATCACTATAGCAGCCATTTACAAATCCCTAATTATGCTGTTGATCCTGAAATATGTATTTAAATTAAAAATGTGAAACATTTCCTTCTTGACTCCAAATAGCAGTCATATTGCTTCTTGGATTAAAAAGATATTTCTTTACTGGAAGGGAATTCCACATCTTTATTTTTCTTACTGCAAGGTAAGATGCAGGCCAGAAGATGCAGGTGAAGATGCAGGCCAGAACTACCATACGATAGGTACAGGTGACCGCCTTAGCGCACACCAGCCCAGTGGGCGCAATCTGAGTGACCGGCAGGAGGTGGTGCGCAATGCTTCCCCAACTGCAAATTACTCCATGTAGCGTGGCCACAACAACTGGCATCTTCCTGTCAGAATGGGTAGAAGATATAGAATATCCTCTACCGTGGTGGTCCGCGCCACACTGCAACAGGAGGCAAGAGACGCAGAGACAAAGAGACCACAGGGGAAGAGACACATACAAATGAGTTGGTGGGAGAAAAATACACACAAATGGGCTGGTTCCACAATCCTTGCACCAACCCTGGTGAAATCTCCTTATTTCAACTCTCAGTGTATGACCACGTGTCCTTTGTACATTCATGTTAATTAATATCTATGTAGATATTCTCTTAAATGAACACAGTTGCAGAATAATCAGGACTCTACTGAAAAGTGCTAAGTCTTTTATTAATCAAGAAGTATCAAAATCATCATATCATGATTTTAGTTGTCTAGTCCTTTTGACAAGCCACACATATATTTAGCAAACTGGTGATTTGTTTCATACTAAAATTCGTATGCCTCTGAATTAACAGGAGGACAGGAAATAAAAAAATAACCACAACCAGAAAGCACTTCCCTATTGATTTTCTCTAGACTCTGTAAATCAAATTACAATGAAAGACTTTTGCCTAGATCTGACAACTAAAACGTATCACATCCAATATTAGCACAGTAGATGCTATAAGGACATTTTAAGCAAGATAGTCATAACAGCTCTCTGTAGTGGTTATGCTGCCTAGTGTCCACTGGCACCATCCCTTAGTTCAGGGTTAGGCAACCTTCGTTATTCCAGATGTTGTAGGCTTCATCTCCCATAATGCTCATAGCTCCTGGCAAAGCATCAAGTGAGGTGTGGTCCACAACATCTGGAACGACAAAGGGTACGCGGTTGCCAGGTGACTGGCAGGAGTGAAGCGTTGTTCTGAACTGCTCCTCTTCTGCTGATGTGTGTAGTGTGGCCGAGCAGACAGCAGTCTGACAGGAAATGATCAATGAGAGAGCACTTCATGTCAGACCGGGTTCCACGGTGAGCAGGTACTGGAGGGGGGGGAAAGACACATGGAGGGGAAAGGGGGAGGAAATGAGACATATGGAGGGGCTGGAGGATGGGTAGTGAGGCATGGGGGCCTGGTTGTTTCTAGTTATGTCTCTGGTTTTGAAATTATTTAGGAAAAAACTCCTAAGAAGGGACTAGGTTGATGGCAATAACAAGGCGAGTTGGGTCTAACCATTTTCAAACAGGGCCCATAATCTGAAGGCCTGGACAATGTCATTACAAACATGTGTAACTATGCCCCTGACTGTCCCTTGCTTAGAAAAGAAAAATAGAAAGCTTGGTTTGGGAATTGTCATCAAGTTGGTGTATGGAGTGGAATTTGAGAATTTTCAGCTCAATTTGTCAATATCTTAAGTGTTTTGACCAAGATATGTGCTATTTCTCTATTAATCCATTTCATTCAAGTTGTAACTGCGGGTCATTTACAGTATTACGTTCTTCCATTTGATAATCATTTGATCGTTTGTTAATTATTGAAACGTATCATGGCTGACATCTGATAATTAGTAAAATATTGAAAAGTACTACAGTAGACATCTGGTAATTTGACATTTGTTGAAATGTATTAGATCACCTAGATGAAAACATGTATTTAAATGAGGGGCTAATAACACCTTGAACTTATTGAAAGATGAATGGATAATGATATCTTTCAAATGATTATTATGTAAGTCATGCAAGTTAACAATGTCTTTATGTTTTATATCTTTCAAAGGAATCTGAGATGTAAGAGCTTTAGATGTAGATATTGCGTTTTTTCCTTTCCGGTAGGAGTGAATATTTATATCTTATACAGAAAAGATCTAATATGAAACTTGTTTTATGTCCTGCATTTTCAGAGAATCCTTCTTTACACATAGTTTGATGTTTACAAAGCATTTAACCATTGATAGGGAACTATTGATAGGAGTTCAACAAGAATCAATATTTCAACCTTTGAAAAGTAATATTCTAATAGGAGAATGAATTTCAAAATCTTTGCCTTGGAGTTTATTCCCTAACCATCCAACTGTATTAAATTGAAAAGTGAACGGCCAAAATGTAGGCATTAATCACTGAGCTCTGATTATAGATTAATTGGAGAACATTTCTAAATCAGCTGTTCTGGCCTACATTTTGCAATTCAATTTTAAATCCACTACTATTTGCTGTTTAATGAATAAACTCTACACATTTAAGACTTTCTGTTTCAAAGATATTAATCATGACGTTTAATCAGGAATCATCTCTAAACTGGCACAGTAAGAGCATCTTGGCTAGTAACAAAATGGATGGATTTTCCTAATCATGGAATTTTATTAAAGATACGGAGGCAAATATAAACTTGCCCAAATTAAGCCACGATGCACTCTGTATCACTGATAGTTTTTTTAGAACATACTTTTATTTATCGCTTTCTCTCTGCTCAGATGTTTTCAAATGTTGATGACTCCTTACAATATAATCTCAATATGTTTGCATCTCTCAATATGTATTATGCATGTATGTAATGTATATGTAATATGTATGTACATATGTAATATATGTATTATTTATTGCTCTAGAAAGCAAGCATAAGCTGCTTAGAGTGAGATAAGAATGTGTATGAATTTGTGGACAATCTTAAATTTAAAGGAGATTAATGTTTATAGGTTACAAGATTTTTTTTTATACATTTGTTCTACTTAAAGAGGAAAAGTGTGGTTTAATGCATTGCTTCCCAATAACATGTAAAAATTGTATTTATTTATTTTACATTGTAAATCAATTCAAAATAAGATTTAATACACGAAGCCACGCTTTACCTTTGCACAAAAATGAATTTCCTGGTTGCCAGGATCACATTTTTTCAAGTCAGAGAATGGTAAATGAAAGCCCCCTCCCTCCTTCCTTGCTCTAAAGTAACCTTTGCAGGTTAAACTTTATGGCTTCAATCAGAGTGAAGGAAGTAAATACACCGTAGAAATGTTTGCCCTTTTCAACGCCCTGTGTAGTTGCACATATTGTATGTGGACATTATTTTCACATACAAACATTATTTGTACATTCTGATAGAATTTAAGTGGTCTCTACATTCCCCACATTTCCACTAGGTCCCTTAAAATACCAATGGTCTATTTTTAATTTATTTTTTGTTACCTATTATTCTCTGTATATGACAAAAATCATAATTTGGCTTCAATGCTTATTTTTCGAACCCTGTTTAAAATCTTACAAGACAAAGGGTTGCCACATAATCTCTAAATTTCTCAAACTGATTCAATGAAAAACTACAAACAATTTTAATGAACAATTAAATGAAAAAAAAAATTATTGTGTCAATTTACATAATTGTAATTTTTTTGAGGCATCCCTGAACAACACTCTCTGCATCTCTAAGAAAATCACTCTTTTGCATTAGCCTGTGTACATGTATGCACATTAATTTATCAATGAAAATCTGTAGCTAGAAAAGGCAATTCTGCCACAACCAGTATTTTGTTAACAGAAAAATGAACGCACATTGCTTGAGCAAGTAAGTGGAGACAAGCAGATGCTTTGATTTACTTGCAAGAACGATATGCATTCTTTTCTTTTTTTTAATTGATGGAAATGGTGGTTGAAGACAGAAGTGTGCAGGCATGTACTGATTTCTGATATCATCCTTGAGAAAAATCCTTGTTTATTGTAAAACCTGGGGGGAAATCATAAAGCTTCAGTCCTTTCCTATGTTGCCCAATTACTTCCCCTTATACACCTCTTGCCTGGTTCATGATCAGCTTTCTCCTTCCACACTGCTTGAGAAAAAGCTCCTATAACCTAAGGTCCACCTAGTGACTATATTATAACCTAAGGTCCACCTAGTGACTATATTATAACCTAAAGTCCACCTAGTGACAATATTATAACCTAAAGTCCACCTAGTGACCATATTATAACCTAAAGTCCACCTAGTGACTATATTATAACCTAAAGTCCACCTAGTGACCATATTATAACCTAAGGTCCACCTAGTGACTATATTATAACCTAAAGTCCACCTAGTGACTATATTATAACCTAAGGTCCACCTAGTGACTATATTATAACCTAAAGTCCACCTAGTGACAATATTATAACCTAAGGTCCACCTAGTGACTATATTATAACCTAAAGTCCACCTAGTGACAATATTATAACCTAAAGTCCACCTAGTGACCATATTATAACCTAAGGTCCACCTAGTGACTATATTATAACCTAAAGTCCACCTAGTGACCATATTATAACCTAAGGTCCACCTAGTGACTATATTATAACCTAAAGTCCACCTAGTGACTATATTATAACCTAAGGTCCACCTAGTGACTATATTATAACCTAAAGTCCACCTAGTGACCATATTATAACCTAAGGTCCACCTAGTGACTATATTATAACCTAAAGTCCACATAGTGACAATATTATAACCTAAAGTCCACCTATTGACTATATTATAACCTAAAGTCCACCTAGTGACCATATTATAACCTAAGGTCCACCTAGTGACTATATTATAACCTAAGGTCCACCTAGTGACTATATTATAACCTAAAGTCCACCTAGTGACAATATTATAACCTAAGGTCCACCTAGTGACTATATTATAACCTAAAGTCCACCTAGTGACAATATTATAACCTAAAGTCCACCTATTGACTATATTATAACCTAAAGTCCACCTAGTGACCATATTATAACCTAAGGTCCACATAGTGACCATATTATAACCTAAGGTCCACCTAGTGACTATATTATAACCTAAAGTCCACCTAGTGACTATATTCCCATTACAAGGAAAAGGAATGATTATAAATCTCGGCTTGTTCTGTAAAATACCCATTCAGAAAACAGATTCCCATGGACATGAATGTGGATATTAAATGGTTAATATTTTGATTAATCTTAGAGGTATAAATCCCCCATCTTCATAGGACACCTTGCCACAGATCATTATGTCTTCTGAACTGCTACTAGTATTGCCTACGATACAAAGCAATAAGAAATGTCAAGGTATAAGTTTTTACAATATTATTTATTAATAGTCTCCAACTAGCACGTAATTTATTATAAATACAAGTCTTTTTAGCAAAAAGCTACATAAAATAATAATGATTAAAAACCATCAGCTCTTCATGACAGCCAATACAAAGACAGCAATCGAAAGGAGAATTCTAGGAAGGGACACGTTTTTAGGAAGGATGTTAGATGAAAAGAGATTCAGAAGCACATTGGGGAAATCAGACCTTACAAGTTGTTGTCGTTTTGTTTTTTTATTAATTTATTTTTATCGTGTTAGTCTGTTTGTAATCCTATTTGTTAAAATGCATAAGAAATCCCAAAACACACAGCCTGTTATCTCAAAACCAAAAACCCGAAGTTTGTTGACAACTTTCACAAAACACTGAAACTCAGCTCTAATTAAAAATCACCTTTCGAAAATGAACTTGGGGGACTCTTGAATCTTGGAATACAGTAGACGTCTGCATGACTACTGTCTATCCAGGATGCTTTTCAGAAATATTAAGTTCATAAATACATTATGATACATGTCATCATTACAGGGTAATACAGTGTCAGAAGGCTTTTTGCAACTACCATTGTATTAACTGCCTTAGAGGCCACCTTTTACTTTGACTAAATAGTCCCAAAAGAAAGCTAGGTTGGGAGAGCCTACTTGAGAAATGAAAGTTTACTGAGGTCTGGATCAAGAGGAGCTGTGCTGAAGCGGAGATTAACTTGGAATCAGAGTTAAGCTGATGTGGGGTAATAAGCCTATGTGAAGAAGAGAGTCTCAGGATCTTATACCCTAACATGCAAACAATGAGCTAGAGAGAGAGAGTTACCTGTCCTTTCAATGGCCAAGCTACTATAATGCTATAGTAACAAATAGGCACAAAATGTCGACAAAAGCCAATCACAGAGCCAGTCTAGCTG
Source organism: Pelobates cultripes (assembly GCA_933207985.1). Taxonomy (NCBI): domain Eukaryota; kingdom Metazoa; phylum Chordata; class Amphibia; order Anura; family Pelobatidae; genus Pelobates; species Pelobates cultripes. The sequence continues at coordinate 118,860,603 of OW240919.1, forward strand.
GGTATGGGAGTACAGAAAGCTGACTACTTGAAGCCCAGGTGTGGATTGCAAATATCAGAATAGCCAAGGATAAAGAAACAGAAATGCTGAACGATAACAAACAATTCAATCTCGAGTAAAAGAACCAGGACAGGGCATCACAACAAAGGGGGAAGGGGTTTATAGAGGTACAGAATGCTCAGTGGAAATTGCCGGGATGACGCAATAGAAAGTGACATCCTAGAATGACGTAGGGTACAATAGTGAGCAGTGGCAAAATTAACCCCAAAAATGTTCCAAAGTGTACGCATCATTATTAGAGCTGAAACGTGTGTCAAAAATGATGCAAGAATATTTCAAACTATTGACATCATTAGTGGAGCTGGATCCAGAGTCACTTGACGCAAGTAGGATGCACCACCAGAGCCCAGTTGCACCCTGGTGATACCACAGAGGCAGGCACCATGACAGTGAATTTGGGTGTTAGGTTGGTTGATGATAAGGAAAGTGGGGAAAGAAAGAGGGATAGGAAACTAAGAAATGAAAGGAGAACTGAAACAAAATGAGGGGAGAAAAGAAGAACATATAATAGTCACGGGGAACTGAAATAGAAGGCATAAGTTGACTATAGAAGGTGAAATGATAAGGAAAGGACCAAGGAGGAGCTCTTATGGAGGAGGAGCAACCTATGAATAGAAAGTAGATGTCAATATAGAGGAGAGTGGGCAATGGAAGCGGATGATATTACTAGAACGAGGAGAGGATAATAAATAGGGTGGGAAGTAAAATGGGAAAAGGAGACTGGAATGAGGAGATAATAATAGGGAAAGTGGGCAATAAAAGGGAAAAGGAGACTGGAATGAGGAGACAATACTAAGGAAAGTGGGCAGCAAAAGTGGAGAAGGGAAAGAGGACTGGAATGAAGAGACAATATAAGGGAAAGTGGGCAAGGAACGGGGAGAAGGGACTCGGATGAGGAGAAGATAATAAGGAAAGTGGGCAATTAAAGGAGAGGGAAACTGGAATGAAGAGACGATAATAGAGAAAGTAAGCAATGAAAGAGGAGACGGGTACTGGACAGGAATGAGGAGATGATAATAGATAGGAAAGTGGACAATGAAAAGTGAAAGGGAACTTGAATGAGGAGACAGAGAATACATAAGGGCACTATGAGATTTACAACCTGGTTTCCTATAGAAGACTAGGAACTCATGCTTGAAAACCTTTAATATCATTGAAATAGATTGTAGGCCGATACAGAGACACCATAAGTATTAAATTCATATAAAAGGATAATTGGCTGTAATGTGAATCAAATCAGAACTGTGACCCAGCGAATTTCCATATAGATCGATGAGCATTTCTTTCATAATCAGACATGTGTGTTCTCTTCTACAGAACCTCAGCGGTAGCTGCGAACCCAGCAGGGTTTTACTTAACAATTTATATTCTAGGGGTCTGAGACTCTAGTTAACTAGCACTTTGCAGTGAATTAGCTTAACTCCTTCACCACCCAAGTAGAGAGAAACCCAGTTGCCATTAAATCCTAGAGCAGGGGTGATCAAACAGTAGATCTCCAACTGTGGAAGAACTACAACCCTCATCATATTTTAATACTAGCAAAGTATCATGGGAGTTGTAGTTCTTCCATATTGGGTTTTTTCAGGCATTTCTCCCCTAAAGTGATATGAAAAATAATAGAAAATTATTCTAAAGCAATACATAACATTTAGATGCATTAAACTGTAGATACCGCCTTTATACTTCACGTGATAGGAAAAATTAAGTCACAATTATAAAAACGTTTGGTAATAAACACTACTAATTTCTAATGGAAGTTTTTATATCGTATTTACTGCAAATTAATGATTACCTTATGCAAAATTTGAGAAGGTCTATTTATCAAGTAAAGACGTGTAGCTCTGAAGATTTTGTGGTGCCAATAATGACCTGACACACGACTTGCAAAATGTGGGCCAAGAAAGTTAAATTGGGGTAAAATCTTCAGTTCTAATCACTCCAGCTCACTGTTTAGTAAACTGAACCCATTTCCTAAGATTTGCAAAAAAATTGTCAAATGAGCAGTTTATCACATATGGTTTTTTTTTTTTGTGACAAGGTTTGCCTTTTCCGCTAATTACCCTGATTTGCTTTGGGACGAAGGATTCTCTTGACTACTTTCAAAAAGGTAGAGGCTTACAAAAAAACCATAAACATCCGATTCGTTTTTTCCGCTACATGTCAGTGGGTCTTGGCTACGCAGTTACATGCATGATGAATTTGATATCTGTAAACAAACATAGTCATGCATAAAAAGTGTACTGTGAGAATGGGTCAGCAGTGCCAGAAACGGGCTCCTTTGAGTATTAAAAATTACGCAAAGTTTCATTCTCTGTAATTAACCTCTGCAGTTTAGTGTGAAAAATAAACCATAATATGAACTTTACAGAGTACTATTCACTGTGGAGCTCATTCGCTAAACTGTGAATTCTGTAGAAGCGATGAGAAAAATGCAAATATAAGGTCAAAATGAAAAAATAAAAATTTCAGCTATACTTTTTCAGCTCAGCTATTTATCCTACAATTAGTAATTTCCTTGTCAATTCTATTTGTTTCACAGTTCAGTATATAATCTTTAGAAGTAACAGATATAAACTATGCACAAATATATATATATATAATTATACTTCAGTAATATCAATACCACGTATTACCCAGGACATACTCAAAAACGATATATATCAGTGTATACATTATTTTATTCATATATATATATATATGAAACAAGGGCGTTGTGGCAGGCTTATGCAATGTGTGATCATATAATGTAAGTAAACACCCATTATTTTTGCCTAGATTAGGTGTTTGAAAAAAAAATAAAAAATCTTTCAACATTGAAGTTGCTGTTTAGTGGATAGGTGAGTGCGCTGGATCTTGTGTGTTGTGTATATATATATATATACTGTCTCTCTATATATAGAGTGTGCAATACATATACCTAAAATATATATATACCAAAAAAGATGAGTTTGACACTCTACCTATATATAGCCAAAAAAAAGTCTTCTGCCAGTGTGCAAACCCGCGAAATATATAAAAGAAAAAATGATACAAAGGTGCACTCCTGGACCAAATAGCGTTTTTTTCAATTTATTGTGCAAAAAAGAACGACCAACTCTTCGACCTATTCAGGTCTTTCTCAAGATCTTGAAAAAAAGACCTGAATAGGTCGAAACGATGATCATTCTTTTTTGTACAATAAATTGAAAAAACGCTATTTGGTCCAGGAGTGCACCTTTGTATCATTTTTTTCTTTTATATATTTATATATATATATATCTATATAGATATATATATCTATATAGATATATATATATATATATATAAATATGTATATATATTGCACAATACATATACCTAAAATATAATTTTTATATATTTACACTTGGACACTTGATAAGCCCAAACAGAATATTATTCCACTCAGTGACATGTACCCTTCAAATATTTCTAACGTACAATAATCCCTCCACTATCAATATTCAAGTATTTTCCTATGTGACCAGTTTCACTTGTCTTTGAAAAGCCAGTCCATATGTGTTCCCCTCCCTGCATCCTACTACAAACAAATCACAGAGCTTTTCCTGAAACATATCATGCTGTTTCCTGTTCTTTCTTTTTTTCATGTAAAACAAAATTCTTAACCTTCTCACTGCCAGAGTGAAGTCAGCAATTACTCTGCAAGCCATAGGAAGCTGTGGGTAGCTACATTGCTCAGGCAGCAATGAGTTAACATCATTACTTATTAATACCTGTAATATTCAGCAAGGTACATCAGCCTACTAATACTGCTTACACATGCATGGCTTCCAATTTGCTGTCCTTTAACCCAATCTAATAATAGCGTTATAGTTATTTTCACATCAATGCTTCTTGGATTTAAATTCAGGGTTAATTGAAGCTGCACAGCTGACTGCATAAGCCTCAATAAAGTAATTAAGGCACTTCCAATAATGATTTAAAATTACTATTCTTATTTTTATTGGTTGCTCATGGTAACCATTTGAGTGCCAGACAGTATCACTAGTGCATTGCAAAATACTCTGACATCCTATGCAAACAGACACAATGGTGATACCTAGCGCTGCTATACATTGATGCACATGACATTTATAAATAAGTACAGGAATTGCAACACTTTAATTCACATTCAGATGGATTCTTGTGTTAGCAAAATGTGTAAACTCATTAAATTACCTGCAAGAATTTCTTTTATAGTGTTTAAAGTGTATCAGGAGATGTTCTTTAAATTATTAACTCTTTTCCTCCTGGCTAATATTATTTCCATTTTTACAGCACAGAACTGTCACCTATTCATTGTCATTATATCAGCAATTCATTCATTCATCAGATTTGTCTTTTCTGTTAGCCTTGTATATATATATGAATATATATCCTAGTTCAGCATGTTGAGTAGTTAAATGTTTGGCTGTCAGAAAACATGCATAAAAGCCCTCTGTTGGCCATATGGTCAATTTACAATGGTCTTGGGTCTTGCCCTGTCCCTTGCACCTGTGGACTCAGGTCCTACCATCTACCGACCCCCCAAAAATGCCAACAGCATTAATCAGGTTAAAAAAAAAGCACTATAAAAAATTGTTTACCCACCTGCATGACACGGTGATCTCAATTTTAGTGGCTGGGACACTGGTGTTCACAGGGTCGAAGTCTACAATAGAAGCCATGGTCCTTTGGCCACTGAAGTCCACCTGCCGATGAGGAATGTCTAAGTCCTTCTGGTTGAACTCTCCTCCAGTGAGTGAGTACTGGTTCAGAAAAGTATTGTGTCAGCTCTGGCTAGCAGATCATGAAGAAGTCCCGAAGTGAGGTCCATGAAGACTTTCAATGTATCTGTTTATATACATATAAAGAAGAATAGGAAGGTAGAGAGAGAAAGACACCTTCTTTTTGTCTTGCTTTCGTTCTGCTTCTAACAGTGAGCTGTGATCAAGGTTCCACACTAACGGATAGTTCCTGTATCTACTGCCATCCTGTCTAATCTACAGATGGCAGTATTTCAAGACTAACATTTTGCTTCATCAAAGTCCCTCCACATCTGTGTCACTAAAGGCACATTAACCACATAACTGCTGCTCAAAAGCCACAACTATTCACTGTTCTCATTCCCAATGAGATCCTGAAGTCATCTGTCTCAATTAAAGCTTAACACCCCCACACCATCTTCTAGCAAGCTGCAATATGATCATCATGGGGAAAAAAATAACATTACATTTTTTAAATTTTTTTTTTTTTTTAAATCCCAACCCAAGGGCACAAAAAAAAATCTTTAGGGTGTGTGTGGGAGGTTTTTTTTTTTCAATAGATTTTTTACCAGCAGTGGTGTTTTAAAGACTCAGGGGAGCATGATTTTAAAGATCCTCTATGGCACACATAGAGCCATGCTGGGATTAAACATTACAGATTTATCAGGGAATTAAAATCCATCTGAGAGCATTGGGGCTTTTCCTAAAGCATCTGGTCTTGTTTTTGGCCATTTCCTAATTATTCACCAGCTTATTCCACATGCCCATACTAATATGTATGGGGCTAGTATTTTACTTATTTATTTGGGGCCGGGGGGTGGGGGCTAGAGAAAATCATACCGTAGAATTTTAAAGAGTCATATAGAAATAAGTTAGAAAATATTTTATGAACACATGCACATGTATTGGGAAGTTAGGAATATATTGAAGTTATTCTGAAATCTACCTGGAAACTTGCAGATTTGATTGGATCCTCAGTCCTTCCTGACTTGTAATTTGTTCATAGAAAAGTCCCTTAAAGTATGTCACAAACAAGCCATTCTTCCAGCTTTGTGTACAAATAAACAGGGTGGGAAAGATCACCCTCGATCGCTGTGGAAAAAGAGACCCTGATCGCTTCACTGGATGCTGAGTTTTACAAGTACAAAATGTTAGATTCTTTCACAAAGGGACCCCTAGTGGTCAAATGTAGAAATGCGTTCATTAACTAGTAGTTGTAACAAAAAAATGTCAATGCAAGTGCCTTCAGGGGCTGGAATAATGACTGGTACTAGTCTTTACACACTGATGCTCCAAACATATAGTTAAGACAGGTGGAACCGGAGAGGCTGGGGTTAGAATATAATATCTAATTGTGTTTCTTTAATGATCTGGGAATTGTGGATAATAGACAAGGGAATAGTGAATTTTAGGTCATTCTAAGTGGCAGGAAAATTCCTCAACTCAGCTATTTATTCAAACTCAGCTGTTTTGTCTTATAATTTAAATTTTCCTTATCAGTTCTTTGCAATTCACAATTTATTGAATATACTCACTGTGGCTCCTAGGACTTTTCCAAGTGTATCATACTATAAAAAAGAGTTATTTTTTAAGGTTTTTCGATTTATATAGATGACATGACAATGTTTTGCACAATAGATTGCTTTACATAATTAAAAGTTGGTTGTTGCTTTTATTGCTATTTTGCAATTTTTCAATTATGTGTTGTTTGGTTGAATTTGCCAAATAGCTGTAGAATTTGTAAAGATTATATCCCCTCCAGAATGCACTCGACCTTCTTTTTCTAGGTAAGGTTTCAATGACATTGACAGACGAACGCACACAAGCACACTGATGCACAGAGACACACAATGAGATACAAACACATATTGCCAGATACAGACACGCAATCACAATGTGTTTCTGGCAGTTTGCATTGTTACCTGTGTGTGCGATTCTGGCATTCTGTAACTGTTTATGTTTCTTTTATCTATACCATCACACCATTGGAGTACTCAAGATGCTGGACTTCTCATCCTAAGACGGGGATTGTACCGTCCACACCTATCACGGTAGAGCTCCCACAGTAGCTCTACCAAATGTGAGTGTAAAATACCTCCGTTTTATTTATTATTCCTTCTCAATATTGTTAAAAATACTACACTATTGTATATATATTTTTTTCTGTTTTCTTTTTGAGGACATATTACCTGCAACCACTAAGAGACATCAAGTGTATGTATATTTAATTCATATAAGGCGCGGTTTCTCCCCCCCCTTTTTTTATACTGTTTCTTATCAAGGCTGGGAATCCTTGTTTTTGTTACTGCTGCCTATTTAACTGTTTATCTTTGGAGTGAGCACCCGACATATCTCTTTCTCTTTTTTTGTAACTGTTTATGTGCCTGAAAGTGTGTGTCTGGCATAGAGTATCCTTGTGCTTCTATGGGTATATATCTGTTTGTAAAACAGAAATATAGAAAACAAAGGCTGCACCAAGAATATAATTAACAGTTTGTATAATAGTCAGAAAAAAAGTCCTTAGAACATAAATATATACCTCTGTTTTTAGAGGTAGGTGTTCTTTATAACTGGGGCTGTCTTCTTAGTTCCTTTCAGATGTGTATATGGAAGACAAAAAAATAAAAGGAAATCCAATGGTACACTATATCTGGCAGGATAAATACAATGAGATAAATAATAACATTCCCACTCATAATTTGTAGAGCCTAGGCCAGCTCTAGCTTGTAGCGCCTGGAGTGGTACAATCCCCACTCAAGGATATAACGTGGGTGTACATCTGTTAGGAAATGGTATCAGGAGCTCAATTGGAAAAATATAAAAAAGCAGCAATAGTGCTCTCGGTAAAATCCACAGATAATGAAAAACTAAGATAAAATATTCTCACAAAGGAGGAGCAGGCAAACTGTTCTTTGGTGACAGCTTTGGTGGAGTAATCCCCACCTCCAAAGAAATCTGAGGTGGGGATTTTTCCACCAACGCTTTCACCAAAGAGCAATTTACTGCCTTAATTGTTTTAGAGTACAGAGCGCTGATTCACACCGTCTTTTTTCCATATATCTGTTTGTATATGTGTATCCATGACTGTATCTGAAATGCATATCTGTGTCTTTGTATCTCTGTCAGTATGTGTATCTCTGCGTCTGGGAGCGCATGTGTGTTTTATTACAAGGCTGTGCTCTGTGTAAGAGGTGAATGTGTGAGAATGAGGGAGGGTGCATGTGTATGAGGGTGACTGTGTGTGCATGGAGGTGGCAGAGTGACTGTAAGAGACTGTCTGTGGGAGGGTGACATTAGCAATGTAATGGTGACAGGGTGACTCAGATACAATCTAATGCAGTTGGAGCACATGCTATTTAAGTTGCTACAGAGTTCACTCTGTGTTAGTGTTAGCTTCAGAAAGACTCCTTTTGGTTTTTCTCCACTAAACCTGCCGAAACCAATCTTATGTGTCCAATCTATTCCTTTGCGACAGGGTGACTGTGACAGGGTGACTGTGTGTGGGAGGTGGTTGGGGGTGAATGTGATTTGGTTGGTGTGGGGGGGTGACTGTGTGAGTGTAGGGTGATTGTGATGTGGAGAGTGTAGGAGTGTGAGTGGGACAATGTGAATAACAGGGTAGTTGTGTGTAGGGTGAGTGTGACATATGAGTGTGTGTGTGTGGCTGACAGTGTGAATGACAGGGTGACTGTGTGGGTGTGGTGTGAGTGGGGGTGACTGTGCATGTGGTGTAAGTGTTACATTGTGACTGTGTTTGGGGTGAGTGTGACAGGGTGACTGTGGGGGAGTTTGGAATGTAGGGGTGAATACATTGTGTGTGGGGAGGCTGTTTTTCTCTCTCCAGTCCCCCACACAATGCTGATAATTTTTGTTGCTTTTTTATTTTATTTTTTTAGCTTAGAGCCCCCCCCCCCGCGTACCCCTTCTGCACTGAGGGGGGCTCTTGAGTCCCAGGTGGTCCGGTGGTGTCCTTGGTGGCCTGGTTGGCTGCCAGTCAGATTAGCACCTACAGCTCAGTGCACAGCACTTAGAGTGCCCCTTGTGGTCTTTGACTGGGAGGGAGCATCTACAGAGAGCTGCTCCCAGTCGAAGGCGCAGCCTGAATTTGCATCTGTAGATCTCCCCACTATGCTGTGCAGCTGCAGGTGGGCTCAGCAGAGTGGTTTGCAATAAAGAAATGTAGTAGAAATAATTAATATCATGTTACACGACTGCGGATATGACTGCTGCAAGTGGGGGTGTATAGGAGTTAATGCTGCAAGTTTGGGATGAATGCTGTGAGTGTAGGGTTACTAAAGCAGGTGTGGCCATTTTAAAGATATTAAAATATGTTGATCTCGTTCAAAAATGGGATATTATAATTTAATTATTTATTTATAAATTATTATACCAGGAAGAATACATTGAGATTTCTCTTGTTTTCAAGTATGTCTTGGGTCCACAAAACATTGCATTGATGCAATAGGGTACAATAAACTACACAAACAATATTAATACACAATATATACAAAATGTATGTACATGTACATCTATGGGTGTATCTGTGTGTGTGTCTGTGTACATCTATGGGTGTATCTGTGTGTGTGTCTGTGTACATCTGTGTGTGTAGTTGCTGCCAGTGTTCCTGGGAAATTTCTTCAAATAATGGTAACTATGCGTAAGTGTTAGGGCAGTGCAGAGCTTAATAGTTAGTGTGTATCCAATGTAGGGGTTGGGAAATAGTGTTAAGTTGGTGTAGGGTTTAAGGGTTAGTTTTAGTGTGTTAGCATAGTGTGTGCGGGGCATTGGTTAGTGTTATGGTAGTGTTAGAGTCTGGTTAGTGTAAAGAAGTGTAGCATATTGTAAGGGTTAAATGACCACTCTAGTTGATAAACAGTCCATAATAAATGCAAAAGTGAGTTTTTATTGTTAATTAATATTCTGATATACACAAGGTTTATCAGCATTCGCTGGGTTTACTGCTTTACTGCATTGACCTCTGAGCTTAAAATTCATTTATATTGTTGGCTTTTAGTTGAAATATTTTTACTCTTAGCCTCTTAGAAGGGGCATTTACCCTTTTGCCATGCAGATCAACCTGTATATAATCAAATAAATCCAATTAAACCAGATATATCGCCAAACTAACTGACACAGAATGGTTTATGGAAAAATACATCCGTCATTTATTGTCTTTGCCCTTTAGGTTAGTTATTCATTGCTATTGGTTTAATATTTCTCCCTCTTATTACTATTCTGTGACATTTGGAAGTTTTCTAAACTTGAATCATAATTTAAAAGAATGTAATCCAAATCACAGCATGGAGCAGACAGCAATTACTGGTACACAGGAAGCTTGGGAGCGCAGCGGATGTGATTGAAAGGTTCCAAAATGTACTAGAAGTGTATGGTGGGGATCTGTGTACTAAACGGTGAATTGACAACTGGTAAATTGACAAGTAAAATGCATAATCTAGACCAGAATATACCATATATATGCTATTTGCTATATTGAAATATTTTAGACATATGTCACTCTTTATTTAATGGGACAATCCAGCCTCCAATGCAATGTAAGTAAAATGGACATTTTAAGCATCAGAACAACCTGAATGAAGTTGGTTTGGTGGGTAGACCATGCGCCTGCTATTTCATTGCTCAAAACTCGGAAACTTGGGAGTTAAATAATCTGTTTATAAAGCCCTAGCCACACCTCCCATAGCCTGCATGACGAAAAGGTTTAATTTTTAATATGACCTTGCAACACAGTGTGCGTAGCTCAATTTTTATTTACTTTCGAAAGAAACAATACATTAATTTAATGCATCTATCCACATTCTTTTATGTTTATTTTTTCACTGCAATATTACAGCTGTCTGTGGTGTAAATGTAGTATAATAAACAGCTCAGCCCAGTTAGGGACTTGGTTCAATGCTGAAACCCAACATCAGAGAGCTGGACACCATTGAGGACACAACTCCCTAGGAAAGTCTAGAGATGAGACAGATCTTCTGGATTTAATGGCATGGGTACTTTAGCAATAAAGGAGCAGCAGCAGATCTAAGAAAAAATGAAAGAGAGAGGTAAAGGTATAATAAAATGGTACAATAGTTAGGCCCTGGTGGCAGCAGTTTAAGGCCATGAGCATACGAAGGTCAGCAAATTCAGGAACTCAAATCCAAAGGAAATTGGGGGTGTACACGGGCACAGGGACAGAGGATAAGATGGAATAGTGGAACAAAACATGCACACTGAGAATATATTAAAGTCACCAATGTGACCCTCTTTGTTCCTATGTATAAACTAAAAACCATACAGGGGCACCCCAGGCACCATAACCACTTTATCTTGTCAGAGAGCCACTAGCACCCAGGAATCCTCATTCAATGTTAAATGCTTCAACTGAATTAAGAGATAGTGTTGTAACCACTTTAATGAGGTGATGTGGTTATGGTGTATAGAATGTCCCTGTAATGTGAGATGATTAGTACATCGACCTCAATGTTTGTTAAGTTCAAGCTTTGCCATGTACCCATACCTGCAGTCTAGGAAAAGCCCCCCCCAAAAAACATTGAAATTGTTATTTAGTAAAGTTAGACTTCGAGAAGTCAAAGTGAGTTGCAAATTTTAGACCAAAGTAGCTGAACTGAAAGCCTAGCTAAATAAGAGAAATGTTCAAATTCAGCTATTTTGGCCTTCGATTTTATATTCACTTTGAACTCCTGACAATTCCCCCTTTAAATAGTCCTGCTTATCATGCTTCTGGTTATTTTGAGTTACAGGGGCACAATATTCCTTCTCAAACAGAATAAAGAACTGGACACAATGGGAAAGGTTCAAATCATGTTTGTTGAATACATTTGAAAAACATTTTGGCTCAAAAGAACATTTCTCAAGCTTGAAAAGTGCTCTTTTGAGCCGAAACGTTGTTCACATTTATTCAACAAACCTGCCTTGGACCATTCTCCAATTCCCAGTCCTTTATTGTGTTGGATTTACAAGTAGAGTCTGCTCTGGACTGGAGGCACAAGAGTGGTTGTCTGTGTGCTTTCTCATTTATTTTGTTTGACAAAATTCTTTCTCAACTGAAAAGCCTGTCAAATCAATGTCACCTAAACTGAAATTTATTGCCCTTAATATATATATTTTTTCAAAGTATTGCATGAACCTGCTAAAACACATTAATGCCCTGACTGTCAAAATATTATTTTCTGCTCTTAAAATGAATTCTTGATTCCTGTAACCTTAAAGAATTCTCCTTTGTCATCTGTGAAGTCGACTTATGCAACAAGATCATATTGACCTTGAATGTAGTGGTATATTTTAATAATGTCCCCTTGTAGGTGTCTTTTCCGTAGCATTAAACCAATTTATAGAGAATGTCCTTATGAAATCTTCCATTCCTTTAATTAATTGTGATGCCTGCCTTTAAACCCTTGAGTGTTACAAAACAAAGTGACGCTCAGCTGTCTTACACTTATACTGCAGATTTAATTGTCATAACCTCTATTTGCCTTTTGAGTTTATTCAAGATCATTTACTAACAATACAAAATAACATGACAAAGAAAACCTCAGAAGGCAAATACAATACAATATTTCACACCTGTGATCTAAACAGTGACTAGGTACACTGTAGCATTAGGAATACACAGTTGTATTCTATATAGTGGTCCCTTAAGTTCCTAAACCATCTTATACCATGTCATATGTCCACTTGGAGCTCCAGTTCCTGTAAGTTATCCCCGAGCTATGCTCCTGTATGTCACCTAGGTAGATCTTTAGTACACCTCCCATGTATTGGGATACAATGATTCAAGGTCCCTTATGTCACGCCTTAGCATTTTTTCTTCTTACCATAATTGAGTTGATATTTTTCTACACACTTGTGATATTTCGACTTTAAGACGTGTCCTTCACAACTGCTTTATATCAAATTTCCTATTCAGCTGTCTGTTGTAATTTAGAAAATCACACTTGATTTGTTAAATGTCCCTCACCTCGTAGGCAAACCACTCTATTAACAAGTTTATTGTAATAAGTGAATTTCAAAAAAAAAATTTCGATTTAGAAAAAAAAACTCCTATGATTCCAGTTTAACTATTTTAGCCTAAATTTAAAAATTTACTTCAAGTTCACTTTGAATTCTTAACAATGCACACTTTATAGAATAACCCTTTAAAGTGGACCACACTGCGGACTGCAATAAGGAAGCATGTAAACGATGCAGATTTCAAGGCAGTAGCTGGTAAAGTGTTGGAAGCATTGAGCAAACAGTCTTTTATTTTATCTACAAGTGCAGTACCTATAAGGTACTGATGTTGATCATCCTAAGGTCGCGATTTAATATTTTGGATTCGTTCTTTAAATGATTTAATATTTTTTGCTAAACTGGATTTTTTTTTTCAAAATATTAAAATATCAAAAATTATATAAAAGTTGATTCTATATAAATGCCAATAATAATAATATTTGTTTATAAAAATATATCAATATATCATAAAATTATTACAAAATTACAATTTCAAAATAATACGTCTTTTAAAAAGTTTATCCAATGATATGATATAGTTTGAAAAGCGTATCCACAAATATTAAATTGAGGCATCTGTCAGAAATTCCATTTTATCTATATATGTAGCCATTTGGTCAATGCAATGCATAGGAAACATTAGACGAAAAATAAAATAGGTTGTAACAGCATCACTTTTCATGATTAGTGACATACCATGACTGTCCAAAAAATGCCCAAAAAAGGCTGAAATGATCATCCGTGGTAGCTGTATCTCTCATGCAGAGAGGACTTGTTGGCAATTTGGTTCTGGACTGCCCTTTGGGTGGGATCATTCTGAGATGCAAATACTTTTTGAGATCTGAGCGGGGATTTACAGAAGGGTAAGCTACTGAGTTTCTCTAAGCTTTTGCAAATTTTCTGTTTTTGTCCTAAAGATTGTCTCTAATGGGCAAATAGCAACCCTGACACACCATGAAATTGCCTGCCTGACCCATACACCGACCTACAATTATACATTTAGGAGCCGCTTGAGTGAACTGAGCACCCACTCTTCAGCCCTATCATGTAGGTATTATGGATGTCACATTGGCTCTAAAAATACTTTCTCATTTTGAAAAAATCTGCTTTATTCATATAACTACAGATACTGGAACATGTTCCAGCAAGTTCTCATTAAATTACATATGTACCTGTTGCTGTTTTTGTTCCACTAATTAAGAAATGACAGAACTGGGCCACCTGAACTCCACAGGGAAGTTTAAATAAGACAGAATATAGAAAGACAGAAAAAAATTAATGACATTTCTAATTGGGACATTGTACCCCATAAGGTGTTCACACAAGCGCTAAAAGGTTAAAAGATAATTTTATTTATCTTTTTTAATTTATTTTAGGTGAATGTAATAGATATTTCATTGGGAACACATTTGTAGACGAAAAAGATGTATGACTTGAAATCTGCTGTATACCTAATATATGTATGCTTGATACATAGGAAAGCCATTTATACATGCATATAAAAATAACAATACATGTTCTCATACCATCCAGCATTATCTTTATAAAGAGTCGCTGAAGACTTGGTGGAACCGCACACCTCAGTATAGCACATTACAGCTGTGAGTATAAGAAAATAATAGGGGAAGAGTACTTAAGATGGACTACTAGCTTAATTGTGTTTACTAGCCCCTAAGGATGAAAATTATCTTGGATGATATCGGTTAGGCCCAATAGTCTAAGCCCCTGATTCCCTACTAGAGTACTAGTCGAGGGTGCATAGGGAATATCTGACATGCCAACAAAAGGTCTTGTATCGACCCCTAACCAAAGGGGTCACAGGGGGGTGGGGTTAGTTAATTAAATGAGAGCACATAGCTCATATGATGTGTGGGAGCTTCCTTTAGGTGATAGGAGGCCCACTTAAGTGGTCCCTGGCAACTGAGAAGTAATATTAAGCAGGTTTTGTGCTGAAACACAAAATAAGGCATTAACAAAAACATAAACATGAAGGGCATGGTGATACTGTATGTTATCTGTTGCTGAAAAGAAATTCAGGTCACTGCCTCCTTTCTCATTCCACCTCTGAGAACGAATGGGACAGTTCTCCCCTGGGTCCCATGCGTGGGATGTTGATGGTGTCTCCGGAGTTTGGGATTTCAGTGGTAGTCCCAACAATTGAAAGAAGGATGATGCCTCTGATATGGAGGAGATTTTTGAATAATATTGTCCTGAATAACCTCCAGGGTTCTTGGCAGTAGCCATCTGTATTCCACATTTGCATTGCGCTGTTGGGTGGTTAACAGGTTGACTGACTTTCTCTTCTGTAAAGTATTCCAAGTCATGTCTATGAAAAAGGTAAGCAGTGAGGACTCAAATGGGGTCTTACCCCTTACTGCTGTTAGGATGCAACGCTTGTCTAACAAAGATAGCACCGGACGATTACATCTTGCCAAGCCGCAGGGGGTGCCTGTTTGGCTTTGTGGATGCGAAAGTGGCCATCGAATTCTAGCTTTTAAGCCTTGGTATGAGACAGGAACACAGCAGTGAGCCTTCTTAGATAATGGGACAGTTCGGTCAGATCGATTGCATTCAGGATCCCCCAGAATTTTACAGTCGTTCTCTGACTGTGGTCTTCCATGATGTCTAGCTTAGTTTTTTAACGCAGGGTTATCAGATTGGATTAAGTGTAGGGTTTACCCCCATACTTTTCACTTTTTGCGTAAGTTTAGTATGTCCTCTTCTGAGGGCGAACTCGTGTTGTCACTGCCTGTATCTCTGTCTGATGCAAGTTTATATCAGCATTGTACATTTGCTCCATCTGTTGAATTAGTTGCCAAATGTCACATTTTGTGGCCAGGGCTAAGTCATCCCCTTCAGTTTGCATAAAGTGTGGTTACTGGGGCTGGTGACATTCCTCTTGTTTAGGTCTGAGCATGTGGAGCTGGTATCTGGGTCAGGCTCGGCTGCCATCTTGTGACTCGCAAGATGCTGCAGTAGGGCCCCCATATCCCAGATCCCAGATATCTTTGAATACATCTGCTTAAGATTTTTGAGATCTTGTCTCCATGTCGGTGCTGGAAGGTAGCTATTGATCAGTAGTTGGTTGGGTCCAGTACGTGACGTCTGAGAGTAATTCCAAAGGTATCAGTGAGGCCCCTACCAGTGGTAGAGTAAGGTAGGGCCGAGTCTTGTAGCGGGTTTTCTTGCCCTTTTGGGCAAATAAGAAGAGCATCAGTGAGTAGTCCTCTGTTCCAGGCTGGTTACTGCAGATTATTCGCCAACTCCTGAGAGTGCTGGAGAATGGCGTCCATTCAACTCAGTAGCTAAGCTCCGCTTTAATTTTTAAAATTTGTAATTATTAATGGGTGATTTAGTTATTTGAGCAAGTAGACAAGTAATACGCTTGAAAAACACAACAAAGGAATGAAGACTTTTTTTGAATAAGTTATGCAACAAAAAGTGTGTGCAGCAATAGTGTTTCACCATTGGCTACCCAAAGGAATCAAGAAATAAAACAATATATTTTATTTTAATGTGTACAACAAATGTTCGTGAAGCAATAATTTACTACTGTTTTTTACCTAAATTATAGGAATAGACTTATATAATTAATCAGTTGTGTCAAAACAGTACATTGTTTTTTTCTTTCAGGAATGCTGTGAAACTGTGTTCTGTTTTATTGTCATTATGTGACCTTGTACTAAATGCCCAGCAATACGCATACTGGAACTATCCAAGGTTCTGAACTGCAGAAGCCTGTCAGTCTGTTTCTACAATACTTCCTTATAATAGCTATGTTAATGCTATCTTGAAATTGTGCTTTTAAAGAGCTGAGAATGTTTCCAGCTGAATGTCAGTCATGCAGTTTCTGATTCCTAAATGTTTAGGTAAGCATGTTTATATTAACCTACATTCAATTACAAGGCTTTCATTGAGAATTGTGGATGAATAACAGGGGAATTGCATGGTTTAATCCTAAAACCTAAAATCTGAAAATGTCACCTTTTGACATTGTTCTCTAATCAGCTATTTTTATCAGGTCATTTATTTTGACAGTTCTCCACAATTAGTAAATATACACAGTGTAGTAAAAGGGGACATTCGAAAGGAACATTCTAAGCATCATAACCACTACAGCCCACTCAAGTACTCCAACAATTTATGAATGGTTTGACAACTTATCTGGATCCTTCCATTGCAGAGAGTGCAACAGGGCACTTCTGGCACCATAACCACTATTTGTTTAAATGTAAATATCCACACCTCTTTATCCTACAACTAGGTACCTCCATCTTGACTTCCTGTCAGCCATTGTTAGAAGCTTTTTCCTTTACACCTAGCAGTCATTGCAAAGCATACAGAGAAATAGAGACATTAAATGTTGTTTCTAGTTATCTTCCGCATTGTTTCCCCCAGCTTTGCCTTTCCCTAACAGGATTGTGATGCAATTTGTTAAATTAAAAACAAAATGGCCTATTGCATGGTTTACACAACTTATAGCTGATTTTATTATTAAAAATGTTTTGCTCAGTTATGTAAATTCTAGAGAGTTGACTTGTCCTGCTTTATTTTATTTTTTTCCAATTAGTCTTTTCTGTTTAGTTTTTTTAAAGAAGAGAAATAAAAGGCTTGATGTAGTATTCTATCACAATGGTTCCATACCTGGTCCTTACTGGGATTAGAACCATTACTCTATCACAGAATTAAGAAAACATCTGTGAAGAACCCACTTTGAGTAGAATTTGGAAAATACTATTTATATATTTTGAAATTATTATTAAACAAAAAATCCCACCAAAAAATAACTAATGTCATTCATCACTATTACTCAACTATCTATACACTGTTCTGTCATTGGTTCATTCTGTTATTTTCAATCATTTGGCATGCAATCAATGTACCACATTCTGTATTCGGCACAAGGAGATTTTCCTTGGAGATTTAGCCATGTTATTATCTGACAAACAATTAATATTTTACTCATATACTCACAGGGGAGGTGTGAATGCACTTTAACTGATGTCAAATGTATACCTTATATGTGCTGATGTTCATTAAAAAATGAATGTTCCCTTTGTCACAACTATTGCTTACAGAGGTATTCAGAATTGTCAGAAATTCAAAGTGAATTTCCAATTTAAAGCAGACTTGTCACTTTTTTTTTTTTTTTTATGAAGTCATGTTCCAAACCTCCCCTTGGGTGCCTCCTTTTTATTTTCTTAACAATTACGCATCCTTTGTCAGCTTTTTCATTGGCTGTACCTCTTCCAATGTTGCTTTACATCCTGGAGTGGCTCGTCACTGGCACTCTTTGTTGATTCTCGTGGAACAAGAGTCAACACAGGTCCATTGGAGGCCTTGGTTGTGCATGTCATTTGATACACATGCCAAGGGAAGGAAAGAGCATGGAATTCCCATCACCACCATATTAGAAAACAAATATGGTGCTGCCATGACAGTTGGTGGGACCGAAACAACGTGGGAAAAGATAAATTGCACCGGTCCTGTGGCCTGAATTAGTTGTGGGTGGGTTCAGAAAGGGGGCTCTAGGAAAACTGGGGGCCAGAACAAAAATATGGTAGATCTGCTTTAAGCAGAATACTGCTCAACTGTAAACATAGTTAGAAACATAGATCATTTTTCCATTTCATCTATTTTGACCTTACATATTTATAATTCATATAAAATTCATTTTGAATTCTCAGTGTAGTGAATAACCCTAAACCAGTCTAATAGCTTAATATGCTTTTCTGGTTATAGCAGTAGACTGGCGCAGTTTGCTCCTCTGAATTAGATAAGGCATGGGATTTTAACTGCAATTTATGTGCATTCATCATGCCAGCATGCTTAAAAAAAAATTATGAAAGCGTTCTCAAGTCCAAGTCATGGCTTATTAGCAATGCTCCAGTGCTCTGCTTATTTTGGATTCCAAAATCCTTTCCAGTGCCTCTGTGCATGTTTAAAATCTGCTTAAACAAACATTATGTTGTGTACCCACACATTATTTCAGATGCTGAGAATTTAAATCTGCCATGCGATTTCCTGCTCAGATAAATACAGGCTCCGAAAAACTCTCACAAAAGCTATTTAAAAAAGTCTTTATAGAGACTCACAGATGTCGTGAATTATGCATTTAAACTGTGGACAAAGGAAGTGACAATGTCCTCAAATTTCCTCTATTAAACGATAAGGAAAATCCATTTTTAACAGGCTGATTACAAGTCAATCTGGGGTTGAATTAAAGAGTTAGTCTGTAATGAATGAGCCGGTATGGGCTCTCTGAATGCGACTTCACAGAGCAGATAATGTGGTCAGCAAATTATTTATGAATTTCAATGAGGATTTTTTATTTGTGATTTTCTCCTCTATGCTCATCAAGGTGAAAGATGTCAGAACTGGAGAAAGATTAACTTTCTTTGTCTTTTAGATGTCGGTTTGTCATTTTTTAATATGTATGTTGCTAACTATTTCTCTAAGAAGTAGGGATTTACTTTTACATAATATTTTTATATATTTTAATAACTTGATTTTTATTGTATAGAAAAAATGGAATTTATCTAAATTGCATTAATTTACATTGAGGTTAATTTATGTTAAAAATCTCAATTTATGTTAACTAACACTGCAAATGTGATGAACAGTTCAGACCTGAAATATTCTTTTTCAGCAAGACACTATAAGCAACAAGTAACTTTAGCTTAAAGGGACACTGTAGGGACAAGCACCACTTCAGCTAATTAAAGTCGTTTTGGTCCCACATCACTGCTTATAGCCAGCTGCTGCAGCGAAGTCTGCATTGTGACAACTCACAAATCATCATTGACGTGGTGGCATTTGCGAAGACACAAAATATTTAGTTATGGTCTCACAATACATCATATTTATATCATTATAAGACCATGGAAAAATAACATCTGTCAATCTAACTGCTGTGGACCTTTACTCCTATTATGCTTGGACAGGTCTGGCTTAGCATCATGTAACTCGTAGTCCATGTGGGTTAGAGTATTAGGGCTTGTCTATCCTTACTGCAAACAAATTTGCAAAAATAGCATCCTGCCCATCTCCAGAACCCTGCAGTATCTTGTTTTTAAGTTTGTGGAGCTGATAAAATGAAAGATAAAGTTCTGCTGTGATGTTTCTGAGCCCATGAGATCAGACTGCATTTTAAATGTTACTGTATAAACCTCGAGTGTTTTATTAAACGAGGGAGAAGTTACAGGTGATGAGGATTAAGAAGATCAGAGTTATCTTATTTCACATTTTCTTGAGATCCAGATCCATGACAGTGAATTGCCAATATATGATTCATTAAAGGATGGATCTGTTGGTCAGCCATATTAAGTTCAACCTGCAATATGTAATAGCAGTGAGAATTGGGACTGCCATAGACTATTACTTGTAGACTCCCAATTGCAGGCATCTCAAACTCCGGCCACAGATGTTGCTGAACTACAACTTCCATGATTCTCAGCTCACCTATTGCATTAAAAGAATTCTGGGAGTTGTAGGCCAGTAGCAGTAAGAGTTTGCGATTCCTGTCCTAGGGATTAGTTTTATCAATGTTAATTGGAAGGTCATGAGCAGATGTTGGTCTAAGATTATGGTAGAGGAGGTGGAATGTCCTCTCACTTAACACATAAAGACAGCCTTGAATATCTCTTGTGCCATTTTGGTTAGTACCAGCCCTTAAAATGCATTGGTTGTGTATTGCATTCATATTAATATAGTCATATTATATGCTTGATTACTCTTATTATATAAGTAAAAGCATATCACAAATCCAGTATGGTCAATTTTCTTTATTAAACAAAGAAATATGAACAAATATATAGGCTAAATCTCCCCAAAACATGCATTTCTGGTACATTGTGATATAACCCTCTGTGTATTCCTTCTGAATTGCCAATGGCCATGTCTGATGCAGAGATTCCTACAGGGTTATTATATAACACTTCCATGTGATTTATTTATTTTTTTACTTTACATTATAATTTAATGAGACTGTGTACAGGTGCATTGTTATCCTCTCCTACTAATTTCATCTGATGCAGTGCCCTTTCACTGACACTTAGCCCATTAAGATTAAAGTGGAAATAGAGTGTGATGTACAGAACTACAGCCCAGAAGAGTAACGCAGTATAATAGTCACTGGCTATGCATCTGGGAAGTGCTTGGTGAGAGAAAAAAATATAATGTAAATATTGTTACCACGTATGACTTTGAAATAGAGGTTTATTCCTCTTTCACCTACTTGTGCTTTTTCAGATACAGTTGTAGAACAATTGGGTATATTTTGCAAATGTTTTGGGTGGAATACATTATTTTGGTGTGATATCTGCTGACCTTCAGGCCTGGAAATAGTAATTTGGTGGTCTACAGCTTCCAAGATGCTGGGATGTAAATGAAAGCTTAATAAAATGAGTAAAGGCCGTCGTATTGTGCTCCTTGAAACAACCACACGGTCTTTTTCGAAAGCAGCCTGTATTTCTCCTGAAGTTACCTGTGGGTTTTTCTTTGTATCCTGAACAATTCTTCTGGCAGTTGTGGCTGAAATCTTTCTTGGTCTACTTGACCATGGCTTGATCTTAAGAGCTCCCCAAATTTTCCACTTCCTAATTAGTGATTGAACAGTACTGACTGGCATTTCCAAGGCTTTGGATATCTTTTTATATCCTTTTCCATCTTTATAAAGTTTCATTACCTTGTTACGTAGGTCTTTTGACAGTTCTTTTCTGCTCCCCATGGCTCAGTTTCCCACCTGTTCAGTGCATCCACGTGAGATCTAACAAAACTTATTGACTGTTTATACACAGACACTAATTGCAATTTAAAAATCCACAGGTGTCGGAAATGAACCTTTAAATGCCAGTTTAACCTGTGTGTGTTACCTTGTGTGTCTGTTACAAGGACAAACATAGGTATGTAAATTTTGATTGTGTAATTTCTGTTATCATTATGATTTAGAAAGGAGCCAGCTGCCGAGCTAACCAGACGCCATACATGGTGGCTCCCAGGCATATTTTTGCAATCTCGCCTAAATCCTTCTCCCATCACCCTATCTACACTCCCACGACCACCCAAAAGAATCAGGGGACAGCGCTGCATTGATAGATGCCCTTCTTTCAAAACGCCAAAGCTCCCTAACAGAGACGCAAGCCTGGGGCCTACCTCACACGGACCCTGCCCGACCTGGAATATATCGCAACCATACAAACATCTCACAGTCTGAGATAACAGATCAAATGCCAGCAACGGGACACAGATCTCAGAAAACTGGAACTCCAGCAGAAGGCAGGGACCAGTGCGGCCAGTGCCGATATCGGTGGAGGCCCTGACTACAAGGGAAGTGCCCGCACAACCCAAGCAACAAGAGCAGTATGACTCCTACAACACACAACCAGCCAGCACTGATCCCCGGAGGACTCAGCTCCCACAACAAAACATGACCTGAAAGTTCTTTGGCAAGACTTTCATAAAATGTTTACCTCAGAACTGGCGATCCTCAAGACGGATATATATGAAAGACCAACGATCGAGAGCAGGCCGCGGAGGAAGATATTGTTGAGGTGAATGTTGGCCTCTCCAGTGCACAAAGCTCCATACACTAGCTACAAAAGGCGCAACACACCCTCTTCACAGCAAATGGCAGCTTTGCAAGACCGATACAGACACAACAACGTCAAGATCCGCAGCATCCTCACAGCTATCGCAACTGAAGAATTGCAGAGGAAACTACTGGCGACTATACTGCCCCCTGCCTTAGTCAGAAAAATAGCCATGGATGTCATGTATCGGGTCACTGGCCCTGTCCGTCCCTCATCACAAACAGCCCGAGATGTTATCCTGCGCTGCATCTCATCACAGGACAAAGGGCACATCATGGCAGCTCTTAGATGCAAGTCACCGCTGTATTTTGAGGAAGCACAACTATCCTTTTATCAGGATCTGATTAGGGCCACCCTCCAGTGGCGCAAGACATTGACCCCATTCACACAGCAATTCCGAGATGCTAAAGTCTCCTACAGATGGGCACCATGACTCTACTGACCACCTTAGGTCTAACAGACTCTAATGCTGCCTCTACACCCCACACTCCGAGTGGGACTTGGGGCCCCTCCAGCATAGCACACTTTGTCCCGAGAACCAGAGAGCAACACCGTGCAACTACTTGAAGACGACGAGCAGTGGCACTGCTCCTGCTTGACCACTACAGCGGTCACAGCCATACTAAAATTATTGTTTGTAACACCTATAGCCTGGTTTGTACACATGCACCTCCAGTACTAACTCCTGCAACCGTCCCTCTTGTACATCACCTTCCCTACTAAGGGCACCAGAGCTTGCTCTCTGTGAGAAACCATATACGCTAATTCACTCTCCCCTACATGGTGAGTAACTACACTCCCCCCTCCCCACCACCCCTTTGGTTAGGGGTTTCACATAATGTGGAGAATGCAGAGCTACCAATCATCACCAATACTCTGCACACTAAAGCCTTGCCCGTCCACACACAATACGGAGAGGCAGGCCCTTAGCCTACTGACACTCCGCATCTCACTCCTAATGCTAGCTCAGCAAAACTTTAACACAACCAGCAGCCCGGTATCTCCTCAGTGCACAAACTTGAGCCACAAGTTTTTACTTCTCAGTTTGCGTTTCTTACCCAGCACTGAGTTCCACTCTCCTGAGTTTAATCCCTCTACTTAGCATCGATATGTCTCTACAATGCAACAGTCACTCTTTTCCAACCTGGCATATTATGTTTTCACATATTCTAAAAAGAAGAATAATGTGAAATTAAGCTATGTCAGGCTGTTATATGTGATGATCAGCCTGTATTCGCTGTTGTGGCAGTACGAGCAATGTTATACAGAAATTGCACTTCAAAAATAAAGAATTATTAGAAAAATAAAAAGGAGCCAAACAATTATGTGATAATAAATGGCTTCTTATGATCACTATCCTTCAATACAATATTTTTTTTGCATGATCAGTCATATTTTCTAAATCAATGCCAAAATTTCACAATTTCTGCCAGGGTATGCAAACCTTTGAGCACAACTATATATCCCTAGTGGCATGTGGCAACATGCAGAGACAAATATGTGCAGTGTGCTGTTTAACCACTCTTACATAGATAGAAATGCTCTTAATTAAACTTTCCAAGAACCATAACCACTACACCCACTGTAGTGGTATGGTGCCAGAAGTGATCCGGCACCCTCCCAGTGGGAATTGTTTGATAAAAAGCCTGGGGACCACTGGGGGTTGGTCACTTCTTCCTCTAAAACCCCAAAAGCTGCAGCATCAAGTTAATTGTGTAAGCAAATGAGCTGGCCCTGCAATGGGTTTAGCTCAAGGGAGTTAATTGGTGCACTTAGTGGGAGTTTCCATGATTCAAAGGAAGGGGTGTCTGATGCCTGGCAGAGCCCAGGCAAGTTGTCAAACCATTCACAAACAGTTTGACTACTTCTATTGGGAGGGCACCAGTGCACTCATGGCACCATAACCACTACATACCTTTCACTGCTTTGAGCATTTTTGTGCAGCTCACATTGAGGATATTTCTCTGATGTCCCCAGAGGTTGGACAACAGAAGAGGACCATGGATGATGGGATGTAGTTACCATAAATTAACTGTTCTGTTACAGAATGTTTGAGAGGTGGTTTGATTTGAAGTCCCAAATGCAAGAGAAATTAGATTACAATAATACTGACATAATGATCTAAATCCTACCCTACACAGATTGAGTCTGTGTTTGCTGGTTGACAAAGATATTTCATAAATGCAAGGATAGCATCGCTCTATGTCTACAAATCATCAGTCTTACAGAGCTACAAGGGTCACAGAAAATGGTTTTATTTCCCAGCAATATGTCTTGTTTTTACAACTCATGTAAGCATGAAAGCTATTCTGGTGTCAGCATGGGAATCCTGAGATATCACGTGGTTTAGGCTTCGAGTATTAACGCTAATACAGAGATTAAAATGACAATCCCTGACAGATCAGTCAGAGCAGCAACAGATGTAGAAATTCATTGGAGCAGAGCAGATTTCAATATCTCACCAAATAAATGGATATTTTTACAGAAAAAAGGAGGCGGTGAATTATGACGGCTGCAAGCTCCTTGGCTTAATTTTTAAACTAGAGGACATCTGCCTTTACTCAGTATCTAGAGGCCAAGATGGTTACTAGAACTATACAAATTTTAAGGTTTTTGAGACTTCTAAGGGATGTCATTAGTGAACATGTGCCTATATTATATCAAGAGATTGCATAATTAAGGAGTTAATTGGCCAACCCACATTAGCGCTCTGCAATTACTTATTGAACACAAGTGGTTTCTAGGACCAATTGGAATAACCTGAGATTAGATTTCAGATAAGATACAGATAAACATCATCCAGGAGATATGGGTATGCAGATGCATATATTTGATGTGCAGAATGTAACGGATTGCCTGGCACCACGACTGGGTACCTCCATTGACGGATGCTCCTAGTGCTTCCAGAGGGCTCCAAGCACTCCACTAGACACCATAACCACAGCAGACCCCACGAACCACCACAGCTTGGTTGGGGTCTCGCCGTCTTCCACCCACTCTGGACCCAAGACCATCCAGCTTCCAGTAGGTAGACCTCTCTTAATCCAGAGAGCAGGAACAGGAACAAGCTCTTATAAGAGCTTAGTGATTATACTCTGGGGATTATAGCAATCCCCAGAGTGTAGGTAGTTCTCCAATCCCCCAAACATGAGCCGAAACTTCATGAAGGGTAGAACAAGTCTGAGGCTTTATTGATACAGGTTTGCTTATATACAATTCCTCAGGCCAGAGGCACACCCCTGGACCTGATGGAACACAGCATTCCCAACTGTACAGACCAATAAGAACAAACATACAGTCTGTGACACTCCCATGTACAGCAACAATCCCTCCCCTCTGCCTGTGATATAATTAAAGTAGCTAATGGAATAACCTAATTATCCACAGGCAGAAAAACTCACATTTTCCCCAAAGTACAGAAAACACCCCAAAACATAGCATAAATATTAGATCCCCAGATAGCCCTGATCTGGGTGAACAACATACCCAATAATCACCCAGATCATAGCAGTGGTTCAAGTAATTCATGGAAGTCTCTTTTGACCGATCACACACATGATTTCATGCCCAAAACAGTTCCAGGGAATTCGGCTGTGCGGCCGGTCTATTAGCAATGTCTAAGTTCAGTTCAAATAGTCGAACTGGGAACCGTTCGTGCACATAGCCAATGTTAAAGTGCCATTCGACTTCCGTCGAAAAGTTGAAGTCCCGGAGAAGGTAAAGTTCAGCGGTGTTTGTGCCATCGCGTGTCCTATTTGAGTTCCATGAACTCGACGACAAAACACCGCTGAACATGTTCGACTAAACAAGATGGCCCCTGCCACATGTTCCACTATACGAACGGCGACCACCAAGCTGTTCGTCAATTTGGCTGCGGTTAACTCCCAACCTGGGAGTTAAATAGGCTGCACACTCCACTTGTGTGTGGTCAGGCTGTTCGGTGGTTCGAAGTTCCACTTTGACCACTTCGAAAGTTTAAAGGGACATTATGCCAAGTCCCAATATGCACAAATAGTGTTTTTAAAGGGCAATACATCCCAGGGCCCATAGTCACAGGGCAAGAGGCTGGCAAGCAGGCCTTTCCAAACCCCACTGATGAAGGTGCTTTCGTCACACAGAATAATCAGAGAGCAGTAAATAGATAAACAACAGGACTTTAACTCACACTGGGCAAACAATGTTCTTGGCTCAAAAAAGAAATACCCAACTAAGGACGGTTGTTCCAGTAAAGCATAATGGTACAAATGATTGATAACCCTATGACTATACAGGGATCTCTTCACATATATTGATGGCATTCCATGTACAGAATTTAGAAGAATGCACCTGTTTTTTTGTTCCTGATGATTGTTATCATTAATTTGCATGATGCTACATGAATCTTATTTGGGCCACTTGCATGGACATCCCCTCTTTGGATCAATATCAGTAGTATATTGAAAATGTATCGATACAGAGTGTGTTTTAGAGATGTATTACATTTCAGAGTGATTTGCACACAGAACAAAACCCCAGAACTTTTGTGCAACTCTACAGATTTGTATATACAGTGCCAAAGCTACATTTGGTACTTCATGACAGCATTTCCCATGTTGCTTAGGAAGAGCAGTTAGTACATTTGGCCTCCCTTGCAACACTCTAAGCAGCAGTTTACAAAAACAACTAAAGAAAACAAAAACAAAAAAATCAGTCAGCTTTTACCTACTGTAAAGTATGGGCCTGGAGCTTCAGCTTCAAAAGCCCCTATGTTAATCTCCACATAAAGGTATAGAGGTAATTCTAACTGCATGCATAAAGTCTGTATTGGAGCAGTATCTGCTGTATCACCATCTTCAAATGTCAAGACGCACTCAATTCCAGGGACGTGTATAGTCAGTCCATCCTCACAAAGAATCATGATTTACATGTTAGTCATCCCAAGATTCTGTTCACTAAACACCAACAGGGGTTTTGGGCAAATAAAACTGATCTGTTTAACAGTGGCACTTATGCTGTTAGCAACCTCAGTCTAGATGAGTCTTTAGGTGCACCTGTATGTGCCCTGGACACACAAACACCACACACATACACACACACTACACATCCACACATCACACTTACCCATATACACATATATTTATGTATATATTTCTAAAACAGCAGCTATGTAGAACCATCTTGATACTGTGGTCTGCAATACCAGAACGGCACCCAACTATCCGTTCATGTATTTTATAAATTTATTATCTGAAACGCATTTGTGAGTAAAACCTTTAAATTCCTAAAATAAATAGATATCTCTAAACAGGTATAAGAGACAATTTGATTTTGGAGAGTGATTTTTGCTGCATCGCCGAGCTTACCAGGGATTGCTCTGGAGGGGGCTGGCAGATCAGGGGCAGCTATTAATTACAATTATGTTTCCGAATGCAGCATGACTACTTAAAATAGACCAAATCAGTATCAATAGCTCTGCTAGATTTTATCCTACAACTTCGAGCTATAGGGTTTCTCCAGAAAATAGGTTATGCATCTGCAGTGTGTTTAGATCACATTCAGAAGTAATAGTGTTAAAATATTAAATGTTTACCAAATAGAATACTAAAAACAGCATCTTAGGGGTTTTCAATAAGAAACATATTTGATATTCATTGTATGATGTTAATGATAACATTGAGAAATCAATTGATAAATCAATAGGTATTCAACATTGTGACAGACCGGGTACCATTGTGTACCGACCGGGTACCTCCGTCAATCGCTGCTCCCTAGTACTGCCGAGTACCATAAGCACTGCGCTGGAGCACCATAAGCAATGTAAACTCAACGAACCGCCGCAGCTTGGTTGGGGTCTCGCTGTCTCCTACCCACCCTGGACCTACGACAAGGCTCCAGGTGGTGAACCTCTCTCGCTCCAGAGAGTCAAGCAGGAACAGCTCTTACAAGAGCTTAGTGATTATACTCATGAGAGTATAGTAATTATAGCAATCCCCAGAGTGTATGTAGTTCTCCAATCCCCCAAACATGAGCCGAAACTTCATGGAAGATGATCTGAGCTTCAATGGTTCAGGTTGGCTTTTATACAATTCTCCAGGCCAGAAGAACACCCCCTGGACCTGATGGGACACAGGAACACAAAGGACATAAACCATTCAGAACAAATATACAGTCTGTGACACACCCATGTACAGCACACAATCCCTCCCCTCTGCTTGGGAGATAATTGAGTAAAGTCCTGTAAGTAACTCAATTACAAACCACATTTTCACAAAGTTCAGAAAACACCCCAAAACATAACATAAATATTACATCCCCGGATAGCCCTGATCTCGGTGAGCAACATATCCAAAAATCACCCAGATCAGAGCAGGGGTTCAAAAGCCCTGATTCAAAGATGTTACATCTACGGATAGCCCTGATCTGGGTGAACAACATATCCTAAAATCACCCAGATCAGAGCAGGGATTCAAAAGTTTCATGGAAGTCTCTTTTTGACTGGCCGCAAGCATGGTTTCATGCCCAAAATAGTTCCAGAGAATTAGGCTGTGCGGCCGTTCTATTTCCAATGATAAAAGTGCACTTCAACTAGTCGAACGGGACCGTTCGTGCACAAAGTCTGGGTTGAGGTGTGTTCGGTAGATTATTTCTACTGAACAGCGCTCTGTTCGTGCATATTTAGCTGAACATAGATTGAGGTGGAAGTCCCAGCGGTGTTCGTGCCGTCAAGTGTCTGATTTTAGTTCCAAGAACTCGACGTCAAAACACAGCTGACCGTGTTCGATTAAACAAGATGGCCGCAGCCACATGTTCGACTATACGAACGGCGACCACCCAGCCGTTCATCAATTTGGCTGTGGTTAACTCCCAGTCTGGGGGGTAAATGGGCTGCACACTCCACTTGTGTGTGGTCCGACTGTTTGGCTGTTTGTTCGGTAAACGAACACCATAAGTAGAATTCATGTACCGAACCATAGAGGGGAAAGGCATGAACAAAGCCTGTCCACAGTGCTGAAGCCAGGTCTAATACATGGGCCATAGTCCTGGGGCAAGAGGCTGGCAAACAAGCCCCTCCAAAAGCTTGTAGCAAACTCATAGGAAAAGGGGAATTTGTCACAAACATGTTAACCAAATTAAAAATATTATCTAACATATTTACTTGGTGTATATTACTGGCAGATTAAGACAACAAAACACATCCAGATACATTTATTTGCCCACCCAGAATGACTATAAGCAGGTCTGATAACATTCTAAGGTCAGTAATAAGGTCCGTAGGGGAGATGTATTACTAGACTTGTGGATGGCAAAAGTGTTTGGTTCTTCTGAATTAAAACAGTTCAGATTCTAAATATTTTTTGCCTTTAGCAAATAAAAAGTTTCAAACTGAAAATTAATGTGGAAAATTACGTGGAAGAGACTTTATTATACTTTAAAATTCTGTGTTTCAAAATAACACAGAATCGATAGAAATTCTGCAAAATTTCCATTATGTCCAATCTGAATTTCCAAATCTACTTATTATTGTGAAAGCAAAACAAGGTCCCCATCATCTCAACATTAGATGCACTTCAACGAATGTCTACAGAAAGCTACTACTTAAATTAACCTATTGATACTGGAACTCAAAGTCAAGAAAGACATCAAATGTTAATTATAATGATAATAAAAATTATCTTATTTGTATTACAATATACAGTATGAAATTTTAAGGTTACAGAAGGAAAGCATGTTTACAGTAATAATATTGTAGAGAAGATGGCTTTGGATCTTATCATTGGTGGATCTGGAATCCAGGTGCACACACTAACATTACAACACTACCAGAATAGACCTGGAAGGGGATAGGCTACTTGGGAGAGAGGAAAGACAAAGGATGAATACAAGTGCTTAAAACAGCACAAAAATGCATGGAATCTGCATGTACCTGAAGTATCAAAGCCACAAGGAACAGAAAGGGCAATAACAGAGCCAGGAACAAGCCAAAGGTCAGGGTGGGTGGCAAAAACAAGTTATGGATCAGACAGCCTGTTAACAAATGTAGAGAGAGAGGTAGAAATTGAGACCTGGTGCTCAATAAGGGCCCATCAGTATAACTTCTAGCAGGATGCTGTTCAGGTACAGATACATAAGAAAATAAAATATTTTCTGAACACTGTC
This sequence comes from Pelobates cultripes, assembly GCA_933207985.1. Taxonomy (NCBI): domain Eukaryota; kingdom Metazoa; phylum Chordata; class Amphibia; order Anura; family Pelobatidae; genus Pelobates; species Pelobates cultripes. The sequence goes on from OW240919.1 coordinate 118,891,141, forward strand.
TGGAGCTAGCCAAGAGCACTTAAATCTGGGATGCAGGCAAATGTATGACTGCAACATCAGTATGGTGGACACAATATATCAAGAGCACACACAGTGTCAGCAACCACAACTGACTCCTAGGATGGCTGTTACACAGACCCACTGGTGACATTTTCTGTGCTGTTGTGAAAAAGGGCAGCATTTTGTTTTTCCCGAAATAATATATGTTGGAAATGTTGGTCTTTATTGTTATTCCATTGTTATCTTTGTTCCTATCTTTTTTTAATGTCATTTCCTATCAGTTGAGCCTGGTCCATAGAGGAAACCACCAGTTTTTGCTGCAATAACAAATAGATCAAATTTATTCTCACGGTAAGGACGAATGAAATGTTTTTCTCGTGATTAGTTTTGCAGCTTCCTCTTCCTCATTGATGGCTGGAAATGCTACTTAGAGGGTGACCAACAAATCATGTCAAGCCATTGGGTAATTTTTTAAAAACAAAAACCAAATGTCCAGGGTATAGTCCTATCAAACGTGCTTAGACAGAATTCCTGACATCACACATGTGCTTTGCATTGGGGTATGAACCTCAATATTACTCTGTCTCCTTGGGTATAAACACCATAGAGTAGCGTATGAGTTCTTCAAAGTGGTTGTTTTCCAAGCAAGTTGGGGGCAAAGTAAAATTAAAGAAGTAGAGTCTAATGCCCTACCATCTTTAAACTTCAGCTGCCACCACTGAAAACCAAACTGTAAAATGTTTCTTAAAATAGCCATGCTGGAGCTCGTTTTGCCTATTTTTTTCAGTTTGGTTTTTAATTCACTACAGTTCATTGTTTGTAAATACATTTATAAGGGTAACTTGCTCAGATGATCCCAGTGCACAAGAACTGGGCAAACCATTTATTGTATCCTCGTAGAGTTGCTATGGCAATCAATTGACAAACGCACCTGTTTGTCCAATTTTCAAAATGGTAAACCCTAAGCAGTGGTCAGTATCAGAGGAGTCGGAAGTGAGTAGCTTGCTGTATTAAAGAATGCTTTATTCTTACAAACTAATAACCAGATGGCACAGAGTCCCTATATTCTTACTGGATCTCCCTCAATCTGCTAGAGATTGTACTGATACATGCTAGGTTAGAATGACATTGTAGTGGAATTGGACGCAAGAGTAAACAACATAGGTGTAGCAGATAATGTCGTTGGAGAATACTGCACTTTTATAGGATAAATAAGTAAAATGAGAAGTCAACAAGTAATTTCAAAAATGCCACTGTGTGCAAGGAACATAAAAGAACAGACATACAGAAACTCAGCATTTGTAAAGGGAAATAGCTTGCTTAGATAGCAAGTATGCCTAGATTGGTCAGCCTATGCTACACAGTCCAGATGGGATAGGGCAATATGATAGAGACATGATCGCCATTAACAGTGGCTCAGCCAATGCCACTAGTATACAAACAAACAACAAAGTATACACACTATACAGAGTGAAAGTAAAAAAACATATATTAGGGAGAAGTCCCAGGTGTACCTCACTAACACCTAAAACTCATACAATCAAGAAACAAAGTGGAAACACCTCCCAATACGTGGCAGTAGTAGGTCTGTCTGCAAACCACATTGAAGGTCACAGCGGCTCAGCTGCCTGATTTTTCAAGAGCCTTCCGCTTCAGAGATTTTTAGAAAACTGAAGAGCAGAGAGGCAAGAAGATTTGGCACTGGAACAAAGACTTTCAAGAATTCAAGAATGGTTTAACTCCTTAACGTGTGGCAGCACAATGGACCTCCTGGCACTATAACAACTTAATTTCGATGCAGCTGTTGTGGCCACCAAAGTGTTCCTTTGAGAAAGGTAGATCATCAGAATTTTGGTCAAAAATCTGGTTCAAATTTAATTTAATAAAAATACAGCTTCATCATGCGTGAAAAATGATCTCCACAATTGGATGAAATTAACAGACTAGGGAAGTTAGTTTGGCTACATATGTACACCATCTTAATAGAACCCTATAGGAGTCTTCCTTTAGTGATATAATAAAGGTGAGTTTGAGGCAGTTTTAAAAATGTTTTATTATTACTCCAGACATGTTTCTTTCTAGATTGGCAGCAGGGTTACCTTGCTGTGATGTTTTAGGTGATCATACATGTGAAGAGTATAACATATCATTCAAAGATGATATATGTGTAAAAAAAAAGAAAAGAAATTTAAACAGGAAACATTGCAGGTGCTGGCCATGGCAATAAGGCAGCGGTAGGCAGCCTTGGGCACTCCAGATGTGGACTACATTTCCTATAATCCTCTTACAGCCATAATGCTGGCAAAGCATCAGGGGAGAAGTAGTCCACAGCATCTGGAGTGCCCAAGGTTGCCTAGCGCTGCAATAGTACATGATGTATCAAGGTTTCAGCAGAATCAGTAAGTAATCATAAACAATTATTTTATAATAATTTATTTTATTTTAATTCGACACATATAAAAGACAATTTCCATCTACAGTGAAAATCACCTTTTTCTTCATATTGCATAACATATATAGATACCGTATTGGAGGATTCTCAATAATAAATATTCCAACTCATTTCACTTTTAAGCAGAAATGTTATCACATTTATGTAACTTAATAACGTCATTTGCCAAACAGGCTTAAACTTTACTTAACCCCTCTCTTTTAAATCCAAGTGCAACATGCACAATTCTGTGTAGACAACCCTGTTTCTTACTTGCACATAAAACACTTTGATATTGGCTAACTTGACATCATATACCTTAACTACTATACTAGACATAACTCACATTACATAGACATGACTAACATTGCGTTGCAAAATCTCCTTAGGGGATTACAGTGGACCCTCTATTATATTACTTCTTAATATAATAAACCAAGAAAAATAATCTAAACACTCTGTCCAGGGGTTTGTGTATCTGAATTCTCCATTATTTTTCTCCAAAAATTGCTGATATCTCTAATTGTATTTGTCTGATATCCTAAGGCCTCCATAGTTAATTGATATTGAACTTGTGAGTACAGTTGGGCCTGTGTAAAAATCTCACTGCTCTTCCAAATCCTAGCAATTATTATTTTTACTGCTGCCACGAAGTGGACATTTATAAATCTTTCTCTAGAATGAAGTGATTGTAGATTTAGATGGAACAGACCATTATGGGGACCCCTAGGAATACTTTCCTCTGTTATGTATTCCAATGCCTCAAAGGCCATGTACCACAACCTTTTCGCCTTACCACATTCCCACAAAAATATAGCCTAAAGTCCCTTCCGTCTCATTACATCTCCAACACATTGGAGAATTGGAGGTATACATTTTAGTCAATCTGTGTAACGGATCACCTGGCACCCCGACTGGGTACCTCCGTTGAAGGATGCTCCTAGCGCTTACAGAGGGCTCCAAGCACTCCGCATATACCACAACCACGCAGACCCCACTAACCGCCGCAGCTTGGTTGGGGTCTCGCCGTCGCCTACCCACCCTGGACCTATGACAAGGCTCCAGGTTCCAGTGGGTGAACCTCTCCTCCAAGAAAGTGAAGCATGAACAAGCTCTTAAAAGAGCTTAGTAGTGATTAGCTAAGGCAGTATGCAGAGCATAGCAATCCCTTGTAGTGATATAGCAATTCCCCCAATAAGAGACAGGACTCTAGATAGAGGGTGAAGTAGAACTCTGGTTTAATGGCAGGTACTCTCCTTTTATGCAGTGCTCCCATGCAAGGGAGATGCCCACAGACAATTAGACATTAACCAATCAGACAATGGTTACAACCCATAGATTCCCTCCCCTCTGCTTGGGAGATAATTGAGTTTCTTACTGTATCTACTCAATTATCTCCAAGCTAAAACTTATACTTTTTATGCATTTTTATAACTTTATGATTTTTCATCCTACATGAATAAAACTTAAATTTTTATGAACAACACGACTTGGGGACAAACATATTCAAAATTCGTGCAAATCCGTTCAGTGGTACCAGAGATATTGAAAAGTCTCTTTGAACTGACCGCATGCCTGTTTGTATGCCCAAAACAGATCTACAGATTCAGGCTGTGCGGTCGGTCTATTTCTGCATTGAAAAATAACAAAGTCCCATCCGAAGGCGGCGTTCAAATAGTTGAACGCACTTCGACTTCTGTCGAAGTGTCGAAGTAAAACAGGGTTAAGTTTCCGCGGTGGTCGTTAGTTGAGTGGCAGTCTATTTTACACAAAAAAGATGGCAAAGTCCCATTCGAACGTATGTTCGAATCTTCGAATGGGACTTAGTCTCCAGCTGCAGTGTCGAAGGGTATGGGAAGGCACAGGTCAGCGGTGTTCGTTCAAATGTGTGGCTGATTTCCGTTCCAGAGATTTGACGGCACACACCGCTGACTGCGTTCGACTGCATTAAAATGGCCGCCACCACGGGTTCAGTTTTCGAATGGTGGACACTTCGTCGACTACGGCACTTCGACTGCATCCGAAGTGCCAGTTTAAAAGTACAAATCCTTTCTCTGGGAATTAAAGGGCCAGAAACAGCAAAATCAAAATCAATTATGCCCAAATCAGTTCCTAGAAGGGCAATACATCCCAGGGCCATCGTTGCAGGGCAGGAGGCTGGCAAACAGGCCCCTCCAAAAACCAGTGGCGAGGCTACTTTCGCCACAATCTGGTGGGAACTAAATACCAGCGATTCATCAATTTAAATAATACCTCAAACAATGAATAACTTTACTAGTTTGTATTAACACTTGCTCCCATTCAGTCTTAAATATCTGTATAGTTAGCTCTTTACCCCACTTCTTCATGTTTACGTTCGTAATTGGTGCTTCAATCTGTAGAAGAGCACTTCTTGCTTTCGAGTCTATTTGAGATACTTTCTCATTATTTAATAAAGCAGTTAGTTTTTCTAAACCCTCTATAGGTCGAGCTAACAAAAATTGTTTGATGAAACCTCTAATCCTTAAATAATTATACCACTCCTTCGAAAATTCTTGAATTAGCCTCTCAAACGACTTAATCTTGTCTCCTAATATAATTTTATTAATATAATTTATACCTTTCCTTGACCACTCATTTGTATTTATATCCTTCATCCTTAGTTGTATAACACTAAAATTAAAGTTTCCCAGTATTTTATTACCTATTCCGCTGCTAATCCTCAGCTTTTCCCATTCCAACAAGATTGATTTCAAACAATTATTTAAAGAACAGACTTTCTTAATTATCTCATCTCGATTAGTTATCCATATCAGTTGATGCAATTTATCCATTTCTGACATCTCCCTTTCTAGTTGATACCAGCCCTCTTCCTCAGAACTTATGAGTTGTGTCTTATAGATATGGAACATCATATTAGCTTAATAGGTAAAGTTCACATTTGGAAAATTTATACCTCCATTCCTACTCTTCTGCATCAAAAGTTTTTTATTCATTCTTGGCCTTTTTCCTTTACATATGAAATTATTTATATCTCGTTGTATCATAGCTAACCATGGTTGGGGCATTCTTAAGGGGATCATGCAAAAAAGGTAAGACCATTTGGGGAGTAAATACGAATTAATCAGGTTAATTCTTCCCCACCAGGATAATTCGACCTGTCTCCATTTTTTTAAAGACTCATGGGTTAATCTAAATGTTTTTAAGAAGTTTGTTTGCATCGTATCCTTTAAATCATCAGTAAGTATTATTCCCACATATGACAATTGATTTTTATCCCGGTTAAAGTTATAGCGTTCCTTTATGTGGAGTCTGCATTCCCTTGAGATGTTGATAGCTAAGAAGGTTGATTTAGTTACATTAATTTTGTAATTTGAGATTGAACTGTATTTGTTTACTTCTTCCATCAGGGCAACCAAAGATTCGACAGGGTCGGTTAGGTTCCTAATTAAATCATCCGCATATAAGTTAAGTTTGAATTCTTTATCTCTATACCTAAAACCTTTTATTCGGGAATTATTTCTAATATTAATAGCAAGGATCTCCATTGTCATAATATACAAAGTAGGCAGCAAAGGACAGCCTTGCCGCGTTCCATTATTTAATGTAAACCATTCTGCGCATATGTTTGGAGCCACTGTTCTTGCCGTTGGACCTGCATTTAACGCACGAATTGCATTAAGCATCCATCCCCATATACCAAATTTTTCCAAGGTTTTTCTTAAAAAAAAAAACAACCTACCTTGTCGAAAGCCTTCTCAGCATCAACTGGCAATAGGAATAAAGGCTTTTTATTTCTTCGAGCAGTGTCTATTAAATCTAACAGTCTTCTGGAGTTATCTACCGAATCCCTCCCCTTAACAAACCCAATTTGATCATTTTTTATGATGTTAACCATGACTCCCTTTAATCTGTGGGCCAAAACTGATGAAAAGATCTTAACACCTGTGTTGATTAACGAAATGGGTCTATAATTTTCTACCTTTAAGGGGTCTTTATTTGGCTTAAGGATTGGAAGGATATTTGCTCTCAGCATTTCGGTGGGAAATTTACCTACTGACACTATTTTATTAAACATGTTAGTTAGGTGAAAGGCTATACGATTTTTGAAAGATTTATAAAATAAATTTGAAAAACCATCTGGACCTGGGGTCTTATCTGATTTTAAATTGCCTATTACCTCCTCCACTTCTTGAACTGTGATGGGGGTATTTAAATAATTTCTTTGTTCTAACGAAATACTAGGTGTGTCAGTTTTACTTCTATTACGAACAAGGGAGTAAGATTATACAAAGCCTCGTAATATTTATTGAATCTCTCTCTTATCTTTTTGGAGTCCAAGTATTCACCTTCATCATCCACTATCTTCACAATCTTACTAGATCCAATTTTATCTCTTAACTTTTTTGTCATTATCCTATCTGCTCGGTTCCCCTTATAATAAAAGTTAGACTTAAGTTTATTCAAGACCCTTGCATTTTTTTCTAGGAGGAGATTATTAATTTTATTTTGAGCTATTTTCAGGGCATCTGCATGTTCCCTAGAAGGGGACTGTTTGTTCTTAATTGAGGCTTTATTTCATTCTGCTTGAAACGTCAGGAGGGCTTTATTATTTTCTGCTTTGTATCATGCTTGTATACTGATTATATTGCCTCTCATGTTAGATTTAAAGGCACACCAGTTATTTATGTATGAGGTGTCATTCAGGTCATTAACAAGAAAAAAATCACCAATTTGTTTAGCTAATAATTCTAAATTAGTTTTACATTTTAAAAGATTATCATCTATACGCCAAGTTTCACGATTGGTCCTGGCCCATTGATTTTTCATCTCCCACATATTTATACTATGATCTGACCAGGTATTGTCAAGGATCTTAAAGTAATTAATATTTGTTAGTGCTATTGCATTTCCCCAGACCATGTACTCGTGAAAAAAACGTATACTCCAGTTATTCAGGATTAAGCGTTCTCCATAAATCAAAATAATCATAATTAATCATATTTCTCTTAATAGATTTTGCTAATTTATCTGTTCTTTTATGATGTAATAGTGTTGAAGTAAACTTTTTATCTATTGTCGGGTCCAACACACTGTTGAAATCCCCAGCTATTAAACATATACCTGTTTTATTGGATTCCACTAAGTCTAAAAAAAATTTTAGGGTTGGAGATGGAAAGTCATTAGGGAGATATATATTTATCAGCGTATAGGGTATCTCATTTAATTTACAGGAAACTATAACATATCTACCCTCCTTATCTTTAACTTGATGCGTAATTTCCACTTTTAATGTATGAGAAAAGACTATTGCTACTCCTCTTTTTTTTTTTTGCTTAATGAAGCGTGAATCACTATAGGAAATCTCGAACCACCCCAACCATGATTGTCTATATCCGTCCAGTGGGTTTCTTGGAAGAAACCCACTTCCACTTTATTTGTTAGCATATAATTATAAATTAAAGATTTTTTGTTAGGAGAATATACCACTGTCCCCAAGAAGACTGCAACGCTTTACATAAAACACACATATTCCACATCACATAGACCAAAAATGGCCTTATGGGAAATAATCCCAGTCTGGCCGGACACGACTTGACTCCTGGGGGGTTGCCTCTCACCTCACCTTCCAGGAACCAGTTCTGTCTTCGTAACATGGTAACCTTAATTACCATATCCCGGTATTTGTATCAAAATATTGACACTTGGTGGGACAATATAGCCATCAAGAGTGACCATGATCCTTTAATTTTACCAACCCCCAACCCTTCCTATTGTACATCCCTCAAATAGCTTCACTCTGTGAACGTGTATATTAACACTTTATAAATTTTATTAAATCATTCTACACCCCTTATACTTAACCTACTAAATTTAGTTCCTTCTTCACCTAAAAAATTAAAGGTTATTAAACCTCTCACCTCTTCTATATGTTTATACTATTATTATCTATATAATCGTGATTTACTATATAAAAGTGACCACAATCTTGCCTCATATTTTAAATAAGCATTGCCCTTCTTATTTCTTTTGTGCTATTTTTTCTCCTTCCTTTTTCTTTTATGTGATGTTTCTACTATATGCATTAACCATTTATTACAAGAAAAGAAAAAGAAAAAGAAAAAAAAGAAAAATCATAAACGATTCTAATGTTTAAGAATCAATGAGCTCTCGTGTCATGTTTACAATTTAGATTTAAAAGGCCCCATGCTGGCACGGAGACACATGCTTAAACTTCCAAAGATATGAACATTTATGTAAAGCTCTGTAGAAAGACCTGAATGAATAGCCCATTGTATGTCAAAACCAAGTCTGCAAGACAATATCATTACATCAGGCATCGATCCTTAATGATTTAGAGTGTGGAAGACATGTTTTGTAGTGTCTGACACTTGACCTTTATATTTCTATTTAATGCCAGAATGTCTTCTCCTTTGCTCACATTATATCTGCCGAATGGCTCCTGCGTCACAGCGAGGATCAAAGATACAACAGAATATACATCAAACAGCATGGCACCGCAGGAAGTAATTAAAGTATAGCAACGCTGAAGGGTGGGGGAAAAAAATGTTTCAAACAAAAATAAGAAATACAAAAATAAAATAAAACACAAAACATTTTAGTGAATAAAACTGAAAGTTTTTGTTTTCTATCTATTTGACAAAACTGAGGCTATATGCAATTTTCTCTGCTGTAAGTTCTTGCCTCATTATTGCTAAAAATAAAGCAGAAAAGTAGGTAGGGAATCATCTGGTGACAACGGTAGGGAATCATCTGGTGACAAATAAGAAAGAAAAAATGTGTATTTCAAAAACAAAACAACAAAAAAAACACTCTTTTTCTCTCCTCGTAATTTTACGTACATTGTTTAAAATAACAATTCTATAGATGAAGCACATGTGATAGTAAGTGTCCATTGTACTCTACTTTCTAAAGTTTGCATTACATCAAACAGTCACATTGTATCTGTTTCATTTGGTTTGCTGCAATGTTTTACTTGGTAGGGCTATAGTTTTCCAGCACAGCTTTCTGTAGACAACCAGACAACCAGACCTAAAAAGCTTCGAGAATCACTTTAGTAGAGCATAGACAGAAATTTACCCAGAATACTTAGATTTCAGTTAATTTTAACTATATGCAGAGATGGATACATAATTAGGCAGAGTACCGGTAGGTGCCTACTGTCTGTTAAAAGCTGCAAGCCACCCCCTCCTACCCGGCCGTTCTCAGAACCTGAATCAAGGCTGCTACACTATGTGCCTGTGTGTGTGTGTGTGTGTGTGTGTGTATATATATAACTTTATTATCATATTTAAATCATTTTCTTATGTGGTGGGGCATTTGAGAACTCCATACCTACAGGCACTCAACTAGTCCTGACTATATGTGAGAAATATTAACTAAAATATTCATTTCGTAATTAGATTAAGTTTAGAATGCAGTGGTTACTGCACTGTTGCATATACACTAATCATCCGCAACGTTAAAACCACCTGCCTAATATCATGTAGGTCCCACTTGTGTTGCTAAAACACATCCCACAGATGAAGTAATACAAACAGAAGATCAAGCACTAAAACAGTTCTGTTGGTGTGTAGCAGCAACAATCCTGCCATGGGTCTCTCCTCCTGGCTAGAGAAGTGGTAATAATTCACAGTATGTGGATGGCTAAGCTTCAGTTGGATATATATGTAAGTCAAAATTAACAAAAAAAGGTTAAATGGTGGAGGATATCTCTATTTCAAGACAGGGATAAGTGTGGAGTGCCAGTTACATTAGGTGAAGCTTTACACCAACTCTCAGATATTGGTCCTGGGCAGAACAAACCCACCTAAGGATATGTAAGATATCTTCTTGTACTGTATGTTGGTCCTCACCAAGAGTAGGAAAAGGAACAATATATGGTGTGAAGCTGGTCTGGAATATAGAGCAGATTAAAGGAACAAGATATGGTGTGAAGCTGGCACTCCACACTTATTTCTGTCCTGAAATTGATATACACTCCACCATTGGACCTTTTGTGTTCTTTTTGTCTTACTTATATATCCATCTGTAGCGCAACCATCCACTTACATCTCACAGATGCTCAAATAGATTGAGATCCGGTGAATTTGGAGGCCAATGCAAAATCTTGAATTCTTTGTCATGTTCCTCACAGCATTCCTGAACAATGCTTCCAGTGTGGCAAGGTGCATTAGAGGCCACTGCCATCAAGGAACACCATTGCCATGAAGGGGTGTGCGTGATCTGTAACAATCTCTAGGTAGGTGGTATGTGTCAAAGTAACATCCACATAAATGCCAGGACCCAAGGTTTCCCTGCAGGATATTGCCCAGAGCATAACACTGCCTCCGCTGGCCTGCCTTCACCCTGCTGCCATTTCTTCCCCAGGTAAACAATGCACATGCACCTGGACATCCACGTGATCTAAAATTAAATGTGATTTCATAAGATAATGCAAATTTCTTCCATTGCTCCGTGGTCCAGTTCTGATGCTGATGTCCCTATTGAAGGGACGTTTAGCGGTGGACAGGGGTCATCATGAGCACTTTGACTGGTAGGTGGCTACGCAAACCCACACACAGCAAAATGCAATGCACTGTGTGTTCGGACACCTTTCTATCATGGCCAGCATTAGGTTTTTCCGAAACCTCTGTGAGATCGGACCAGACAGCGTAGCCTTCGCTCCCCACGTGCATCAGTGAGCCTTTGGTGCCCACGACCTAATGCTAGTTCATTGGCTGTTCTTGCTTGCAACACCTTTGGTAGGTATTAACCACTGCATACCAAGAATACCCAACAAGACTTGTCGTTTTGGAGATTCTCTGACCCAGTCGTCTAGACACCACAATTTGGCCCTTGTCAAAGTCACTCAGATCTTTTCACTTGCCCATTTTTCCTGCTTCCAACACATATAAATCAAGAATCGACTGTTCACTTGCTGCCTAATATATCTCACCCCTTGGCAGTGGTTTTAATGTTGTGGCCGATCAGTGTATATATGTGCTGTGTTTAATAATGTAATTATTAACCCCTTAAGGACTGAGCCAAATGTACACGTTTTGATCAAAATAAAATGTAAACAAAACTTGGAATTTGACTATATGTCTGTTCAACTGTTATCCACCTCTTTCATATTAAGTGCACCCACACTTATTATATATCTTTTATTCAGGTGAAATATGGCTTTTGTTTAACATAAAAAATTTAGCTATGAAACATAATTTAATATGAATAAAATATTTAAAAAAATTAGAAATTAAGAAATGTTATTTTAACTGTGAATGTCATAATACTATTAGCGTTTACTGCAAAAATATACATATTTGTATTCAGCAATGTCTCATGTGTAAAACAGTAACCCCTATGTACAGGTTTTATGGTGTTTTGGGAAGTTACAGGGTCAAATATAGCATGTTACATTTTTCATTTTTTTCACATTGAAATTTGCCAGTTTGGTTACGTTGCCTTTGAGACCGTATGGTTGCCAAGGAATGAGAATTATGATGGCATATGATGGCATACCATTGCAATATTAGACAACCCAAGGTATTGCAAATAGGGTATGTCCAGTCTTTTTTAGAAGCCACTTAGTTACAAAACTGGCCAAAGTTAGCGTTAATATTTGTTTGTGTGTAAAAAATGCAAAAACCTAATTTGAACGCCAATTTTGGCCAGTGTTTGTGAAAAAAACTGAAAAAGAAGCCTTATATTTGACTCTGTAATTTTTGAAAACAAAAGAAAAAGTTACCTGCGCTCTCTCCTAAATCCCTATGTATATTTAAACAAATGGAGGTCATTTAGTTAAGGCAGACCCCCTCAGGTGGGACCTACACTGACCTTTCACCTTGCTTCCTTGAGCTTCTGGGAAAGATATCTCTAATGAGACAGAGAGGGGTATTTTTTTTATATATATACCCCTACTGATTAACCCTTAATAGGGAACACATGGGATGGGCGGCAGTATTGTAACATAGCTGTGTGATACAAAAAGTTAATACAAACACAACAAAACAAGTCCTGCGCTCACTCCCATCACTCCTGGGCGGCAGCAACGACCACAGTAAACATCAGCCCCAATACATACAGTAAAAACCAAAGAAAAAATTACCTGGGCTCTCTCCTAAATCGCTATGTATATTTAAACAAATGGAGGTAATTTAGTTACTCCAGTGGCCATTGGAGGGAATGCCCGCCTGCCAACATCAAGGCAGACCCTACACTGACCATTCACCTTGCTTCCTTGAGCTTCTGGGAAAGATATCTATAATGAGACAGAGAGGGGTATTTTTTACATACACCCCTATATACTGATTAACCCTTAATAGGGAGCACATGGGATGGGCGGCAGCATTGTAAGATAGCTGTGTGATACACTTTTGAAAACACCATAAAACCTGTGCATGAGGGGTACTGTTATACTCAGAAGACTTTGCTGAACACAAATATTAGTGTTTCAAAAACGTAAAAGGTATCACAACAATTATATCGTCACTGTAAGTGCTGTTGTGTGTGAAAAATGCAAAAAACTGCATTTTTACTGATGATATCATCGTTGTATTTTTATATATTTGTATAATATTTGTGTTCAGCGAAGTCTTGGAAAGTTACAGGGTTAAATATAGTGCTAGCAAATTAAATTCTCTAGACTTTCTGCCTGGGTTATCAGGCAGGTCCCGCAAATTGCAATTCATAAAATGACTTAATTATGTAAAAATATTACATAAATATATACGTAGAAATAAAATGTTTATATATATATATATCTATATATATATATATATAATTTGTAAAAATTATTTTTATTTATATATAGGTATATATATAGTGATATATAAATATATATTTATTTATATAGATATATATATATTATTTCATACAAAGTGTATTTTGATATCAATATATATACAGGGAGTGCAGAATTATTAGGCAAATGAGTATTTTGACCACATCATCCTCTTTATGCATGTTGTCTTACTCCAAGCTGTATAGGCTCGAAAGCCTACTACCAATTAAGCATATTAGGTGATGTGCATCTCTGTAATGAGAAGGGGTGTGGTCTAATGACATCAACACCCTATATCAGGTGTGCATAATTATTAGGCAACTTCCTTTCCTTTGGCAAAATGGGTCAAAAGAAGGACTTGACAGGCTCAGAAAAGTCAAAAATAGTGAGATATCTTGCAGAGGGATGCAGCACTCTTAAAATTGCAAAGCTTCTGAAGCGTGATCATCGAACAATCAAGCGTTTCATTCAAAATAGTCAACAAGGTCGCAAGAAGCGTGTGGAAAAACCAAGGCGCAAAATAACTGCCCATGAACTGAGAAAAGTCAAGCGTGCAGCTGCCACGATGCCACTTGCCACCAGTTTGGCCATATTTCAGAGCTGCAACATCACTGGAGTGCCCAAAAGCACAAGGTGTGCAATACTCAGAGACATGGCCAAGGTAAGAAAGGCTGAAAGACTACCACCACTGAACAAGACACACAAGCTGAAACGTCAAGACTGGGTCAAGAAATATCTCAAGACTGATTTTTCTAAGGTTTTATGAACTGATGAAATGAGAGTGAGTCTTGATGGGCCAGATGGATGGGCCCGTGGCTGGATTGGTAAAGGGCAGAGAGCTCCAGTCCGACTCAGACGCCAGCAAGGTGGAGGTGGAGTACTGGTTTGGGCTGGTATCATCAAAGATGAGCTTGTGGGGCCTTTTCGGGTTGAGGATGGAGTCAAGCTCAACTCCCAGTCCTACTGCCAGTTCCTGGAAGACACCTTATTCAAGCAGTGGTACAGGAAGAAGTCTGCATCCTTCAAGAAAAACATGATTTTCATGCAGGACAATGCTCCATCACACGCGTCCAAGTACTCCACAGCGTGGCTGGCAAGAAAGGGTATAAAAGAAGAAAATCTAATGACATGGCCTCCTTGTTCACCTGATCTGAACCCCATTGAGAACCTGTGGTCCATCATCAAATGTGAGATTTACAAGGAGGGAAAACAGTACACCTCTCTGAACAGTGTCTGGGAGGCTGTGGTTGCTGCTGCACGCAATGTTGATGGTGAACAGATCAAAACACTGACAGAATCCATGGATGGCAGGCTTTTGAGTGTCCTTGCAAAGAAAGGTGGCTATATTGGTCACTGATTTGTTTTTGTTTTGTTTTTGAATGTCAGAAATGTATATTTGTGAATGTTGAGATGTTATATTGGTTTCACTGGTAATAATAAATAATTGAAATGGGTATATATTTGTTTTTTGTTAAGTTGCCTAATAATTATGCACAGTAATAGTCACCTGCACACACAGATATCCCCCTAACATAGCTATAACTAAAAACAAACTAAAACTACTTCCAAAAATATTCAGCTTTGATATTAATGAGTTTTTTGGGTTCATTGAGAACATGGTTGTTGTTCAATAATAAAATTAATCCTCAAAAATACAACTTGCCTAATAATTCTGCACTCCCTGTATATATATTAGTATCAAAATACAGTTATTATATATTAGTTTTAATGTGTTTATATATTTATTTATACCTACGTGTATTTTGATATTAATATATATATAACATTAAAATACACTTAGACAGTGTATGTGTAACTGTATATATATATATATATATATATATATATGATCTAAGAGCATATTATTTATTTTAAAACTGTTTTTAAACTTAATTTAAAAAAATTTCAGGCAGCAGGGGGACTGCCAGTCATTCCAGGCACTCCCTCTGCTGGCACTGCAATGGACAGCTATTCCGTCCATGTGATCGTGAGGTCCTCGCAAGGACCTCGCAATCACATGGTCCATGAGGACCAGATCAGAAGCAGTGGATGCCAGGCAAGTCCACCCATCCCGATCGCCGGTGGGGGGATCGCCAGCGAGCAGGTAAGTCTCCTGGACGGCAGGGACGTACTATGCTGCCCGCCGGCGTTTAAAGCCGGGTCATAGTACGCCTGCCATCCTTAAGGGGTTAATATACAGACAAACTTCCACTATTCCTTATTGGCAACAATAACTATATTACTCATCAGTCCCAATACATACAATAAAAAACTAAGAAAAATGTTGCTTACGCACGCACTATCCCATATCCCTGTGCACATTACATTTTTGCCTTTTAGCTGAAAGCAATAAGGCGAATTGTTAGCGTAGGACTCAACTAAACGACTTTGCCTTGACGTGGCAGGTGAGCTTACACTTTAATGGTCATTGTAGTGATACTAAAAACCATCCAGTAATTTAATTGTGCATAGGGGTGTGTAAGTTACTTTTTTCTTTAATAATATAAATATTGCTTTCTTTATTAGGTGTTTTATTTACCTCCTGATACTAATAAGGTAGAATGCACATTTATTCTTTCTACTTTCTCTTATAGGTCCAGTTCTTTCCTTGACATCAATAGTTTCTCGTTCACACCACTTATCACAGCAAATCCTGCTTCCATGTATTCTCCTTATACATATTAATATGTTTCTTACCGATTCATTTGTAAATTCTATTCTATTATATAGAAAATTCTTTTACTGCCTATTTTTCATGCACCGACTCCATTCACACCTCTTTACTTCACACACTATTTACTTCCTTGCTCTCCCTATCTACCTTCATTTTAATACTGCTCCCAGTTTCTCCAAAGCCCAACATTGTCCCCATTTCCTTCCCTCTCTCTTAAATTTGATTCTAGCTGTTCGTCTGCTCTCCATCCATCCCAGTTCCATGTTTCCAATGAGTCTGATTTTCGATCCTGCTTTTAGTGGACGCTATGTTTTTTTATTACCTGCTGATGCCTCACCTAGCCTGCTGACCTGGCCCAAGAAGAAAGTGTTTTTTATTTCTAATCATGATACGAGTGCAATGGCTGAGGACCGTGTGGTATAACGCATGGAATAACATTATATCACCATGCCTAAACCCAGCGGGTCCAGCAAAAGTCCAGGCATTGAAGCTCTTCCATCTTGGATGATGTCATACACCCGCTTCATCAATCCCAGCTGAGATGTCCAACTCCCACAATACTTTGCCAGGTGGGGATCTACAATTTGCCCATCCTTGCAAGGTTGTATTTAGCAATGAGCAATGTTTGTGTTTTTGAATGTAAGCATGTTTTTGTATGGAGTATGTGTGTGAATGTAAGAGTGTGTTTGTAGGCAGTATTGGTGTTTGAATGCAGGCATGCGCATAGTGTTGGTTTTTGAATGCAGGGGTGTCAGTATATAGAATGTTGGTGTTTTAATACAGAGGCGTGTTTGTATGTAGTGTTGACGCTTGAATGCATGGGTGCTGCTACACCTGCACACACATCTGTTCGTAATTTATTTAATTATTAAAAACAAAAGACACCCCTCCTCATAGGCCCCAAGTCATCCTGAGTGCCCTACCTAAAACAACAGCCCTGTGTTTTTGTATTAACAGAGTATATAGAATTACACATGAGCATACACTGTCGATATTTATTTATTTATTTTTCTCCTCTAAGGAATGTGACCAGCTAAAGTGCTGTGCAAAGACCAAACAAAGGCTAAACATAATATTAAGCCATTTCAGACAAATCCTAGTATAGCCGTACATTCACTACTAGATCCAGCTGTGCAAACAACTATTTCATGCATTTTAAACAGATGAACCGAGCACTGCGGAATTCAGCATCTAGTGTATTTTAATGTTTCTTCGGATACTGGCGAGAGTAATGGCTTTACAAGAAGTAAAAAAAAGACACAAGGATGTGGATGTCTTCAGCTGCTGCCCTGTAATGAATTCGGTCAATAAATGTTGATCTTTTGCTGCTCCAAAAACCCAGGTAGAAAGTAGAGCACCAGGAATTAACCTGTAGTCCGCAGAGACTCTGTTAGTCGAACTCACATGTCTAAATTGCTGAACTACTGACAATCACTCAAATTTCAGGTGTTTATATTCAGTAACAGCTGCTAAGCCATTTCCCCAGTCAGCCAGGATGTGCATATTATAGAATTATTATTATTTTTTTGGATTGCCTGTAGAAGAGCAAAAATAATCGCTTGATTTGGAAAAGAAAACCCTTTTGGTCAAATTTAGTCGCAAACCATTATGATATGTACTAAATAACTGTTGTAGTTTTTTTGGGGGGGTGAGGAGTGATAAAAAAGGGACATTTTTTTTAAATCTCCAAAATATGCAGATTTTGGCTTTGATACAATTTTATTACTTTTTTTTTTTTCTTAGAAATAAATTCTACTAACACTGGTTTTTATGCTTGCAACTCATTCTCACCCAGTAACTCCATTCACTAGTTCATTCTCAACTATCCCCCATCTCTTCTAAGCTAAAACCCCAGATGTGCTGTTTTCTTCACAGAATTTGACAAACGTTTCATTCTCTCCCAATAGTAGAGGAGCTTCCGTAGTAGTACCCCACTTGGCAGGGCCGCCATCAGGGGGTGACAACCGTAACGGTCTGTATATGTGTGTATGTCTCAGTATGTGTGTATGTCTGTTTCAGTATGTGTGTCTGTTAGAATGTATCTGTGTCCTTTTGTATCAGTGTGTGTGTGTTTGTGTCTGTGTGTGTATTCCTGTGGGCGGTATTTGGAGGCGGACCCTGTGGGCGGTATTTGGAGGTGGGCCCCAGGGGGCCCACACCATGAGCTCAGTTAGGGGCCCCAAAATTTCTGGTGGCGGCCCTGCCACTTGGTCCAACAAAGATGTTTTTCCTTGAGAGAGGGTTTAACTCACACCTTCATGATAAGTGTGATCAATCTGATATTTCTAGCTCTTTCATATCAAGAAGAAATAATAGCGGGTGATCAGTGGAACCTGGACCATAGGGGTAGGAGTGGCAGCGCCCCCCACCAACCCCAGGTTTTGTTGCACAAAAATCCAATTTATTGAAATTGTAAGAACTACTGATAGGTGTGTGTTAGAAAAAACATTTGTCTGTTATAATTATACCTGCAGCTTCCATTCTTTCCTTTATTGATAATTGGAGAAGCATCTCATGGGGTTAGAGCTCCACATGTTAGGAGGTGCATCACCCCACCACCTTTAAATGTCATCAGCTGCCACTTCTTGTAATCTTCTTCACCTCCAAATTGATGTTTCCCTTTCTATTACCATTCTTTTTTATTTATTTTTTATTCTTTGTTTTATTGAGGATAAAGCAGGAAATTACAAGAAATGCATTAAATGTTTAAATGTTTCCGTAGGTTCAATAACAGGTGTAACATAGGACACTCATATACAACATACTTTATTTTTGTTATTTAAGACAAGTTTGGGTCTGCTAGGACATAGTATAGTATTTGCCAGTGGTCCAACTGCGCTCCCGGGTCAGGGTGTGTGCGTCCTGTTCTACTGTGTGGTGGGCTGCTTTAACATAAATGTTGTGGCCGTCTCCCAAGCAAGTGTCTCCCAGGATGATTGTGTGTCTGGTTATGTCTTGCGTTCGTGTCCCCTGGTGTGACCTCTTGGGGAGGTCGACCGAGGCGTGAGTAGGCCAGTATCTTTGTCATGCTGCCCTGTCGGTGCGTGTTCAGGTGTCTACAGTCGGACCTGCATTGTGAGGCCTGTCCTCTGGGTGTGGGCGGTGTATGTGTCAGTTAGTCAGGTTGGTGCCCGTGCCGTTGAGCCCAGTACGTGCGTTGGCGTTCAGAGTGTAAGAATGCCGGTAATGGTGCTCAGTGTGACATGTGTTTGCATGTGTTTAGTAGTCGTAGGATGTTGTCCCCTAACCTGGGGGGAGACACGGGGGGAGGATACTAGTGTTTCTGAGAGTCTGTCTCTCTGTCGCGGCTGGTTAAGGCCCGTCTTGGATGGTGAGGGACCTGCTGGGGTTCCTAAAGGTGCTCGGTCAGGCAAGGTCTGTTGTCAGACTATTATAGGGCAACAGAAGGGGAACCGTTGTGAGGGCTACTATAAACTTTTGTAAAACAAAATAAAACAAAACAGCATGCTTGCGGGATAGTGGGTTGTCTCACGCCGGTGCCCCTCTGTCCTCCTGTCTCCTAGGGGTGAATGGCGTTATTCTTTCCGGGTCCCAAGAGTGAGAAGTGGTAGGGGTTTCCGTGTTTGCAGGTCTGGGGTGCAGCCCCAGGGCTTGCAAAAATGAGTCCACCTCATTAAATGAGGAGAGTCTTTGGGTGAGGCCCCCCCTGTTCACCACCAAGATTCTGGGTTGTATCCATCTGTATTCAATGTCTGCTTCTTTTTTTTTATTCTTTATTTTATTTGTGCATGTGGTACACAGGCAGATTTGCGCCGCCACAATAGCTGGTGCAAACAGTGTTAAACATATGAGTCAATTAATGTGGCATCAGGGACTTTGCACATTTTTTGCAAAACAAGGTTAATAAACAGAATGTATCAGAGACAGGCTAGGTATGCTTATCTGAATATTTGATCAAAGTTATAACTTTTCTATTGGTAGAGTGTGTCAGACAAGAGAAGTGTTTTATAAACCTCAAGCTAGGTAAATGCAACAGAGCATTAGAAGATTAATACATTCAAACATTAACAAGCTTAGGTACAGGCTTAAGTACACGGCATAACTGTAGGTGAGTGTAACTGCAAGATTGCAAGGATGAGCATATATAATGTGGGGATTCCTCAACATATAGCATTGCTTCATTTTTATAGTGAGTAAACACACAGAAATATACAGTCTATGCTGACCCGTCATAACTGCCATACAGATTAATAGTTTGGGGAATAGTAATGAATTGTTGCTCTGAAGCACAAATAGTTGAAAAGGGGTGCTGGGGCAGTTATTCTATCTTGTGTGGGCTTGGAGGTCTAATAAGAGTGAGGCCTACACTGAGACGGGTGATCAACCTATGCCTACTGGTCTGCGTAGCCTGTCCAGAGGTTTAGTAAGAAACTGGGTCTCCTCGAAGCAACCCCACCAGGCCCAGTCTCTATCACAGTCCCTCACTTTTGCCTCACTTGTCCGTTTGGCTTCTGCAGTCTGTACGGAGTATCGGGACCCTGCTGCATGTTGGTGGCGTCGTCGTTGTGTAGTGGGTACCCGGGGTTGCGGGCCATGTCTGGGGATGCGTCTCTGTGTGTGTTGAGATCCGGGAGAGTCCCGGCATTTTGGTTTGCAGGCTTTAGGCGCAGGAAGGCTAGGCTGGCAAGGAGTAGATCTTTTTCTCCGCTGTCGGGGTGAGGTACAGCAGCCATGTGAGCCCTGGTGTTGGGGCGCCACCATCCGCCGCAACGTTTTCTCGTTCCTTCTTCTCCTCTTTCCCACTCTAGGGATACATTGGGGTTGAGTGTGGGGGCCAGGTCGCTGGTCGGGACGGCTCTACGGGACAGCAGCTTGATTCGCAGGAGTGTGGGTGAGTCTCCGCTCACAGATCCTTGCCCAGAATTTCTCGCAAACGAGATCAAATGCCATGAGAAGCGGATCTATACCCGAAGGTGTCTGAGGTAATATGCCCCTGGTTGCAGGCCTCTGCGCAGCGGCCATTTTAGTAGTGGGCCTGAGCTCCGAGTCGCTGGTCCATTAGAAGTTGCTGTGGTATGGCCACTTTGGTGCACCAGTGGGGACTAGATAGCCCCCACTGGTCCAAAGGGGGGGGACAGGGTGCAAGGTTTGCAGACTGTTAGTCAAGTCTGGGGATCGGCCACCTCCCCGTCCTCAACTGTAACTGCAGGTGCTGGAAATTCAGCGGAGTTCGCTCCGGTTATGTGCGTGGGATTGAGCCAACAAAACAAGCGCGATATGCCCCTTTGAGGAGCTTCAGTGCCATGCGGCCATTCCTGTCAGTGGTCAGGCCCCACCCCCCTCAATGTCTGCTTCTTGTAGTCTTCTTGTCACTGGGTCCAGGGACCGGCGCCATAGGAGAGTATTCCGTGTGAGGTCTTGGTAGAAGGAGAGTTGGGAGGCCTCAAAGGTGAGTGTGGTCTTCCCCCTGACCGCTGCCATAAGTCGAGCCTTTTCAGTCAGAGATTGACAGTGGATTATAACATCTTGGGAAGCCGTGGGTGGTGCCTGTCTAGGTTTTTTGATTTGGAAGAATCCGTCAAGTGCTACCTTTTTTGCTTGAGCGGGCGGTAAGAGCATGTTGAATAGGCACCTGAGGTAGTGGGCCAGTTCAGTCGCGTCGACTGAGTCATGGATCCCCCTGATTTTGATGTTGGCACGCCTGTGACGGTCTTCTGCCTGATCTACTCTGGTGGTGATAGTGGTTTGGGAGGTCTTCAATTGTTGGACCATTTCTTTTAGGCCTTGCACCTCTTTCCAGAGATCTTGGATATCTTCCTCCGAGGCCTGTGTGCGTGCGGTCACCGCTTGTACCTCTGTCTTGATCAGGTTGAGATCCGTAGCGTGCATCTGCCGCATATCTTGGAGCAAGTTCACTATATCTTGCTTTGTAGCTGGGTTTAAGTTTTCACGTCTCTCTGCTGTGGAATAATGTCTGTTGGGGTTCTGTCACCTCTTCAGGCGTCCCCTCTGGGTCTTCCAGGTAGTTGTCATAGTCTCATGGGGTCGCCATTTTGGAGGCCGTTGGGCGTTGCAGCATGGTGCTGATGTCTTGGGAGTCTCTGTGGGCGCCTTGTAAAGGTTTCTGCGATCTTTGGCCCATGTTGCTCGTTTCCCGGTGAGGGGTTCCCCTACTGGTCAGAGGCGGGCTCAACAAGGCTGCTGTCAGTGTCAACAGATCCGGTGCAGGTCTTGCTGTGCGGTACTACAGGTAGGCCTCTGCCGGGTTTTTCTGCCCATTTGCAGGAACAGAAATGGCATCGGTGTCTGGCTCACCTCTGTGGGGTGATAAGGTTAGGTGTTGTATGCGGGTAGGGCTCCGTGGGGCTGCAGATGGTGGTGGATAATGCCCTCGGTCTCGGGAGCTCATACAAGTTGCTGCCATTCAGTACGGACACTTCCTTATTGCCATTCTTAACTACTGCATTCCCTATTCCTAACTATTCCATTATTCCACTCCAAGTTCAACATTTTTCTGCCCATATTTTCCTTAGTCTGATTACTTAAAGCCACAGTTACTCGACCACCTTACTCCGCCACAAAAAACAAACTTACCCAACTGTTCCTCTATCATACAAAATCAATACTTGCCCATTGACTCTACTACACCACAATGCTTACTTCATCCAGGTTCTCTTTATTCTCCATCTGAATTCCCTGATAGAAGAACAAACTCCCTATTACCCTCCAAGCACTTACAAACACCTGATAACCCAACTAATCACAAGCACTTGCTTGACTCCTTGGCCTTCAAACACCTTCCAGTGACCTCCTATTCACTAGTCGCAATCTGCACAGTGCAGCTTCTATCAGTATTATCCCTCTTTACTTCCTACTCCACCCCAGTGTTCTCATCTCTCTAACATCAATGTCCACCATAACCATCATTAATCTTGATGAGTTTAACTCATTATCATGTCACTACTCCTATAGATGCTTCTGTCAATTTTATATGTGCTATTATGACAAAGGATTGAAACGTGGATCTGATCATTTGAAATAGTGCAATAAAATATCATCTCCTCTTCTGGCAAATCCCTAGTGGAAGAGGAGTTGAATTAATGACGGCAGCCGCAAACAATCATGGTTGCCTGTGAAATTAACTCCCACCAATCAAAGGAACCCTAACTCTAAAAAAATGTGATATAGAATATACAAAGGGCTCAGGCTTTTCAGTCGCCAGATAGTTAAAATCTCTTGCAGGAGCAAAGGTTAACCATGTGATGTGAGTCCCATATTAGAATAAGGCAGGAATGGAAACCTCACCTTCCATACAGTAGATGAGCGGCATGGCTATTAAAATGTGACCAGTGAGCTCTGCCACCCACACTTAATTGACATTTTCAGCCAATGCATTGCTTATATGCTTTGCTCACCTGCCTTATTCAGGGAGGTTTCTTAAATAAGTTACATTCATTCGTCAATGAAAAAGACGTATGTAAAACACCCATGAACATAATAAAGAGCAGTTGTGGAACTAAAGTAGAGAGGGCCCTGGTGCAAGATTTTTTGGCCCAAAGGTAGATCCCAATCTGTTGTACAACTCCATCAATGCTTTGCCAGCTGAGGATCTGCCATTTGCCCATCATTGTGGGGTTGTATTTAGCACTGAGCAGTGTCTGTTTGTTTTAATGTAAGCATGTTTTTGTATGGAGTATGTATGGACTATGTGTGTGTGGATGTAGGGGTAGTGTAGTGCTGATGTGTGAATTTTGAGATATATATAAACTGCCACACATATATACACACACTGGCACACATGCAGATATACAGAGACATGTATACCCACTGACACACATGTAGATATACAGACACAGATACAAACACTGACACACATACAGATCCACAGACACACACTGACACACAAACAGATGGACAGACAGACACACTGATACACATGCAGATACACAGATACAAATATTGACACACATGCAGATACACATATAGACAGATACAAACATTGACACACAGACACACACACTTACACACTTGTAGATACATAGAAACATAGATACAAAATACTGAGACACATACAGATAAACAGACACATATATACACAGGCACACATATTCAAACACTAACACACATGCAGATATACAGACACACAGATACAAAGACTGACACACATGCAGCTACAGACACATAAATACACACACTAAGAGACATGCAAATGCACAGACACACATATATATACCTTGACACACATGCAGATACACAGAGACACAAAAACACATACAGATACACAGACACACAGATACACACACTGACATTCATGCAGATACCCAGGCACAAAGAAACTCATACCGACACACATAAAGATACCCAAACATACATATGCAGATACAGATACCCAGACACACAGGTACACATACTGACACACGTGCTGATAAAAATTTACACTTTTTATAGGCACCCTCCGGTTTCTTACCTTTGGGTGCAAGAAGGTGGCTTCACTTGGGTCTAGTATGCTGGCTAAGGCTGTCCCTACCTGCCGCACTGCGGGTAGGGGCATAAGGGAGGATTTACCTTCCTTATTTACTAATACTAAGTATTTTTTACTTATTAATAAAGTTGTCTAAAAGACGAAAATTAAGAAAAGGAAGTGCTTTTGGTCTTTCAGCTTCTTAGTAGATAGCTCCCTAATCCTTATGCAGGATTGCCATAAGAATACCAAATAAAGTATCTATCTACTAAGCAGCTTCCTAATGTAGTACCCTATAACATGGCAATCCAACATGGGTACCAGTTTAGGGAGTTTTCTGCTTAACGACTGTTGCATCGTGAAATTTCATTTGTCCGAATGAGATTCAGAAACAAAAATAACAGTTGAATTTCGTCCGAAAACTAATGAAGAAACAGACCAAATTCGGTTCGGGCGACACTAAATTAGTTTTTGGCCGAATGTGTTTGGACAAAAGGAAAATCTTGGCAGCGTCCAAGTCTAATGCACAGCCCCTATAGCAAGAATACTGCCACATTCCATTATAGTGCTACCTGATTTCCTTCTAACCCCTTTCACCCCTTCCTTTTCAATGATGCTGGCTTTGGTTGATACTTCACCCAGTTTAGATCTCTGCATCATGGAGTGTCTGTGAGGGCTGTGCCACCTCCATCTTCAGTGTCTACAGGCTGAAAGTTATTGTAAAGGTGCTCTCTTTCCTGATTCTGTACTGCAACACCCACATGCTCATCTATGTTCCTTACATAGTGGAATACACAGTGTAATATTTATAATTGTTTAGTTGTTCCCATTCGTGCTCTTGGAATTCTGTTTTTTAAGGTCATACTCTTAATTTTGCTCCCTTGTCTTATATTTTGATATACAACGTTGAGAGCATGGCTTATTGTAGGTTGATGACTACTTCCATGCGAGAAGCTAGGAATAAGAAAGCAGAAAATATTTTTCTGGGAAAAAATACCAACCCACGTTATAATGGTACTTTCATCTTCAATAAATTAGAAAGGTTAGCGGAGAAAGAAGTTAAAAAGTGGTGGGAGGTAAAATACCTCCAACAGTATTTAAAGATGGGCATTATCCCCAGAGGACTGAGGATTAACAAATCCCCTGCGTATGAGCATGAGGATAAAAGATTCATGTCCAGGTGGGATGAGGTCTTAGAAAAATGCTCCTTTCAGCTGATAGAGTTACTTATAGAACATCAATCAAAAGCTTTGGCTGAGACTGAGAGGTAGATTTGTGAATTAGAGGCTGATATTAATCACGACAACAGTGAGGAGTCAGTAAGGGAGCATAACCTACAATTAAAAACTAAGATAGAGAAATTAGAAGAAAGCATAATTATTAGGAAAGATAATAAGTTGAAAAGGGATAAAGAAGACTTCGAAAAGGGGTTACAACACGAATGGAATAGAAGTCAGAATCAACTCAAACCCCAATCCAATAAGTCTCAACAAAATAGGTATAGGAATCGTAGCTATGATAAAAGGCCCCATTATGACAACTATAACCAAGAAAGACAAATGCAAAATAGAAAGGGAAATTATAAAGACAAAGTAGAAAAAAGAGATAGGGAACAGAATATCCAAAATACCCAAAAGATAGACGATCCTAACATTACGACATGGAGAAAAGTAGAACGTGGTAAATACAAACACACCAATAGTAATGTTTATTTAGGAAGGAGACAAACACGACAGAGTCCAACGAAATTAGTTCAAACAAGACAGAGCCCAATAAAATCAGGTCTATGGGTTCACAAAAACAGGTTTGCACCTTTAGAAACACCAACCCCATCAAAAAGAAGACGCCTTATGGAACAAAAAATAGGATTAGGGGAATACGAGGAGGGCGGAAGCCTATGTTAGCAACAGCGGTCCCAAATGAAAAAGAAGTGGGTATTTTTAATCTTTCGAAACATAATCTGACGAAGGATGAAATTAGATTATTGGGGAAAGGTTTAAAATTTGCCCCCCAAAAAAACCCTAACCACTTTGAATTGTTTATGGATATTCAAAGATTTTTTAGAAAATTGACTGTTAAACGTTTTTTTGAAAAGAAAGGTGAAGGTAATGCTAACTTCACTACACTAGAGAACGCATCCCTAGAAATTATTGAGGATGGCGGAAATGAACCTGTAGTAGTAAATTCCAATTTAAGAACAAAATCCAAATTTTTTCCAACCTGGGATAAAGGGGAATATATCCTGTTTTTTTGCAAACTGGTGCTAAATGATTTTGAAAAACTTAAGAGTGAAAAAGGGAAAGAACCTATGGATTGTTACAGCCTTATAGAATGAGAAAAAAGCAATAAAAGATCTTAAAGAAAAAATTTGAAGTTGTCATTAAACAAGCTGACAAAGGGGGGGATTGTAATTATGGATAGAGATAAATATTTGAAGGAAGCACATAGGATTTTAAGCGATACAAAGACTTATAAAATCCTGAAAGAGAATCCGGGTAATATATTTAAGTCAGAACTATATGTTATACTATCTGAAGCATTAGAACAAAAAATAATCACAAAAATAGAGTTTGAATATCTTTATATTGAGTTTCCAAAATTGACTATTTTTTTACCAATTACCTAAGATCCATAAAAGCCTAGAAGATCCACCTGGGAGACCCATAATTAGTGGGATTGGCTCCCTTACTAGCAACATCTCCGAATATGTGGATCTTTTTTTACAAAAATATGTGACGTTAGCAGCTTTTTATGTGAAAGACTCAACCCAAATGATCAGGGAATTGGAAGGAATGGAGTGGAAGGAAGATTATCTATGGGTTACCATAGATGTCACCTCATTATATACGGTCATTGACCATATAAAAGGGATAGCTGCTGTAAAAGAGGCATTAGACAAAGACAGCGATATGTCCAAAAAACAGAGTGAATTTATTTTACAATGTATTGATTTTATTTTGCATAAAAATTCATTTTGGTTAGAGGGAACCCATTCTCTTCAGGTCTGTGGTACTGCCATGGGCACCAGGTTTGCCCCAAGCTACGCCAACATCTTTGTAGCAAATTGGGAGGAACGGTGTATTTCGAACAGTACTCTGTTTGGGGCAAACCTGGTGCTATGGAGAAGGTACATAGATGATGTTTTTATTATTTGGAAGGGTGATATACCTACGTTTAATAGTTTTATGATTTATGTTAACTCAAATGATTATGGCATGGGAGATAAACAGATCAATTTTTTGGATCTAACTTTTTTTGTTGAGAGAAATGTAATCTGCAGTAAAACCTTCTTCAAACCTATGGATTGTAACAGCCTTATAGAATTTTCTAGCTGTCACAACCCCGTATGGCTGCGTAACATTCCTAAGAGTCAGCAAACCAGGTTGTTTATAAATTTTACAAACCAGACAGATTTTGTTAATCAGGTCCAGATTCTTAATAAAAGATTTCTGGACAGAAATTATCCCAAAGAGTTACTTGAAAGAAGTCAAAAAGAGGTTGAAAATACAAAAAGGGAATAATTTCTGCAAGTAAGACAGAGAATAGCTAATCCTGAGAGGAATACATTTGATATGGCATTCATTACGAAGTACAATAGTAAAGCAAATAAAATGGACAAAGTCCTTAGAAAGCATTGGCCGATTCTATTGCAGGACACCTATCTGCATAAAATATTACCTAAGAAGCCGAAAGTTGTATATAAGAAGACTGATAGTCTAAAAACAATCTTAGCACCTAGTATTCTTCCGAAAATAGTTTCAGAAAATAAACAGGAGGCCTTTTTGGAAAAGAAACTTAATGGCTTTCATATATGTGGAAACTGTAGCACCTGCAAGTTCCAAAAAAGAACCACCACTACTTTTAAAAGTACTGTCACAGGCAAAAAGTTTATGATAAAACATTTTATAACGTGTAGTAGTAAGAATGTGGTATATTTGCTGGAATGTGCATGCGGAATGCAATATATAGGCCGTACTATCCGTAGATTACATGAGAGATTGACAGAACATCTTTATGGTATAAAGAAAAAAGTGAGAAACATAGTGTGCTTCGGCATTGTAATAGTTGTTCTGCTTTTGCTCTTAATAACTTTGTTTGTATAGGTATTGATCTAGTTGTTCCACATTGGCGAGGCGGTGATACTACCAAGGCACTAGCCAGAAAAGAAACGGAATGGATATATAAAACGAACTCTTCTACTCCAGGAAGTCTGAATACCGACCTAGATATCCTGGCTTTTATGTGAAGGATAGTTATTTTTCTTTGTGTTTTTTTTTTTCCCCCCCGTTTATGCATCAATAAAAAGAAAGGGAATGGGAGGTCTATATGTTTAATTAACTATGTTGCTTGTTGTTTCCCTATTTTGTAGGGTCGATTTCGGATGGTAGAACATACATTGTACAGGCAATTGGATTATATGTGAATTCAGTTGAATTTTTAAGTATGAATTGCTTTAGTATATTTAGTATGGGGCATTGTCTAGCTCAGAAGAATGGGAGAATTGAAAATTAAAAATCAAAAATTGAAATTCTTGTATGTGATTATAAAGGAATAATTTATGCATTTTATTTTAGAATAGAGGTATTATACATTTGACAATATTGTTATATGTGTCTGATAAGGATAGAGATGTATTGTGCCTTTAAGTCTAATTGTATAATTTTCATATAAATTTTTTATATCAGTTTTTGGTACTAATAAAAGACAGGTTATGTATATTGAGATTGTATTTTAGATTGTGAAGATTACCACAAAAAATTGTACACACAACATCCTTTTTTAAATATATTTTTTAACATATTTTTTTATATATATTTTTCTAAAATAATTTTTAAGTTTGATATGGTCATTTGTATTGCCTCCACATGATCTTTATTTTGTGGTAAATTCTAAAGATTTTTTGTACCGTTAGGCATAGATTGTAATGAGTTTTCGGTCACACGTAACTGTATAAGTGTCACGTTGTGTCCGAACTCAGGTGCCAATAAAGTTCTATGCAGATCAATCTTGCCGCGCATGCGCGCTGAATACTTCACGATGGCTACTGGTCTATGGGGGTACCTGTAGCTGGACGAAAGTTAGTGTCGGTGTGTGCATGCGCTATGGCAAGTCTGAGCACGAAGATTGAAAAACAGAAGATATAAGAAGAGATGACGGCGGAGGGAAGATCGCAGCGTCTACAGCTCCTGAGGAAGTCCCGAATAACGCGGAACGAAATGCGTTGACCCAGAGTCATCAAGTTTGGAAGTTCAGCAGTCCAGAGACCGCTATCTCACTGCCACGGGTTCATTGCATCGTGAGTTGCAAGTATACTTCAGCCCTAGGAGTCGCAACCAAGGGCTGTGTACAACATTCATTTACTTGTGAGCTGAGTGGTTGGTGTCAGGCTTTGTTCCCTGGTCTTAGAATTGTACTGCTTTACATAACTTTTTGGCATTTTTATATTGTTTTATATATTTATATATTTTTATTCACTGCAAAGTGTGCGGAATACATTTTTGCTATTTTTAATATCACGTTTATACACTTGTTTGTAGTGTTCAGCGCCCTCATTAGGTGGGTCTGTACCCATCTATTTCTTTCTTATTATGTTCCTTACAATCCTGGCACTGTAAAGGTTAAAGAGCCATGCACATTCCCTTCAATGTGCACTATAAAAATTCTGCCACAAGCTTATCAGATTAAAGCTGCCTTCTTTCTCCAGCTGAACCACACACCTCTGTGTGCAGCAGGTCCCAGACTGGGAACTTTTCCAGCAGAGAATAAATTAAATAAAGTGGGTCAGGACACTGGAGAATTATTGGCCTCTATGACTATCCCCATGTCAGTTCTGCTAATGAGGTCAGCTGCTTTTTCCATACTATTTGGGAGCACACATATCATACTATTCTCCCAGAAAAAAATAGAAAGAGAAATGATCAAAATTTGCACTGTATACGTTCTATTCCATATTTTTTGTCATCCTGCAGCATCAAGTTCATAGCTGACTGATCGCCAGCCAATCAGTGATCTACTATGTAGATGTATATAAGGAGCGCTAGGCATGAGTGCGAGTGACGTCACGTGACTTGACTATTGTGATATATTTGCAAGCATGGTAGATTTCAAATATTTTGTATAGAAAGCACTGATGCAAGTGCAGTAGCTTCAGGAGAGCTTATATTAATCAAGTTCTTTCAGGACTTGACAATACCTTCCAGTCAATTTTCTGCTGGAAATAGAAGCAGAAACAGGAGTTGCATTCTATTAAGTTTACCTACAGAGTTTTTATTTTGTGCAAAATAAGTCCACTTTTTCTAAAATACGTTTTGTGCATTTTATTTATGCATTTTTTATTTTTTTTTATCAATGATTTCTCTTACCGGCCAGGCCGCCTGGATGCTGAGGGGGAGAAGGGAGAACTTGGTCTCCATTCTTCTACTGTACCAGAGTGTTGCTGCGCGTTACCATGGCAGCGTTCTGATATTGTGCAGACATGTTGATTCTCCCACCAGACTACCCATGATCAGGATTTCCCCCTCTCTGGTCAAAAGTAAGCCTCCAGGACAGTGAAATCATTTTTAGTTTAGTTGTTTTTTTGTTTTGTTTTTAATATAAAAAAAAAGTCCATATATTTTACCTATACCCCCACTGCCCCAATATACCCCATTGCAACCTTTATCTCTTCTACTACATAACTGCCCCTATCCCCAATCTGTTATCCCTATCATAGCCCTTATTTCACCATCACAGCCCTATCCCACTACCACACCCCATATACTACAACACTAACTGACCTCTCCACACACACCACTACAAACAGCTCCATTCACAATCTACAAGCAGCCTCACCATGGCCAGAGCAGACCCAATCACACAACTCAACAAACAGCGCCCTCATATGCAGCTACCTCTCCACACAAAAAATCTCACAAGCAGCCTCCCCACATATAGACAGCGCCACAGCCAGTCGATCACACACAACACCACAAACGGCCTTCCCCCAAACATGGAATCTTACAAGCAGCATCCAAATGCAAGCAACCTCCCGAAACATACGCACAACACTCTCTCCTAGTCCTGTCCTTCTTTTGTCCTCTGATATTCCTGTGGGGACACCAGAGACATGTCACAAGTATGTTACTAATTTTGCTTGCACTAAACAAACACAGGACATTTCAATGGTGCTCTGTGTAGCTACCCTGGAGGGGCATCAAACAGACATTCTCACTTTGGGAAGTGTGCATGGCATTGATGAAGACACAGTACACCCCTTTCTGACCAAACCCCATCCCTGTAAATGACACATTTTTGTCCCAGTCCGGCCTTGTGTAGGCCATATGTTCCACATACCGCACTATTAAAGAGCAGGATCACGGCTCCCAGCAGACCACTATGGAGCATGGGTAGTGCTCTCCAAAAAATTACCTGGTGTCTGCTGCTCACCACTACTTGTTTCCTCTTAGCAGCCAGAAATGCCGAAAGCTGGTATTTAGGAGCTTGTTGGCTCTCTTGAGCTAATCCATGCAATGCAGGGAAGTGCTCTCAGCCAATTCCTACACTGCTGGGCAGGCAGTTAGCTCAGCAGACAGCTTCAAGCTCTCACTGGTGCTATAGTGGAGTCGGGAAGCGGCACCTAGCAGACCTCAGGTAACAAATCAAACCATTCTAGAATGGTTTTACTACTTTCAAAAGGGGGAGGAGTGCCACAACATTCCTGCCACCAGAATCACTACAGTGGACAGTGTCTCCAGAGTCCCTGTAACCATGGAGGCTCATTTTCATGCTGTAACATCAAAATGAGAATATCGTTAACCTCTTTCGGACACAAGATGCATCTTAAGAACTTATTATTCCCCATATTCATTACTGCAACTCCAGGCCTACCCACTGTCCTGATTTTGTTCTCTGGTGTTCCACATCTGGAGAACCAGATACCCCAGGGAGAACAGATTGCACACTCTGCATTGTCTTCCAGGTTGGGGGCCCTTTCCGGGGAACCCTGCCCATTACAAGCAACAGTCCATACCGCCCAATGTTGGAAGGTGTGCAACTCACTCTGTTAAAGCCCAATCTAGCATTACTCTACTACAGAACACAAGGCATGAAGGTTGGGTTTAAAATGAAAGTTAGTAATAAATCTAGCTAACCCAAAATCTTATTCACATTATAGTCAAGAGAACCCTAAATATTATGTGAAATCGCAGGCTTGGTCATGTTTACGGTGCAACTCTGTTCCTATCAACCAGTAACCTTGCAGGGAGCATGGAAGGGGAGTTATCGGGCAATGTAGAAAATGTAAAACTAGAATCTAATGATTTCGAAGGAAAAAAAAAATGACAGAGTTTTAATGAAAAAAAAAAAAAAAGATTAATCTCTCTTACGCCCAATAGCTAATAACTGCATCAAACCCGTCTTCACTGAAAAGTATGAGAGTGGAACTTAGCTATGTCCCATTCAAGGGTGTTCATGCCCACAATATTTGGTTAGAACTTCCTCTTATTCTGCAGGCTATGTCACCGCCTTGTTCCCTGGTCTCAACGTGTTCCATAGTGTACTGGGATGGAATTAGGTACCTTCTTAAAACGCCTACAGTGCAAGGACTTTAATAAATAGTTGGTATGTGTCCAATTCCATTTAAACATCCAGAAGGAAAAGAGACTAATCAAGCCTTCCGAACTGTCAAATTCTAGGTTACAGAGTCTAATATCACTGTTGAGTTTGCAGAATAAGCGGTGGATTATTAAATAATTGGCATTTCTCATGTCTAAAATATACTTATTTATTCAGCGTCGTCCCAAAGGATCTTTAAACCACTCAATTAAAGATGTTCTTCAAGGCCCTTGTAATGATAGCAATAGTACTTTCAAAACCGACAATATCCGTAGACAGTGTATGGGGATTTTATACAATTCTGGAAACATAGCATGTTTACAGCAAATTTATTCAGACCAATACATTTGTTCTTCAGCAGCACATATTGAAAATTCGTAAGAGGTCTCTGTAAGGTTGAAATATTACATTCTATTACCAGCTGTGCAAAAAGCCAAAAAATGTAGAAATGTCGGAAAATATTTACAATTAGCTAAATAAGCTAGATTTCAAGTTCAGCTAAGTTGGCCTCAAATGTGCAAATTCTTTAACTTCCCAATTTGGTGAAAAGCTTTGATTGTTTTTTTTCATTGTGTATATGCATGTGTGTGCTTGTCTGTGTACGCCTGTACGTGTCTGTCTGTAAGTAAGTATGATGTGCCAAGAGCTATATTAAGCAATGGAACTGGGAAGAGGCAACATCCCTGGCCTGCTAGATCATCAGTGGTTAGTACATATTGACCATGGTCCCATTCTGAATATAAAGGGGATGGACATGGGTAGCACCCAAAACAACCACCCATCAACCTGGCAATAAGTGGGAGCCTGGGGTTGTCCTATGTTAGAAATAATTTAGCACTGTTTATTAACTTCACATCCACACACAGGCTGCTGGATGAAAAGGTGATTTAATATGGGTCAAAATTTCAGGTCTTAGGATACTAGCCAGGACTAAAAATATTCTCACCACCACATATTTACAGCATTTTGGGTTTTCATTCACATGATGCCCATATTGAACATGCCGTCTGTTATTTTGCCCCATCTCTTTCTCTTATTCTAGGGTCGCGAGATTTACACTGGGAGCTAACAGGGGAGCTGCACAGAGCGGCTACAAAGGTATGTAACAGCTTGCTGCCAGCCCCCAACAAGACAGCCAGGCTTGTAATGAGCCCGGCGGTCCTGGTCTGCATTATAGCAATGTAAGTTGCCATAATACAGATCTTGACTCGAGTATAAGTCAAGTGGGGCTTTTTCAGCACAAAAAAAGTGCTGAAAAACTCGACTTATACTCGAGTATAAATGGTAATTCATTTTTCCATTTGGGGTTTATCTAAAATCAGCCTGCAAAAGCTGCAGATCTCATGGCTGCAGCATGTGCAAGTCAGTCCTTCCCCACTGTTATTATCTTTTCCATATATCACTGATCGAGTCTTCTGAAATCCCAGTGTCACAGCCAGGTCTGTGGTGGGCAGGCTAGTAGTGATACTGTGTAGAAACAAGGCTCTACGAATGCCCTGTTAATTCTACATTGACTGACATGTGCGAGCACATTATTTCTTAATGTCTCAATGTTTCTGTGCATCTAGATACTGTCAGAGGTGAGACTTACTTACAGGTCTGCTCTGCTCCTTGTCTACACAGGTACGGCTACAGCAAATGGTTTACGTGTCCGGAGTGTTCCTTTTAACACAATAGTGAACATTCAAGTGAAACTCGAGGCCTGCTAACACAATATCAGGGTGTTTCACTAAAGAGAGAATTTCTGGGAATTCCAAGTGAATTTCAGTTTAAAGCGACACTCCACTGCCCAAATAAAAAAATCATTATATATGCACACACACAATCTGCATTATTTATATATACATTATATATATATATATATATATATATATCACACACACACACACACACACACACTCTGCATTATATACACATACACACTGTGTATATAATGTAGAGTGTGTGTGAACTGGGTGGGGGCGGGGGGGGGAGCATTTTTATTTTAATTTTTTTATTTTATTATTTAATATTTATTTTTGTCCCCCCTCCCTGCTGGTTACCTGGGCAGGGAGGGGGGCTCTCTTAATCCCTGGTGGTCCAGTGGCATAGGCTGTGCAGGGGGGAAGCCGGCAAGCTGTTACATACCTTTGTAGCAGCTCCGTGCAGCTCCCCTGTCAGCTCCCAGTGTAAATCTCGCGGTTTGCGTGCAGCGCTGAGCGTTGCCACAGTAAACCGTGGCAACGTTCTGACGGCCGCATGTGTCGCGAGATTTACACTGGGAGCTGACAGGGGAGCTGCACGGAGCGGCTACAAAGGTATGTAACAGCTTGCTGCCAGCCCCCAACAAGACAGCCAGGCTTGTAATGAGCCCGGCGGTCCTGGTCTGTATTATAGCAATGTAAGTTGCCATAATACAGATCTTGACTCGAGTATAAGTCAAGTGGGGCTTTTTCAGCACAAAAAAAGTGCTGAAAAACTCGACTTATACTCGAGTATAAATGGTAATTCATTTTTCCATTTGGGGTTTATCTAAAATCAGCCTGCAAAAGCTGCAGATCTCATGGCTGCAGCATGTGCAAGTCAGTCCTTCCCCACTGTTATTATCTTTTCCATATATCACTGATCGAGTCTTCTGAAATCCCAGTGTCACAGCCAGGTCTGTGGGGGGCAGGCTAGTAGTGATACTGTGTAGAAACAAGGCTCTACGAATGCCCTGTTAATTCTACATTGACTGACATGTGTGAGCACATTATTTCTTAATGTCTCAATGTTTCTGTGCATCTAGATACTGTCAGAGGTGAGACTTACTTACAGGTCTGCTCTGCTCCTTGTCTACACAGGTACGGCTACAGCAAGTGGTTTACGTGTCCGGAGTGTTCCTTTTAACACAATAGTGAACATTCAAGTGAAACTCGAGGCCTGCTAACACAATATCAGGGTGTTTCACTAAAGAGAGAATTTCTGGGAATTCCAAGTGAATTTCAGTTTAAAGCGACACTCCACTGCCCAAATAAAAAAATCATTATATATGCACACACACAATCTGCATTATTTATATATACATTATATATATATATATATATATATATATCACACACACACACACACACACACACTCTGCATTATATACACATACACACTGTGTATATAATGTAGAGTGTGTGTGAACTGGGTGGGGGCGGGGGGGGGAGCATTTTTATTTTAATTTTTTTATTTTATTATTTAATATTTATTTTTGTCCCCCCTCCCTGCTGGTTACCTGGGCAGGGAGGGGGGCTCTCTTAATCCCTGGTGGTCCAGTGGCATAGGCTGTGCAGGGGGGAAGCCGGCAAGCTGTTACATACCTTTGTAGCAGCTCCGTGCAGCTCCCCTGTCAGCTCCCAGTGTAAATCTCGCGGTTTGCGTGCAGCGCTGAGCGTTGCCACAGTAAACCGTGGCAACGTTCTGACGGCCGCATGTGTCGCGAGATTTACACTGGGAGCTGACAGGGGAGCTGCACGGAGCGGCTACAAAGGTATGTAACAGCTTGCTGCCAGCCCCCAACAAGACAGCCGGGCTTGTAATGAGCCCGGCGGTTCTGGTCTGTATTATACTTGAGTATATATGGTAATTCATTTTTCCATTTGGGGTTTATCTAAAATCAGCCTGCAAAAGCTGCAGATCTCATGTCTGCAGCATGTGCAAGTCAGCTCCTAACCCCACCCAGACTTTCTGTGGCTGTCCAATCACAGACTTCCCAAATGCGGCTCAATGAGAAATCTTTGCAAGGCAGGTGCTGTTAGCAATACCTGTCTCTTGACTTTAGTTCCTGTGAGCTAACCAAATCAGGAAGTAACAGGACATGCTGTCTGCTTGAAAGCCAGGGGGTGTAACCAAGTTAATTCATAAAATGTCAATTGTTTTAAAATCTGCACTGTAAATCTGTAAAATTAAGAAAAAAAATACCTTGCTGAAGTATTTTAGTTGTTTTGAGTATTCTTTTAAGGCCAAAATAGCTGAACTGGAAGCACTTGGCACTAGTTTTCCTTTAAAGGAGGAGAATTCAACTTTAACTCCTTAGTGACCGCGAACGTACAGGTAAGGTCAGACAAAAAACGTTAATAACTGCTGACGTACCCTGTACGTCCACGGCAAATATGAGCGCTGGAAGCCGCTCTAAGAGTATTGCAGCGATACCCCCCCTTAAAGCACTGGAAGCCGCTCTAAGAGTATTGCAGCGATACCTCGATGTCGAGGCATCCTGCTATACCCCCCGAAAAAGTGTTGGGCAAAGGAGCAAATTGATTACTGTTACTAAGCAGGAGAGGGAGGGAGTAGGCTACAGGTACGGAGTAGGGAGGAGAATAGGCAACTATTAGGAAGTGGAAAGTGGACTTGTGTTATGTGGACCCTCCACACAAAAACAATCCTGCAAACAGACACTTGAGAAAAATACATCCCTGCATCCATACACACAGACACATCATGGACCAGTAAAACGTGCTGCAATTATTCTTGTCAAAGTAAAACCCATTAACATAACACACTTGCAGCACTTCCTGCAGAGTGTTGACCCAATTTTTTTTTTTTTTTTTTAAATACAGAGCATTGCATGTACACGCACAGTTTTCCTTAGTCCTACCTGATGGCATATCCCAGTAATTATACACAAAACTGCTTTATGTTGATATAATTTAAATGGGAACTCCAATCACTATAACTACCACAGCACAGTGTAATGGCAATAGTATTTTGACAATCACGGTTATTCATCTGTAAATGCCACATACTACAAGATTTTATTCTCACCTTCACAGCACTAAAAAGTAGTGATTAAAATTATTCACTTTATTGTGATGTCTAAGGATCTTAAATAGGTCCTTTAATCACCATTTCATTTTAAATGATATTAGAGCTTTGCTATAGTGGTTTATTCGTTTGACTAATTTAAATGAATAATACATTCTATGTGACAGTACCATCTATTAAAGGAACACCATAGTCATCTAAATTACTTTAGCTAAATAAAGCAGTTTTAATGTATAGATCATTCCCCTGCAATTTCACTGTCATTTAGGAGTTAAATCACTTTGTTTCTGTTTATGCAGCCCTAGCCACACCTCCCCTGGCTATGATTGACAGAGCCTGCATGAAAAAAAAATGGTTTCACTTTCAAACAGATGTAATTTACCTTAAATAATTGTATCTCAATCTCTAAATTGAACTTTAGGGTGTGTTTAGGGTTCATAAACAAAGGGATTTAACTCCCAAATGGCAGAGGATTGAGCAGTGAGGCTGCAGGGGTATGTTCTATACACCAAAACTGCTTCCTTAAGCTAAAGTTGCTCAGGTGACGATAGTGTCCCTTTAATAAGGTCAATAAACTTAAAAAAAAATAAAAATTGTTTGTATCTCTTTTCATAATAAAAGTTTTGACAAGATAAATGTGCCCTGTGCAAGGACAAATGTATCTATCCCAGAGCATGTCTGGGTTTGTGGTCGTATGGTTTTGTTTTTTCCCAAAACTTTGCCCATGTATTTACAAAGTCTGAAGGATTTTTTTTTATTTATTTTTTTTTAACCTCCCCATGTCAAATATTTTCCACCAGAAGCTCTGAGCTAAGCCTAGCTGTGCAGGGCTTTACTCATTGTACGTGGTCAACACCTTCACCTAATACGGTAGCCCTGCTCTGCAGTGCTTTGCTCAGAAGAGCCAACAGGAGCCTCCCATCATAAGAGATGGAGAAGTCAAACGCTTGTAGAACAGTTTGACCACTTACGATAGAGGAAGTAGGACATTCCTAACATTATAGTTGCTACAGTTAAAACCCTAGAATCCTATTCAAGCTATCTTTAAGTAGGTCTTCCAGCAAGACCCAGACCACCTTCTGTAGGGAAGTCTCCCACAGAGATGGAAAATAAACTACACTTTGGAAATATATCTATTGGGGGAGGTACCTTTGGAGCACAGATCTACTATACTCCTGTGAGTATTACATCACAGCACAAATAATTTATATACTGTATTACGCTCTATTTTCTATCTTTTTGTTTCTAGATGTTTACAGCTGTATCCCACTCTCACTCTTTGTAATATACATATATATTTTTTTCATATATATTCAAGGGATTACTACCTGGGAAGTAATCTAAGGGAAACTGTTTTTTAGAGAAGTATTGCTTCATTACTTTTTCATAATCCCCCATACAATATAGTTTTGTGGTGAAGGTTGTTTGTACTTTGGATACATACACTAGATGTTATGCACTAAACACAGAAAAGTAGTGTATTGAAGACCTGAATTGCAAATGTAGCAGCAATGGGGTTTTCAGTTCTCCACCATTTACCATTTAGTGAAGCAATCTATTTAGTTTAACAATATCTCAGATCAGTAGGCTTAATGGTTTAAAAAAATAAATATATATATAAAAATAAAGACTTTTTTTAAAAACAACTTTATTCAGGATTGGTTATAAAAAAAAAAAAAAAGACAGATTATTTAAAATTGTACAACTCGAGTCAAGAGATAACCAATATCATCATTTGATACTACCCATCATAAGCATATGGTTTCCAGCAACCAGACCTTTTAATTTAACAGGGCAATGGTGGCCATAAAATGTATACAATGTTAATGACTTATAATGAATCAATCCTTAAAGGAACACTAGTAATTATTTTTTTTTCAAAGTAAATTGCTTATATAAAACAAAGTAAAAGTCATGTAAACAGTCATGCAAAAAAGTGCAATATTCTTTTTTTAAAATTGAACAATTTAATGTTCAACAGTTGAGCAGTAGACTCTTCCCAGAAGCACTTTCTGTTCAGCATCAGGGTCTAGGAGCTATGCCATTGGTCTGCTGGTCTCAATGATCTACATCAACCATTCTGCACAGTTCAATGACTGACAGACACCCTCATTAAAGCATGACAGAGCAAGTCGGCCAAATGTATATATACGGATGTCATGCAAAGACTATGCATGACATCCGTGAACAGTGGGTCAATTTTAAAATAGGATAGTGTCAATGTTTTTACTGTACTGCTTACTTTTATTTTGTCATATACGTAATTTATTAAAACAAATAGAGTTACTGAGTACTTTATAGTATGGCTCAATATTAATTTAGGATTTAAAGAGTTAGGCACCAGATTAAAAAACAAATGTCTATTAGCCACCATAATTTTCAATGTAGATTACCAATTTTTGCTCCTAGCAGAGACATGGTTAATTGGTTAATTTCTTGCTTCAGTTAACATTATGCAAGGCAAACAATAAGCTTATTATGTTGAACCTATTTAATTTGGGGTTTGGTACCTCCATAAAAAGCACTGACCCTCAAAATAAGCCTTTAAAGCACATCGGCATATGCACTTAAATGGTGTATCGAATACTGTTGCAAGTAGCTGAAAACAATGAGCTGTAAAAAGTAGATTTTCTGATATTTCCATCTAAACAAAAGATAAAGTGAGGTAAAAGACGAAAAGTGATTATTTCACAGCTTAATAGATTGCTTCTTACAGATTTATAAAAAAAGATTGCAAAGATTGTGAAACAGAAAAAAAGTGATTGAGTTCATAATCCAGTAATTAGGCATTAAAAAAAAAAAAAAAGTCATATTAGCAAACTCTAACAGCACAATCCTTCAGTGACCTAGGGCATTTAGATCTGTTGCACTATTAAGGGCACAGTGGTGAGAGTGACTGTCCCGAGTAAATCCCTTTTGAAAGTACGATACGTTCACTTTTCTCATTGTAATCAAACTTTGTTCCATATAGCAATGTAGAGATTCAGATTATATTAATTACATTAGAAGAATGAAATTACTATAAAAGATAAAAAAATAAATTCTCTGTTAACATTCATATGGGTTAGATATAATCTACATTACCAAACCGAGGAATAAAGCCTTTACTGCAACATTCCATACAACAGAACCACTACAGCCGTTTGTAGTAGTTATGGTGCCAAAAGTGCCCTTCATATTTTAGTATAGTTTGACACACTGCATCTTGCTCCTCCAGTAAGAGAAGCCAGATAGATGTCTCCCCAAGTGGGCACGGCCCAATAAAGCACCGCTCTCATTGTCTGAAAGCACTCAGTCCTGCTGGTGGTGTTTAACAGGATCCAAGAAATTTGCAGAAGTGTTTCCAATAGAATGACTTCTTAGTTTGGGAAGATGCCAGGGCCTTCTTGGCACCATAACCACTACTTCAAGCTGTACTGTTTATGGAGCATTCCCTCAAAAACCTGGAAAGCAAAGCAGTTTTAGATCTTCATTTTTAGGCAGCTCAATGTGATACATGTTTCTTCTCTATGGAGTATATCACATTCAACATGTATTTTGGCATGGTAAAAGCCGAAAGTGATGCAAAGGAAATATATACATGGTCATATGCACCCAAAAATAGAGAAACTAAGAGAAACTAGGTTTCGGAGCTATGTATGCCATGAAGATCTGAAAAGGTTTACAAATAAGCTGTTTTTAGTATGGAGAGAATATTTCAGTAAATTATATTACGGGATGTCAAAAGGTAAACGCCAGTGGTTGCAGAACTATAACAACTCTTGCTTTGCCAGCGGTAAAATAGGTTTTATCTTTTGGCCATCCTTACTTTATATCCTAGTTTAGATAGAGTAGTGACTTTATAATCACTTGTTAACAGTGATAACAGTACATCTCAGTCAACTTAAAAATAAAAGTTATGTCATCTATAAAAAAAAAAAAAAAAAAGAAAAAAGGAAAAGGAACCGGCAAACTGCTTATGGTTAGACCACAACTTACATTGCTATCAGCCAAACTGTCAAAGGCAAATGGGGGAGCTCTAGTTAAAAAAACAAACAAAAAAAAACAAACAAAAAAAAACACAAACTTGTTTTATTAAGGAAACAGCGGCTATATGGCTGCAGGGTTCAGGATATTTTCAGTGCACGGTCTTGATATATTTTTAAAGGAATATTCGAAGCACCATAACCACTGTCAGGATAAGTAGTCAAACTGTTTGATAAATTAAGGTTAGCCTGGCATCTGTCATAGCATCAGTGAGAATTGGAAGCTTCTACATGGAGCATACATTAACTTCCCTGAGCAAAGTCCTGAAGTGTATGACTCTGCTCATTGGCTGAGAGTGTCAGCTGATTACCCTCAGCCAATGAGCTAATCCCTGCAGCTCTACTCTGTTTAGCTCAATGCAGGGAGTCTCCGGCTCTCCTGGAAGAGAAGACTGTGGCAGAAATCAGGTAAGCTGTCAGATGGTTTCGCTACCCTGGGAGGGAGAAAGACACTCTTGGTGTTCCAACCACTATAATGCGCTGTAGTGGATATGGTGCTTGATGACTTTCTTTAAAGCATCTCTGATCCCTGGATATAGGCAACTGATTTAGCCTTCAAAGGCTACTGGGGATAAAGAACCAATTTCTTTTCAATGCAATGATGGTTATGCAGGATAAGAGTTGCACTACAATAAAATAAACCAAACCAATGCAAACAGTGGAATGATTGCTGGGGGCAAGAAGTGGTTATCATTCGCTAATACACAAGACTTGCATATATGGGTTGTGAGATAAATTGCAGCAGTTGATGTGGTAGGTTAAAAAAAAAAGAAAAAAAAAAGTGTAAAATAAAATAAATAAAATTCAGTGTCAGCCCTTAACATTCCCCTTTGATCTTTATGCTCAGATCTGTTTAACAAGAAGTCCGACTTTAACATTCCCAGCAGCAGAGCACCTTGCTGAACAGAAGTGACCTATAGCAGCACAGTAATTCAAAGGGAAGATATACAAATTATGTCCAATGTGATGGAAGGATGTTCAGATAGGGGCTGGGGGTCGTCTGTATGGCTTCTAGATTGTAAATATTAACTTTACATATGGCTTATAGATTCCAGGGTCCTCAACTCAGACAGTCTGTGTCACACTATTGTGCTGGGTCCTCTAAGTCCTACGCCACGTGCAAATTGTTCCAAAAGGCCACCGATTGCTCCAGACGGGCTCTGGGATGAGGATTTCTGGCTTATGGTGGTATTGTAGGCAGACAGGAAGATGGATCTCACAGCCTCTAGACGGAAAGCTCGCTCCGTCTGGGGTGGGGGACTGCACAAAAGAAGAAAGTTACATATTTCAGTTATAAAAGATTATATACAACCAAGAGATAAGACAAAACAAAATTATTGTAAATATAAGCCTTTAACAATCTGGACTCACACAAACTAAAATTGGTTTATGGACATCAGAATAGTAGAAGGATTACAATGACACTACTAACGGCCAATTCTCTACAAAATATACACCAGGGACACTGCACATATTTAAGGCAAAATCCATTTTTTTACCCAGGTGATTGGAGGGGGACTGGTCAACTAAACAAACACAATCACTGACAGAAACACACACGTACTCACCGATTTGACACTGACTGACAGACACACACATTGTTTTATTTTAATTTTACTACAGTTGCTGCATGACTTCATTTAAGTTTGTGTTTCCTTAATGGGACCCCCCACATGCACCATAATTTCATCAAAATTAAGTTACAGTGCGAGGAGATACCGAATGCCACCTTAAACAAATTACCTCTAAAGTGTTGAATTAAGCAGAGCGATCGGTTGCTTGATTCAACACTTCGGGGTTCTTAAAGGAACACTATAGGGTCAGAAACACAAACCTGTATTCCTGACCCTATAGTGCTAAACCCGCCATTTCGGTGGCTTGCTCCCCCCCTTAACACAATATATAACTCTCCTTTGCTCCAGTGCTGTGCAGGTCTGCCAGCACTGGCTCCGACCCCTTTATGACATCATCAAAATGGCAGATTTTTAGCCAATCCAATGCTTTCCCATAGGGAAAATATTGAATTGGCTAAAATCGGCACAGGGTGGGGCCAAATGCCATTTTGGCCAATCAGCACCTCTTCATAGAGATGAATTGTATCAATTTATTTCTATGAGGAAAATTCAGCGTCCATGCAGAGCGTGGGGACGCTGAACGGCAGGGCTGTCTACTGTGCAGCCCTGAGCCAGGAAGCCCCTCCAGTACCTGAGGAGTGGCCACTTGGAGGTGTCCCTAGGGGATATGTAAACACTGCCTTTTCTGTGAAAAGGCAGTGTTTACATGAAAATGCCTGAAGGGAGCTATTATACTCACCAGAACAATTACATTAAGCTGTAGCTGTTCTGGTGACTATAGTGTCACTTTAGGAGTTTTAAACTGTTTGAGGTAAGCGGATACCCGGGCACTTCCTTGCACCATAACAACTTCAATCCAATTAAGTGGTTACAGTAAATAGAGTGTTCCTTAATTTTTGCAACTGACTCCACTAATTTTTGTGTGTGAACCCACTAATTTCAGAAGGGACTATTCAATGGGGAGGAAATCTATAAGTGGCTGCAGTGTGTTTTAACTGAAAAATCAAGTACAAGAACTTGGCAACAGTCATCCTAA
Source organism: Pelobates cultripes (assembly GCA_933207985.1). Lineage (NCBI taxonomy): Eukaryota > Metazoa > Chordata > Amphibia > Anura > Pelobatidae > Pelobates > Pelobates cultripes. The sequence continues at coordinate 118,935,430 of OW240919.1, forward strand.
CAGTGGCTCAAGTGGCTTTGACAAGACAGATGTTAAACTTTGATGTTCAAAACCCTCTTTTGTTTAAACAAGTACGGTTTCAAAATTAAAAAAAAAAAAAAAAATTTTTAAAAAATTTTAAAAAAAAAGACTCGTAGGTTTAACACATGTTGATTAGAAATGGAAAAACAAAATATGTACATGGAATTTGTTCATAAATCCAGAAGGCAGCACACTTAGCAAGACAGACTATGCCTCCTAAAGCTTGTTAAAGATATGGTATTTTCTGATCTGCTTTGCAGACAACATGCAGAATGGACATTGGTGCACTCTGCCCTGGAGGAACCATTGCTCTCACGGAGAGAGCTCCTATATCCTCAGGAGAAGATTGACCACCTTTTAAGAAAAAGACGAAGCTGACTGCTAAAGTTATTAAATGGGGATTCTGGTTGTTTTTCCACAATTATTCACTAAAGATTTTCAAAATAACAGTAATGTTTAGCCCAGTTCAAATAGAAGCATCTTTTCAATCAGATTTTAAATAAATAAATAAATAAAACCCCACACCTCTTCCCATCCATTCTTTAGATTCAGGTACAGAGTGGGAAATATATCTTGGGATCCATGGAGGAGTGCAACTTGGGACTAGGGCTAAACTCCAGAAAAAAGGAGCAGGAGAGACATTTAAAAAATTTTTTTTTTTTTTTTTACTGTTCTGAAGGAAATACTACAAAAGGCGGCATGAAATTATATTCCTTGGGACAGTGTGATGGTTACCAAGAAGGCGGTCTTGGCTAATAATAAACCCAGAAAGGGCTGAAAAGTCGGGTTTAAATCCTAAAGGTCAAACGGAGGAGAATTCCGGATAGACAACCTACATACCTCTGGATGTTCTTAAAAGGGACTGGTTTTGAAAAGCAGCCAAGCAATTTGTACATCTATTGCACATTTTTGAGCAGTCTTCAGTCGACTAGATTTTGGACTTCTTAGATACAGAGGGTCTCAAGCTACACATTAATAGGAGGATATCTTTTAATCCATTGTTTTTAACAAATGTATACATTTTCTTTTGCGGTCAGAATGTGGCATGGTTTCCAAATTCTTTCTTTCAGCCTTCAGGCCATCAACTGGAACCGAAAAGTTTTTTTTTTTGTTTTTTTAACACACTGCCCATGATTCAATAGTGTCTTGCCAGTTCAGTAGGAGAAAGGTAGGAGCAATGTACAACCTCTAATGTGTTGGAAAACAGATCATTTAGGACAGGTGTGGCTGAATTCAAAGGTTTGATTGCCAAGTTATGATCTTTGCTGGTTTATGCAGTTTGCTGATGTCAGATGTCATCAAAACATCAAGTGAACCAACAAAGATGTACAATTTATCCTTGTTTTTTTCTGCAGTGTGGAATGTACCAAAGAGACAGTGGTCACGGAAGACTGCATGAACAGGCCATAGTTGATCAAAGTGTTTTCTACCTCTGCTAGATTAGGGCTCAGTTTTGATCTAGCATGCACTTTTAAGGCTCTTTACATAGTCCCAATATCATTCCTTGCTGTGCTGGTATCAGTCAACTTAAAGATCTCAAGGGTTCCTTGGTACGGGAGTTGGCTTTCAAAAGCCAATTGTTTAGATACAAGACCAACAATACACCTGTGTTATGCATTATAGTTTTTGGTTGTCTTAATGTACTATTTATTATTGCCATTTATATAGCGCCAACAGATTTCGCAGCGCTTTACAATATTATGAGAGGAGGATTTAACTATAAATAGGACAATTACAAAAAACTTACGGGAACAATAGGTTGAAGAGGACCCTGCTCAATTGAGCTTACATTCTATAGGAAGTGGGGTATAAAACACATTAGGACAGGAATTTGCAGTTAAATAAAGTGGGACAGAGCAAGAGAGGGGTATGTGAGGTAGAGGTTAGTCTCGGAGGCCATAAGCTTTACTAAAGAGATGGGTTTTAAGGCACTTCTTAAAAGATGCAAGGCTAGGGGAGATTCTGATGGCGGTAGGCAGGCTATTCCATAGGAAGGGAGCCGCCCGCGAGAAGTCCTGCAAGCGTGAGTTGGCCGTACCGGTGCGGACAATGAACAGTAGGTGGTCACGGGCAGAGCGGAGAGACCGAGAAGGGACATACCTATGGATCTGTGAAGAAATAAGAGGGGCTAGAGTTGTTCATTGCTTTATAGGTGTGAATTAGTACCATGAATTGACTCTTATAGCAAACAGGAAGCCAATGTAAGGACTGGCAGAGGGGTGAGAGAACAGACTAGAGAGGAAAATCAGTCTGGCAGCAGCGTTCATTATGGACGGCTTTTGGGAAGACCAATCAGGAGAGGGTTACAATAATCCATGCGGGAAATTACTAGAGCATGGACAAGCTCCTTGGTAGCATCTTGCTTAAGAAAGGGGCGGATGCGGGCTATGTTTTTAAGATGGAATCTACAGGATTTGGCAACATGCTGGATGTGAGGCTCAAAGGTGAGGCCAGAATCAAGTATGACGCCAAGACAGCATGCTTGCAAAGATGGACTGATGTGGGTACCACTAACTTGAAGGGAGCGCGAAAGAGGAGGATCAGTTTTAGGAGGAGGAAAGACAAGGAGCTCAGTTTTAGTGAGATTGGGGGAGAGGTCCGGGGAGGAGAGATATAACTGGGTGCCATCAGCGTACAAGTGGTAGTGGAATCCAAAAGATGTAATAAGTTTGCCAAGAGAGGCAAGTACAAAGAGAAAATAGGAGACCAAGCCAGAACCTTGGGGGACTCCATCCGAAACAGTACTCGTGAGGAACAATTTTATGTTATCCATCTGGAATTTTAGACTAGTGATACACAGACTGACCACCTGACTGTTGGCCTAAAATGGTGATTGGTCTGTAACCAAAACACTTAAACCTAGGTTCATCCTTAAGTAGCAGTATTTTCTCATGTAAACCATTGGATGGCACCAAAGAGCAGACACTGGAACCAGATCTCTGGTTCCCTACTAACCTCAGTCTCACCTGATATGCAGATAATTAATAGATTTAAGGGCTACACATAGAACCCACCTCAGACATGGTTTTGATCATAAAACAGAATTTTTACTTACCGTAAGGTGAGATCTTGGGAGGACTCTTCAGACGTATGGATTTAAAAAACCTGCAGATAAGCAAGTCTGAGGCAATGTCACGAACCAGAAAGTGACTTAATGCTGAAATCTGGCCCTTGAGTGTAGAGACCCCTAGGCCGGCTTCAAAACCATCCTGCAAAAAAGAAAGCCGGGATTGATGCTCTGGCAGGATCCGAACCCTGAATGGAACACCAGGTCCTGAACTTCATCCAAACCCTAAAATAAATTCTTGCAGTTGACAAGCGGACTGAAGACAGAAAAACGTCACACAAACGGTCTAAAAGTCCTTGCTCTTGGAGGATCAACCTTGCAACAGCCATGCCGTCAGGTGGAACGTTTCCAGGGTTTCTATGGGAAGAGTCACATGATCTATGACGTTGGGAGAGACCAACGTGAGATTGTCATGTATTCCACTACTGAAAACCAACTTCTGTTCGGCCAGAAGGGCAGGATGGCTAGAATCCTTGCTTTCTCCCAGCTTATCTTCTGAACAACCCTCGGAATTATAGCTATTGGAGGGAAAACGTAACCCATGTTGTAGTTCCAAGTGATCGATAGGCCATCTAAGAAGTCTGGGCAATCTCGTGCTTGGAGGGAAGCAAAAGTCTGAACTTTCCTGTTTCTTCTCGTGGCCATAAGGTCGATATCCGGAAGGCCGAAGCGGGTAACCAACTCCAAGAAAACTTGGTTTGAGAGGGACAAGTCTGCCTGAGACCAATGACGCTTTCTGAGGTAGTCTGCGATTATGTTCAGAGACCCTCTGATATGAGTAGCCGAGATTGCGATAAGTCTTGATTGGGCCCAATCAAGCATAGGTCCTGCAGAGCTTTCACCCTTGTGCCTCCTTGGTGATTTACGTAAGCCACTGTTGTGACATTGTCTGACTGGATCCTCGCCCGATTGGCGATAATTGGACCGAAAGACTCTAGACTCTAGTGACTCTAGACCTGAAAAGGCTTTGTAAATCAGTCTTTGTTTCGACCTTGGAAGGAAAAGAGAAAGGGACCTTGAGTCTACCCGAAGTCCAAGGAATTCAAGACTTATTGAAGGAATCACCTTGGACTTTAGGTTTAGGAACAAACCATGTTCTTTTAAAAAACTTTTATAGCGATCTCGAGGTGTGATCTTAGTAGCTGTACTGATTGGGCTTTCAAGAACCAATCGTCCAGGTACGGAACTGTAGCGATACCTCTCAGGCGGAAAGCTACTGCTATGGGAGCCAGGATTTTTGTAAATATGCGAGGAGCTGATGACAGGCCAAAAGGTAGCGCCTTGAACTGAAAGTGGAGAATTCTTAGCCTTCCCGTTAAGACTGCAAATCTGAGGAACTTCCGGTACATAGAGGTAGGCATCTTTCAGGTCTAATTTTGCCATGAATTCCCCCTTTTGAAGGATGTGAGTGACAGACATAATATTTTCCATACAAAATGTTTTGAAACAGTATGCAAGTGTTGACCTTCTTGAGGTCTAGGATAGGCCGGAAGTATCAGTCTGCTTTTTGCACCAAGAACAGGCTAGAGTAAACTCCCTGAAATTCCCCTTGCTTGGGTACCTTCTCTATCACATCCTTGCGTAAAAGGATAAGAGATTCTGCCAGGAGTGCCTCCGATTTCTTTATCGACAGATAACTTGACAGCAGGAAAGATGGTTGTGGTATTGCAGAAAACTTGATTTTGTAATCTTCTGAAATGGTTCTTAGAATCAAACAGTTTGACGTTCTCTTTTTCCATTCGTGAGCGAAGAAATGAAGACTTTCTCCTACCCTCTTGGCGTCAAAATGTTCTCTTTTTGTCCTGCTTGTCTAGACCATTGACTACCGGTTTCACCTTGTTTCTGAAATCTACGAAATCGTCCTTGGTAACGAAAGGAACTCTGACCCCTGAACTGAAATCTTTTATATTTTTGAGGTCTCGAATCCTGAGCTAGAGCCTTCTTTGTTTCAGAAATTTGCCTAATGTCTTCCAAAAGCTTGTTCCTTTCGAGGGGAAGTTCACACAAGGCTGCTTTAGAGGCTGAATCAGCTTTCCATGTTCTTAGCCATAGGGCTCTTCTGGCCACTGAGGACAAGCCCATGATTCTGGCGTATAAACATAGAATCTCAGAGGCATCCGAAAGAAACTCGATATATAGTTTCAGGAGGAACAGGAGCTGGGCAGGGTCGTTCTCAGACTTTCCCATAAGAGACTCTTCTAGGGCTTGGAGCCAAACGCTCTGTGCTCTAAGAACTGCTGAGCCTGCTATTTCGGCTCTGCATTGGTAGCCTGGAAGATCCTGCTACACAAAGTTTTGGCTCGCTTGTCCATGGGGTCCTTCAATCCAGGGACCTCCCCAATGGGTCTAGTGGTCTTCTTTGATAGTTAGGCTATCTGAATGTCAACCTTGGGAAGACCTCCCATTTCTCTTCAGACTGTAGTTTGAAAATAAGTTTGAAATGCTTTGAAATAAACGCACGTCTTTCAGGATTCTTCCATTCTCTTTGAAGAAGATCCATTAGTTTGGGAAGCATCGGGAAGCCTTTTACCTTACCCTTGGTAGGTTCACGTTCCTGTACAGCTGTCACGACTTCTTTTATAAACTTTTAAAGCTTTTCTGATGGAAAACCTTCCTCAGAAAATGAAAATTCCCCTGATGAGAGATCAGACAGGGAAGGAGATCTCTCTCCCCTATGTTTCTTTGTCTGCTTCTCCTGGATACCTGGTTCTTTCTTTACGGTATCTTTGAAAGATTCAAAGGTCTGGGACAAATTTTCCTGGAACCAGCACAGGAAGGATGACATCAGTTTGCTTGACTTTCTCTAGCAATTCCGTGGAGCTCTGATTGCAGGTCTTTTTACGACATCCGTCAGGTAGAGGGACTGCACATTCCAGACAACATAAGTGCTGACATTTTTTCTTTATCAGCCTTATCCGGAGAAATAGGACTGGACATAGCTGGAAAAAAATATATATATATTTTTTTTAGACGCATGCAATAGTGACTGGTGTCAAAGGGAGTTTAAAGAGTTAAACCTCACAACCATGTAGGAGGACTGGTGACATGGAGAACCAGGACTGTTCACCCATTGTTGGGGTCAGACAGGCTCTGCACAGCTTTATAGCCAAACAAATTATTAAATTTGGCGCCAAAATTATGGACACCGTTTTGCGCATGCGCAGTAGCACGATTCGGAGTTAAGTGGAACGCAAAAACTCCCAGGTGAGCGTTCCACTGCTGTGCGCATGCGTATAAGATTCTTAGTGGGAGATCCGCCCGGGACCCCCCAGTGATGCCACAAATAGACTGATTTCCGGTCGCGTTCCATAACGCAAACCCAGAAGTATGCCTTGCTGCTCAGCTCCCGCCCAGGGAGCTATCGGTTCACTCACCTCCCCGATCAGCAGCCTGTGCTGACCGCAACATTCTCCACCTGGATCTTGTCCGTCCCGTTGCCGGTACAAGAAGAACTAGAGTTCTCCTCTAAGATACAGGTTATATAGGGGCAGCAGGCGGGGTACGCATTTATCTTTCAAAGAAGGGGGAGCTTCTTGTCCAACCTAGAAGGAACATCCCACTTGTGAGTATTGCCACTATAAGGGAGAAAAAAATTCTACCTTTAATTATAATAAACGTGTATGAGACTTTACTCAAGCGGCTCAAAAGGAGCTTCATAAAAGGACTCTGAGCACTAAAGTCAAATACCAGGCAGGCAAAATATATTTGCAAGGAGGACATGTGAGCAAAATGGCTTGGAATAAAAACTTTTTTTTAACATTTCCAGACGAAAATATTAGAAGCCAAATCCATAAATAGGAAATGACCGTGCCGAAATCTGGATCTTCAGACTAGAGTCACTAAGGCCAGAAGAAAAGCCTTCTTGCAGGATATTCAGGATGGTAGGAATGGATGAACGGATGTACAAAGTATGTTTCTTATACTAGACAAAAAATTTCTTCCATATCCGGAAATACATCTTGAATGTTGACCTTCTAGTTGAATTCAGGAGGAAATCAACCTTATGGTCTTGAATCACTGGATTTTGAAAATATAGCATTGCAATAAACAAGTCATCAACATGAACAATCCCAGAGTCTTGTTTGGAAGTTCTCAGTTCTCCAACAATTGATTTGATAGAGGAAGTTTCCAAGATGTTCGGGTTAGTTGTTTCAGTTCCGAAAACCAACTGAGATGTAACCAATATGGTATTATTGCCAACACTATCGCCCTGCCTGCTCTGATCTTTTGAAGGATATGGGAGATAAGAGGAACTTGAGTGAATACATTTGCAATCCTGAAGTTCCATTTCACAGAGAGACCGTCCCAAAACTGAAGATGGTCTGTCCAGTACCTTCCAGTTTTTCCTTGGTACCATTAGATCTATATCTGGCAGAGGAGATACAGATATCTGACTTTTGTTCCACCTTGGTTAACAATATCACAAGAGTCACTTTTATAAACAGACTAAATTCAGACTGCTTTGTGTGTGATCCATGGCTCGAATGTCTAGAAGTGCTAAAACTGCCTTCATCTCCTGATAATTTGAGGATGGGGTTTTCTCCTCTTTCAGATTAAATGCCTTGACGAAGTAGGATTTTTAGATAAATGCCCCAAACCTTTGAGGATTATACTGTAAAAGTAATCCACTACATTTGCTGGAAAGGCAAGTCCTGGAACAGAGACTTTGATTTACTCCAATCTAGTGGATTTCTGACTTTGACAGACTGGGAAGAGTATCTGGAAACCCAATTCATTCTGCAGGATTTTTCATTGGCTAGGTCTCATCTGTGCTCTTACCCACTGTACCACTGGAATAGAGGAAATGAGGATGCACAGCAATCGCATGGCTTTCTTGATGGTACAACTTGCTTTTTTTTCCAAGTAAAAAACAAAGCTTATTTTCTGATCTTCATGATCTTTTGAGAGTGCAGAAATTGAGAAAGGGACATGGAGATTAATCAAAAGTTCCAGAAACTGGATTGTTGTTGTAGGAGAGAGCAGAGATTTTTTTCAGTTGATAGTTTAACAACTGAATTGTGGATTGGAGATTTCTTCTAGTTTTTGGAACGGACTTTGAGGAACCAAAACGTCCAAATAGGGAACAATGGGAATGCCTATTTCTCAGTGATATACAGCCAAGGGAAGGAGAATTATTTGCAAAATTCTTGGTCCAGATGCGAGGCAATGCTAAGGATTTGAACTGGAAGTGCCGGATTTTCTTTCCTGCATTGATGGCGAACCTTAAATACTTTCTTAAAATATGCCTACTTACATGTTCCTATGGTAGTTCCTAGTCCAGAGAAGGCATATAATCTTTTTGAAGCATGAGTGACTGATCGGATGGTTACTGTGACGCTAGTCACCATCACTGGGAGCAGAAGGACACTTTACAATGGTTCCTAAATGGCTCCTATGTATCAGTCACCCTGTGCCCATTATAGGTGTAGGAGGTTTATAATGTGTGCGTATACTATTGCTGAGAAATGCTACCAACTAGGTGAATTTGGCTATTGAGCCTCTGTAGTGCCCACTGTTGGTAGTAGCAGCAATATGCACTACCTGAATAGCAAGGCTGGTTAATTTGCATATTCAGGTATATTTGCATAATGCTGTTTCTGCAAACAGGAGAGATGTTTGTGTTTAATATTGTCTTTCCCACCCCTTTATAAAAATGTTATGTTATTATAATTTCCTGTATATTTTGTGACATGTTTTGGTTATTTGAATTTTATTAGGTTTGTCACAGCAATGTATATATTACAGTGGTGGTTTTATCAGAGTCCATACAGATGTTCAAACAGCTACTAGATGCATACTTGCAAAAACAGAATATTCAAGGATATAATCTTTCAATGTAGGGTAATAACCGCTTGATCCAAGGATAAATCTGACTGCCATTCTGGGGTCAAGAAGGAATTTTTTTCCTAGCTTGTTGCAAAATTGTGCTTCAAACTGGGTTTTTTTTGCCTTCTTTTGGATCAACAGCAAAAAACAAAATGTAAGGAAGGCTGAACTTCATGGACGCAAGTCTCTTTTCAGCTATGTAACTATGTAACCATCATTTGGGCTAGTTCCAAGTAAACAAGTTTCGGATGTCAGTCCCTGTTGAAACTTGTGTCCTATGTGGATTTTTAGGGATCCTAGGGACAGTACCGGACCGGTTTGCTGGTTGCAGGATCCCTCTAGCCCTGGGATAATTCAAGAGATCTAAGCCTGAGAGCCGCAATTGCCTTTGTAAAGGCAATAAGTATAATCACTGTAAGCAGAACTGCAGTGGAGACTTTACCTGCATGGAAGAAGGGGTGCAGTGGAATAGGCAGAGGGGACGATACCTGCCTGGAAGGATAGCTGCTGCCAGGTCGGTTGCAAAAGCTACAGAAGGACCCCAAGTCAAGCTGCGACGACAGGGGCAGAAGCGTTCCAGGGTCCCTGCAAGCAGCTAGGAAGAGGACTCGGCGGAGGTACCCAGCTGGGGTACAGGGAGCTCCGTCACAGTTTCCATATGGAATTTGGTACTGAATACAGGCGTTAACCCTTTTTAAGTCTAGCACCAGCCGGAATAAAAACTTGCTTTGCAACCAGGAACAACCATGAATAAACCCCTTTGAATTCTTGTTTGGGAATGCACTCTATTCCTTTTTTTTTTTTTATGGAAAGCGTTCAGAGAAGGGCTACTAAACTGGTTCATGGATTGCAGAATAAAAACTAAAGGTTAAAGGAACTTAACATGTATAGCTTGGAGGAAAGAAGAGACATGGGGTATATGATAGAAACATTTAAATACATAAAGGGAATCAACACAGTAAAGGAGGAGACTATATTTAAAAGAAGAAAAACTACCACAACAACAAGAGGACATAGTCTTAAATTAGAGGAGCAAAGGTTTAAAAATAATATCAGGAAGTATTACTTTACTGAGAGGGTAGTGGATGCATGGAATAGCCTTCCAGCTGAAGTGGTAGAGGTTAACACAGTAAAGGAGTTTAAGCATGCGTGGGATAAGCATAAGGCTATCCTAACTATAAGATAAGGCCAGAGACTAGTGAAAGTATTTAGAAAATTGGGCAAACTAGATGGGCCGAATGGTTCTTATCTGCCGTCACATTCTATGTTAACAGATTAAGTGCCCTGGTAAGTAGAGTTTTTTTTTTTTTTTTTTTATCTTGAATGGTAGCAAGCACAAAATAAATTTGGAGCATGTTTTTCTATTAATCCCATTCTGTCTCTGATAGCATGCAAGACCAACAGCTTTTCTGTAGTCTGCTCACACATATTAAAAATCCCTTGTAATCTTCCTCCTAATTTCTTGGTATCAACACCTTGTCCTGCCTGGCTTTTTTTTTTTTAATTCTTTATTTTATTTGTGCAGGGAAAAGACACATCAGGCTTACAATGCCTCGACAGCAAGGTCAAGCAGTTATTTTCATGGTTTTACATTAATTAGGCATTAGTGGGTGTTGCACATTTTTCTTTTTATATACATTAACGTCGCTTGTCAAGTATTTACTCCTGATCTGCCTATCTGAGAAGGTGAGGTGCAAGGTTAGTTAGAACAGGGGAACATAAGTAGCATGAAATAACAGGAGATTCACAGGAGGTTAGTTCTAAAGATAAGAGCGTTGTTACTCAGGTTTACATTACTAACTCAGCTTGGGTGGGCAGTTATTTTAGCCTGGTGCATTAGTTAGGCGTTAGGTGATATTGCCCATTTATGTGTATATATGTTGATGATGCTGTTCAGGGTACACAATTAGCTAGGACAGAGTGCCTTAAAACAACATATGATCTGCGCTAAAGTCCTGGTCGTTAGTGATTTCAATATGCATTAAGGTTCTCGCATAGGTTACGTGTTAAATAAATGAGCATTACACGTTATACATTATAAGATGCTGCGCAAAGTCATGTTAGGGGTGCGTATCAGGCAATACCAGATCAACGGTCTCTGCAGGAGAGAGTCCCAGCGTGCGAGTGTGTGGGGTTTGTGTGCCAATCTTCCGACCTGCCTGCAGCGCGCGGTGGGGGGCTGGTGCCTCGATGGTGTGGTCATTTCAGCCAATGCCCCGCTTGAGCAGGGGTGTTGTAGCTGGAGAGGGTGACCGACTGGGAGCCGCTTTGGTCGTCAGCGTGAGGCAGGTCAGTCTCTTGGGTAGGAGTTCTCAGGGGCGATGTGGGTGTGCGGCAAGGTTCCGCTGTAGGTCCACATGGTGGGTGCTGGTCGTCCGTAGTGTGGTGAAGGGGTAGCCCCTGATTGGGGTAGGACGACTCACCGCTAGTCTTGGTCTGCGGTGTCTAGGTTTGCGTTGGGTCGTCCACCTCCTCCCTCCCACCATTTTAGCTTTGCTGTTGCCCCGCACAGGAGCAGCGGATCTCTGCCTGGCCTCTTCTTGGGATGCTGCTGGTGGGGTCTCCACTTCTGTGCCTCCCCTTTGGTATATTTTGGCCCAAAAGGTGGAGAACAGGCGATCCAACCTTTCCAACCAGGGGGCGCTGTACAGAGGGTTACTCGTGGTGACCGCCATGATTATTGATGCTGTTCCAGCTGTGTGGGACAGTCACCGCTGTGGTTTTGCCGCTGTGTCTCATGCTTTAGTTGCCGGGATGACCCTCATCGGCGGGGGGGAGGGAGTATGCCGGAGAGACCTCCAGGTGAGTGGCTGCAGTCGGCCTAGGGATCGGCCGCCTCCCTCGCTTTGTCCTAATAGGCCTCTGGTCTATCCCCAGTTAGGAGCCTCTAATTTCGGTCAGGTTGCTTGGCACTTGGCTCTGCAGTTTGAGGGCTCCCTTCTCCAGGTCGCCGAACAGTCGATTAGGTGGGGTTTTGCCCCGATTTTGGCTGATTTTGAGAGTTATTGCATGGAGCTGGTCTCATGTACCTGGCGTTTATCCTCACTGAACCTAAAGTCATGTGTCTATCTCCAAAGAGATCGGTTATTATATTGAAACAACCTTTAATTCCGAAATTGGAGTCTCATATTTCCAGAGGTCTTGATGTAGAACCTTCTTGGCGTCAGACATTGGTTTCTCTACAAGTTTCTCTAATGCATAGTCACACAACGTATTTCTCTCAAAGGGCAATTCACAAAAGGCAGATTTAGATGCTGTGTCTGCGTCCACAATCAGAGTCATATAGCACTTTTGGCAAAAGATGACAAACCCATCTTGCGTGCTGAAAGCTTGAGAACCTTCTCAGACATATTGCACAAAAATCAATTCGCAATCTTTATGTTTCTGATCAGGTGACCTAACTTTTAGACCCATTTAAAATAGATTTTTCTAGTGATTACTGACAAAAGGTTTTGTGCACTTGTTATTGTGATCTCAGCTACGGATGCCTTGCATTGAAAGCCTGCTGCTTCAAATAACCTTGTACAAGAAGTTTCAGGCTGTTTACCGATTTGGTTAAGTAGTGGTCTCAAGGACCCAAATGGACAAAGTGGTCTTAAGAAAGCTGGGCTATTATCTGTGTCATGTAATTTAAAATTGTAATAAAAAAAATGTTTGGAAATGAATGCCATTTTCTCTGTGTTTTTCCATACTCTATGTACTAACTCCAGAAGTTTGGAATTTACAGAAAAGCCTTTTCCTTTCTTTCTAGAAGAATCCCTTTATTCTGTAACCACCATAATATTTTTAATGAATCTATTCAGTTCGTCAGGTGGAAAAACCTGCTTCCACACTAGAATTCTATGTAGAGGCCTCAGAGACACGTGGCAACATTCACCAGAACATAAATCCAACTGAGAAGAGGACCTGTTTTTCCTACGTCTAAATCGATCGGTCCTGGACAAATACAGATTCTTTGGATTTAAATCACCGATTCCTTAAAGAACTTTAAAAAAAAAAAAAAAAAAGGGACCAGTACAATATAAATAGGCTAAGCGTAATTCAGATTTTGCGCCAAAATTGAAATTAGATTGAGCATGTACAGTAGCGCAAATCAGAATATCAGAGGAAGGCTGCCCGAGCATGCATTCCACCACTGTACACAGACTCCAGGTCGGTAAGGTGATTGGTACACCTCTTAACATCCTCCGCCGGATGCTCCAGAGATCAACACCATGCAGCTTAGCCATTAGGCATCAGCCCATGTGTTTCACCATCCCCGGCCCCAGAAGCACCAGTCAAAATTAGAACTGGGCTCAGTCTGGGACAACCTTTTAAAAGTATCAGAGGGAGGAACCATTTTATTATTTTAACTTGATTTCCAAGAGTACTCATCCACCAGGATTAAGAACCCCAAATCCCACAGGTACTGCCACTGTGTGGAAAGATTAATAAAATGCATCTGATGCTTCAGCCAACTCTATCTGAAGCAGGACAGGAAAGATGATGACCATTTGGGGAGATCGTTTCATAGGAATATGCTCATCCTGTGCTACCTGTAGGAGGCATGGTCTATTGTAACATGTGTTTGCTGTGGAATGGGAATAGAGGAGTTTATGGATACAAATTAACATTTACCCTATTCTAAAGTAATATTACAAATTTTCTCAAAATACAATATACAGATATGCAATTAATTAGGCGATAAACATTTTTACAAAATTTGGAGAATCAAGATCTAAGTTTCCTTAAACATAGGTTTTAGGGATGATTTGCTGGAGAAACCTGATTTGACAAATAATTGTTTGATTGGCCAATTTCAGATATTAAAGCAATAATTATCGTAAATATTAAGAACGTTGGACATTACATGTTAAAAACAGCCAGAATGCTCACCCTCATGGGGTTAAAAATAAGATTTGAGCATCTGATATTTTGGATCCACTTACGGGCAATTGTTAGGGTGCTCATCAGAGAAGCTGAAGGGAAGGAAAGCGCTTGCACTCAGGATACCATGGTCATGTACACTCCCACCCTCTGTTACCATCTGCCAGCTTCCATAATCTGTAGAGACGGAAGATCCAGGCTGAGACAGGTCTGGAGATCTGAGGCGAAGAAAGAGGAAGATGATGGAATAAGAGTCTTCTACTGAAAGAACAGTTGTTAAGGCCTCTGGAGATGCCACCTGCAAAAGCTATTCTGCCACCAGTTGAAGAGAATGTGGTATGTTAAGCTATGTGGTCACCAGAAGGAAGATGTGGTGGACTGGATACGAAGAAGACCTCCAAAAGTTAAAACTTTAAGAAGTCCAATGAAGTATAGCAAAGCCAAGAACCATGCAAGTACCAGCATACCAAAAAAGCAGTAAAGACCTCAGTGTGCCACAGGTTAGTGCATCAAAATGGGCCTTCCCATTTAAAAAAAAAAAAAAAAAAAATTTAAAAAGTAAACTCTGCAGCCAAAAGCAAGTGATATAAACACATCAAAGTTTAACCCAATATAAATTTTTGATTGAAAAAGGTGAAACTTTATGAAGAAGAGAACAAAAAAGTTAAAATGAAATAAAATTTTATGAAGCTGAAAAAGTTATCAGGGGGAGAGTAGGGGGGGGGGGATAATTAAAGTAGAAGTGGCTTAAATTAAAAACAGAAACAAAAAAAACCAAAAGGGCACTACCATTAAATTGTGAAATAGTGGGACTGTAACAGTAATATTGTTGCCTAGGATTTAATAGAGGAAAACAGGATTATATCTCATGGTCAGTGTGATTTGAGGAATATCAAAGATAAGAGAGGGTTTGAAAAGAGACAGTCTGTTTTTTATTCTGTCATACTAATATATATATATATATCCTGAATAAAAGATCATTATATTAAAAAATAGTTGAGGATTTTATTAACACTAATCCTTTAGTGTTAATAAAATCATTGGGGAGTTCTGAAAAACAGTGAAAATTATTAAAAGGTGGGACAATCGCCATGGAAACAAGGAGAACATTTAACACACAGCAGTAGTTCTGATAGTTTGTGTCCAATTTATGAACTTTGAAACAGAGAAAGTGGATGTCTAAACTTCCATTCGGTTTTAGTTCTCTATTAAATTCAGCAACAGTATTTGGCCCGCTCAAACAATCTTCCATTTTTAGCAGATAAGTAGTGCTTCTGTACAAAGAGGGCTAAAGCAAGGTGCAGAGAACACGGAGAACGGACAAATCAAAGATTTGTCCCTCGTTTAGTGTCCAGTATTACAGAATATTTCTCATCTAGCTAGGAGCGGTCAATAGCCTTCTGTGGAGCTGCAAGTCACTTTACCTGCATAATTACTTCTACCTGGCAAGTTCACATCTCCTCAATGCAGAAATGTGTCCTTGCTAGTCCAGCACTGACATATACAAACACCAGCAGGCAGAAGATTTATGGGAGCAACGCTCTCAGGTAGCAGTAAAATTAGAAGTCATAATCTAGTAGACAGCTATTCGCCATCACAAAAGCATACAGCTATCTGGGTCGAGGTACACTGCAAAGCTTAGCAATCAGAAGGGATCCAGGACCAATTGTGTTGCTGTAATACGGAGGCTGGTAATATTTATATAGATTACCCTCTGTAGAACAAATCACAACATTTTACATGCATCACAGCCCGGGCTGCCAGAGGGCAAATCAATATATAGATAAAAATGGGTGGGCAAGAAGAGTCTCTAAAGAAAAGACATTTGGTTATTTTGCAGTTCACACAAGAAAATAAGCTTACTGTCTCTCAGAGGTTTTGTAGGGTTCTGAACACACAATCTCATTGTATACATACTGCACACATTATATTTACCAATACGAGATCCAAATACACATTTTAAACACATACATGCACACACCCAAAATTGATCTTTAACACTATACATATTAACATTTGTTAGATATGCATGCTTTGCACATGCACAGTCATTTGCATCTATTTAATTTAGAGTTGGCAATATGGGACTCCAAATATTTCTCTGCAATTGAAACAGTTTGATTAACCGCTGCAGACTGAGCAGAAATTTTATTTATTGTTAAATCTCCCCATTATATAATATAGTAAAGCGCGATGAAATATATTGGCGCTATATAAATGGCAATAATATGTACAAAGCAGATCTGTTTTGATATGTGATTTTTTTTTTTTTATATAGTGCTTTACATGCATACTATTTCACTCCAAATTTAAAAAGAAAAAAGGGAGGTTGGGGGGAGGAAGGGGGGGGGGGATAAATCCAAGGACATCCTCCAGGACACAAGTCATATCTCAGCTTGGAAATTTAGTAGACATATTTTCGATGAGTATTAAAATATTTTTGCTTGGTAAACTAAGCAACCTATTGGTCTTAGAGGGACAGAGAAAGTCTGACTGTGTTAGAAAGGAGGATTCAGAAGCAAATTATCTATTTCTGCACGCCACATCCTAAAATAGTAATAAAAATAACAAGGTTTACAGCAAGGTCTGTTCTTGCCCAAGGGTACAGAAATTTAGGAATTGTGTTTCTATTCTGGCCACGAACCATAAAGACCAGTCATTTTCAATGACATTACTATACAATCGGAATGGTTTTACCCTTGATGGCCTGGTCATTTGTTTGTTTTCAGCATCCTGAATAAATTTAATTAAAAGACAAAGTGTTGGGTCTTTCAAGTAACCAAGTTCACTGAATTAAAAAAAAAAAAAAACACTTTTATAATGAGTGCCTAACCCCCTTTCCCCTTTGCCCCACCCTCCTCGTTTAAAATATAATTACAGTTAAGCTGCTGACTACTCTATACAGAGGTGGTCCCCACCATGGAGGTGACTTCATTTATTATTTTACTTTGTTTTGATAAATGATTCTCTGTACTAATCTCAACTTCTATATACTGTTGCGTCAATAAAAGATAAATTGAAAAAAAAATAAAAAAAAAAAATAAACAAAGTGGGGAAGAAGTGCTTAGAGCAAATAACTTGTTTGGGCATAGTTCTAAAATAGTCCTTACCATTGCAATTGCTCCACTTTTATAAAATGACCATGGCCTTTTGAATAGTGTTGCTTTTACCCTTTGACAGAATTATTCCATTATTAGTCTTTCACCATAATCCAGACTTAAATAATTGGGTTGTTCCATTTTGGCATAATGTTGGAGGACTATAAAGATCTACAAAAGCAGGATATTTATATAATGTATAAAGTCTGCAGGGGTAAGTTTGCAATGATAGCATGAAATATCATTGGTCTTAAAAGTGGATAAATGCAAAGGATCCTGAAAACCGCTATAGTACATCAATATACAAAACGGGAGCGGTGGTCACAGATTACTTTAGTGCCTATTAAATTAGTCTGCCAAGAATGTCCATTGAGTACATACTCAAGAGATTAACAGATTTCACCATGTCACAAACTCTTAGCCATCTCTGAAATTGTCCTTCCTACAAGCAAGTAACCATTTTGCCATCAACATGTCCAGTTCCAGTCAGGGCTGGGAAAATACTTTATTTTTTAAGGACAACCCTCTGTGCAAGTTAAAACTGAAACATCTCCTGAAGACATGCTCATAAAAAGAACATCCCACACTCATAACAAAAGAAGAGGATATTTTCATCTACCTCTATTTTTCCACTTATTCTGCTGCTCTCACAAACTCATTCATTCAATCATTGTCCCTCTGTTAAAAATCCCCATCACACTCTAGTTGATAATACACCATTCCACGCAACTGATAAATACCTGTTGAATACAAGGTATAAGCAAGCATAATATTTTTACCATCCATTTCAGTACATACCTCTTCTGGATCCACTATAAAAGTTCCCACACTAATATTTCTAAAATGCATCAGATTAACCCTGTTCACGGCACACTGTACCATATTCACAAAATCATTCCCAATGGTTATCATTCTTTTACTTCGAGTCTGCCAGCTTCAGTTCATTCCTCAACCAATACCCTAGTGTTATTCTCCCAATTACAAACCCTACCTTATATTTACTACAATACATCTTCCCAGTAACCCTGTGTCTCTTGCCATTCTCACCCCATTACCATGTCAGTCTCTTTCACCTAGACACTGTATATCACTCCCCATATCCTGCTACACCTGTGTCTTGTCTCAAGAGCACTATGTATGTGCCACTGGCGGATCCAGAGCCTTTTCTTGGGAGGAGCACTCAGATTTAAAAAAAAAAAAAAACAATCCAGGCACAATAACCACTACAGCTCTCTGTAGGGGTTATGGTGCCATGAGTGCCGTGGTGCCCTCCCAGAGTAAATAGTCAAACCGTTTAAAAATAAATAGTTTGACAATTTACCTGGGGTCTGCCAGGATAGGGTCTCTAGGTAGGTAGGTGTGAATATGTGAGACATTGTGTGTATGGGATACCTTGGAGGCAGTGTGTGTGTGTGGTGGGGGGGGAGGGGGATTGGGGAGGTTTGGCAGTGTGTGTAGTTGGGGGAGGGGGCTGATTAAAAAAAAATATAAATATATATGCTTCATATCCCCCCCTCCCTTCTTAGCTTTGCCCAGGGATGAGAGGATTTAAAGCATACTTTTTTTTTTTTAATTAAAAGAAAAAAAAAAAATTATAAAAAAAAACAAAACACAAACACGTATTTGAAGGCACACAGCAGTGCCGGCGCTTGGATAGCAACGGCCCTGCAAGGGAGAGCATCGGCTCTGGGGGCCTCCCATAGCCCTTGCCTCTCTCCTCATGTCATCACCAGTTACACCTATGGGGCAGGAAGTGATCCCAGGAAATTCTTGCTCTAACCATTGACCATTACTATTATGGTGTGTCCTTGCTGTTACAGAACAGCAGAGGCATGGCCAAGCTTTCCGATCCCAGACCCATTCAGAGAAGCTTGGACACAAAATGGAAATACTGTGTGATTGAGGAGTCTTGCCATGTCCCTGCCAATCTATCAGTAGCTAGCACACACAACAAATATGATCTCCCTCCCTCAAAGGCATTTTGCCGGCATTCTCAAATACCACTTAAGTCCCAATACATTAGAGTTCCTTTGATGCATTAACAAATTAGCCTGTGAAATACCCACACACTCACAGATCAGAGTAATATATCATGCTCTGCAATATTGGTTATACAATATCAGACATGCCGTGGTGAGAATTCTAGTCATCAGGTGCCACAAGACAGGATAGTATTTAAGGATATTTATATGCAATATATAGCTACCTTTATATTAGTTAGCCTTTATTGCTTCACTAAACTCCACAAAAGGACTAGATCCCAATACAAAGTAAGACATTTCACAAAAGGCTGGGGAAATCTTAGTTTATATTACAACTATATGCTAGCACTTCCTGCTATATCATACATCGAGAAACGACAAGTGCACTGTCTGTTCTAGTTTTCTTTAAAACAAAAGACAAAGTAGGAACTCCCGAACGTCCTGTCACTTAGACAGAACGTCGGCGAAACTACCGAATTTTGTTGTAACAGAATGAGAACAGTTTCTCCATTCATGTTAGGACACAATTCGGGACTTTGTTCGTATCGGAATTTCATTCTAATGAATGAAACTCTGAACCTATTCGTGCTGCGGCTGCATCTTGCAGCCGCTTAGTAGCCAACTTCTAATTCCCACGGTATCAGGGAGCTTTCTACCAAGAGGCTGAAAGACCTAAATTGGTCTTTCAGACAAATTTACAAATACAAAGTAAAGATTACTTTGCATTAGTCAATTCTGCCCCTACTCGCTATATATCGCGTGTAGGGGCATGTCTAGTAAACAGTGAGCAGCCTATGGCGGTTTAAAAAAAATAAAAAAAAATTAAATAAACTCTAGTGTCCCCCCTCCCGTGCTATCAAACAACCAGAGTTATGAGTCAAATTACACAGCATGGGAAAATTCCAAAGAACTTTCCCACGCTCAATAGGTTCCACCCCTCTTATGGTTAGTTTGGACCCCACCCGCCGCTCAGGGGTGGGGGGGGGCAATAGGTCCCAAATTCAGTTTAATAGCCCCAAATTGCGCGCCACGGGTGGGGGGACACTAAGGTTGTTGGGTTTTTTTTGTTTTTTTTAAACAGTGGTTTACTAGACATACTCCCTAGGCATGCCAGAATTTACTAAGTAATCTTTACTTAGTATTAGTAAATTTGTCTGAAAGACGGTATCAGGGAGCTATCTACCAAAAGGCTGAATTTAGGTCTTTCAGCCTTTTGGTAGATAGCTCCCTAATACCATGGGAATTAGGGAGTTATCTACTAAGCGGCTGCAAGATGCAGTCGCAGCAATGAACAGGATCGGTGTTTCATTCATCCGAATGAAATTCCGATACGAACAAAGTCCCGAAATGCATCCTAACACGAATGGAGAAACTGTTCTCATTCTGTTAAGACGAAATTTGGTAGTTTCGCCGGTGTTCTGTCTAAGTGACAGAACGTTCGGGAATACTGATAGGAAGCATCACAAGATCACAAATCAAAGGTGATAATTGTGGGAAAATTGCTCCGACCACCGGAAATGAAGCACACTTTGCTCCTCCGCTGGTCAGGCGTTGGAAACCTTCAGAAGACAAAGTAGCCCCTATTTTGTCTTATGTTTTAAAGAAAACTAGAGCAGACAGGAAGAAATGAAGAACAGATCCTGAGAGAGGGAGAGAAGAGGAATGGTTTAAAGAAAGGCAAGTTCAGCATGACATACCGCTTTAATTAGTTTAAGCATAGGTGTGCTAGTCATTATACTAGCCATTTCAAAAGATATTCTTATGCTTAACAATTGGAGCTCCTTAAATCCTGTCTGGTTATTCACTTGAAGAATGAAATTACCCACCAATGCTGTTGTGGAGAAAGCAAGCAATAAAATGTAAAAGTCAACGTACAGGCCAAAGGCAGGTCCCATGTCCCACCTGCGTTGTGGCACCTCCAGAGGGCTGCTTCCGGCTCGCAGGAAGTGGTCAGAATGGTTAGAAGAAGAAGAACTAGAAGACTTTGCTTCAATCACAGCTGGCTGCAGCAGTCGTTCCTCTGCAGAGTATGGCAATTTACTCCAAACCACAGATTGGGGAGAGGAAATGTGTGTTCGTTTCCTAGGAATAAGAGTTAGCAGAGATCTTAAGAGTGAAAATAAGAATGCAGAAGCCCAATTCTTTGTAAATGACCAAACTGCAAATCACATGGAAAAGAAACGATGTATGGTCTACAGAAGGGACTTATTTTTTTACATATATTAGATTGATTGCATATGTAACTGGCCAGTTTAGCCTTTCACACACTGGGAAGTGGAATTATAGAACTATTTAAAATTGTAAGCATCCCCCTGATCCTAAAAGATATCAGCTAGCTAGAAATACGTAATATAGGCAGAAGATCCATATCTTACCAAACTGCATGGCCTTGGGCTCCAGAGGTCACAGCATCTACCATTTCGGTGTTCGTGTTTGCAGAAGAACCAGCTAAATCTTCAGTAATAACAGAGAAGTCGCTGCTGAGACTAGTGGCGCTGCCCCGATCTCTGCGTTCTGAAATAAAGAAAAAACATTTTATAGCTGCTCACAAGGACCAAGACTCACATAGTGTTCGAGTAGAGATTGTAGCCCATTAGTCCAGTGATGCAGATGTAAATTAACGGATGAAATTAATATCTTGTAATACCTTTATTGGACTAACAGAATTTTGGAATGATAAGCTTCTGGGAGAACCTCCCTTACTTAAGTCTAAAGCATTTCTGAGCAAAAAAGACACATAATTTAACGTTAAGTTGTGATACTGGGGTTAAAGGGCACATTAACATGTCCAACAGAAAATAGACGCCATCGTCACAGAGAGTCATAAATATGTTGTGTAAGGACAGGGGGGGAGCGGGTGGAATAAATAAATAATAATGCAGGAGATGGCTTTAAATAAAAAAATAAAAAAATACATTACAAGTGGGG
Organism: Pelobates cultripes; assembly: GCA_933207985.1. Lineage (NCBI taxonomy): Eukaryota > Metazoa > Chordata > Amphibia > Anura > Pelobatidae > Pelobates > Pelobates cultripes. The sequence continues at coordinate 118,957,218 of OW240919.1, forward strand.
AGAGTTTTAGGAAAATCGTAATTTCAGTCAAAAAGTTGTTGCCTAACTAGTATTCAAATATTTTTCTTCTTCAAATTTCAAAGCCATTTGTCTACGAAACAGATGTCCAGGCAACCCCAGAAAGTAGCATTCCTCACTAAATGAGAAAGTGGCCCCTTGTTGCCAATAAAGGTACCTGCTCACTAATAGGTAATGAAAGTAATCCCTCCTTGTCAATAGACGTCCAGATAACCAAGTAGAATCCTTTGTTTGCCAATAGGTGCAAAACACCCCTGGGAAGGCCCCTGCTCATTAACAGATTCCCAGCCAACCCCCTGAGAAAGTAGCTCCTGCTCGTCAATTGTCTCCAAGGCAACCAGAAAGTTGGCCATGAGAATCAATATTTTTTATATTTTGAATACTCTAGCTGTGGAATTCTGATAATAAAAATGCATATCAACAGTATTACTTCTATACTACAATATAAATAGACGTACCTTTTGTTTTGTTTTTTTAATTCAGAGTATAACATTTGATTAATAGTTTAAGCATAGTTGTGCCAGTCATTATACTAGCCATTTCAAAAGATATTCTTATGCTTAAGAATCACCTACTCAACATGCAGAAGTCTTCCAACGATAAAGCAGGTTCTCTGGAACTTTTCCGCCTGATGGACAGAAACAGAACTTAAATGCATGTATGCAAACCATTGAAACAGCACAGCAATTAAAGCTCCAACTGCTGTATCTTCGGCAAGATTGGCAAACACCATGATTGCAACCTCTTCAATGTCATGATGTCAGATGCAAAGTATTTACAAATGAAAGTTCTAAATCCATTTGCACTTTGACAAAATTCCCTCCAGCACTAGAGAATCCTAGCAAATAATGTATCACTGTAGATTTTCTTTAAAGCCTGACCAGTGTTGCCTTAAGTCATGAAGAAGTAAACCCACGCTACACCCACAGCCATTGCTGCATTTGTCTGTTTCAATAGATTTTCCATAAACTATTGCTTTACAAAAGGGATACAAAACACATAAGACTCAAACACAACCTCAAGGAAGCAACAGAATTCGATTAAAACCTGGACATTTGCCTCAGAAACATTATTTTACTTGTGAATTTGTAAACTATGGGGTGCCCTTTAAATGTACTTAAAGGCAATGGAAATTTTTATATAAGTTCCTAAAGGGAAACTATAGTACCAGGAAAACAAAGTGGTTCTTCTGTCATTTACCTCAGCCCAGCGCGACGTCCCTCAGTGCTGGCGCAAGTCCGCCTAGGTCATCAGCTCTAGCATTAAGATGTCCCCTATAGGGAAGCATTATACAATGCTTTTCTATAGGTTTTGGGTGACGCTGGACATCCCATGCATACCAAAAGTCCCCCACTGGGCCGGAAGTCCCTCTAGTGGATGCGGGTAGAAAGCCACCAGAGGTGGAGTTAACCCACCAAGCGAATTATTACAGTTTCTTAAAGATCTGCAATAAATTACCTTTGCAGGATTAAGTGACCTGGGACACTGCACCCAGACCACTTCAATGAGAGCTGTGGTCTGGGTGCCTATAGTGTCCCTTTAAGGTATAATTTCCCATATGAGCTGTCTGGTTTGCATTGCTATGGAAGGACCAAATGTTGACATATACAGTCCATTTAACGAGTACAACAGAAATGCCTGACTATTTCTTAATTTTTAAACTTACTTTTTCTACTGCACCAGAACACTCATGCGGAAGATTTCCAGCGGAGAATATGTTTAATAAACTAGGTCAGGGCAGCAGAGGACTAATGGCACACACTCTATCACCAAGATATCAACTATTTCAAATTTGTATTGTGTATACTTACCGTACTTTCCTCCCAGCTGAGGAGAACTCGTCAGAAATTATGTGCTTCAAAAAATTGAAGCAGAAGAAAAAGATCTGCGTGAGAACAGAAATTCTGTTAGATAAGAACTGATAGGTTATAGCAAGCATGTGTCGGTATGACAAATGACACAATGTGGTTTAATACAGTAAAAAAAATAAAAATAATAAGTGGTTAAGAAAGGACAAAATGTATCTAAATTTGCTTTCATGGTTTGACTTTGTAATTCACAATTAATTGTTTAATGTAAAGTAGAAGTGAAAAAAAATTAAAAAAAATTTCAACCAATCTGGAATTCAAAACCATCAAGAAATTTGCTACAGGAGAACATATACTGTGCCTTATGTAAAAATATCATAAAACAAAGGAGTAATGGGATGTATGATTTCTGACAAAACATGGCAAGTAACTGGAGCTTAAGTTATGTGCAATAGATGCCTACAGCATGAGACTATACACTGATCAGCCACAACATTAAAACCACTGACAGGTGAAGTGAATAACTGATTAGATCATTACAACAGCAAACGAACAGTCAGTTCTTGCATTTCAAGTGTTGGAAGCAGGAAAAATGAGCAAGGGACAAATAGTGATGGCTGGTCGACTAGATCAGAGCATCTCCAAAATGTCAAGTCTTGTGGGGTGTTCCTAGTATGCAGTGCTTAGTGCCAACCCAATGTCAGGTTCATGAGTGTCAAAGGCTCATTGATGCATGTGAGAAGCAAAGGCTTGACCATCTAGACCAATCACACAGAAAATCTATTTCAGTTCAAATTGCTGAAACTGCTGAACTTAATGCTGGCCATAATAGAAAGGTGTCGGAACACACAGAGCATTGTAGTTTGCTGCTTAGCGGCAGACCGGTGAGGGTGCCCATTACCACCCACGTCCGCCTCCAAAATTGCCTTCAGTGGGGATGTGACAGAACTGGACCATAGCACCAGGGAAGAAGGTTGCTTGGTCTGATAAAACAGGTTTTCTTTTAGATCAGGTGGAAGGCTAGGGGCGTGCATTCTTTACCTGGGGAAGAGATGGCAGCAGGATGAACAAAGGGAAGAAGGCAGGCCGGCAGAGGCAGTGTTATGTTCTGGGCAATATTCTGCTAGTTCCTGGCATTTATGTAGATGTTACTTTGACACGTACCGCACACCTTCATGGCAATGCTGTTCCACAATGGCAGTGACCTCTTTCAGCAGGATAATGCACCCTACCACACTGAGAAATTTTTTAAGGGATGGTCAGGAAGGCAGCACCTTGAACTCTGTGTCACGTTCCTCAAATTCCCCATATCTCAATCCAACTGAGCAACTGTGGGATGTGCTTGTACAATAAATATGAGCCATGGAGGCCCAACATCGCAACTTCCAGGATTTAAAAGAATCTGCTGCTAATGTCTTTGTGCCAGATACCACAGGACACATTTAGAGGTCTTGTGGAGTCCATGCTTGAACGCATCAGAGCTGTTTTGGCAGCGCAAGGGGTCCCTACATCATAATAAGCCGGTGGTTTTATTGTTGTGGCTGATCAGTGTATACACTCACTGTTCCATAGTTGCAGTCTCTCTCATATGAATGAGGCTTGATTAACCAGGAGGTGACAATAGATCAATAGCAGTGGAGTATTTTCCTCCCTCCGTTCTATATGCCATCATGAAATCAGACAAATCAACTTGTGGTGTCTTTGCCAAAAAAAAAAAAAAAAAATGCTCTACAAGCATGGCATTTTATTGGCTTTAAGCTTATGCATACGTGTAAATAGAATTACTGCTGAAATTCAATTAAAACAGAAAGCATGGACAGGCTCTAAGAAGGCAGAAGGTTTAAAAACACAAGTGAGAGCACATTGAAATCACAAGTAAGGTATTTTGCCATTTGCCAGTATAGAGAAAGATAAGGTATCTTACCTCTTCGCCTTTACAGAGACGATCCACCAACAAGTGTCTAAGATATGAAACATGTAATAAAGTCACATTATTAGAAAAATATAGAATATATAAATGTACATTTTTTTTTTTTTAAAGGATCACTTTAGTGTCAGGAAAACAAACTAATTTTCCTGACATTATAAAATCCTTAGGGTCCCCCCACCCGCTGGGCGGAAGGGGTTAAAACCCCTTCAGCCACTTACCTTTATCCAGCACCGGTGACCTCTCCTCCCCCTCCGACATCAACTTCCGAGTGGAGCCAAATGCGCATGCGCAGCCAGAGCCACACGCGCATTAAAAACGCCCATAGGAAAGCATTTCTCAAGGCTTTCCTACGGACGTTCTGCGAGCTCAATGCGATTTTCGTACTGAGAGTCTCAGAAGCGCCTCTAGTGGCTGTCAATAAGACAGCCACTAGAGGCTGGATTAACCCTGCAATGTAAACATAGCAGTTTCTCTGGCACCGCTATGTTTACAGCTGCAGGGTTAAAACCTGGGGGACCTGGCACCCAGACCACTTCATTGAGCTGAAGTGGTCTGGTTTACTATAGTGGTCCTTTAACCCCTTAAGGACCAAACTTCTGGAATAAAAGGGAATCATGACATGTCACACATGTCATGTGTCCTTAAGGGGTTAATAATAAAACAAATTTAAAACCTGGCTCTGAGAATAACAATGCTTGAAAAGTGCCTGATGTTGACAGCCTGCTTAGAATTTTATGGTATTGAACTAGTGGAAATCTAACAGGGTTCCTCACCGAAGTTAGAATCCAAATGTGAGGCCAAAATAGCCAGGTTGGGGAAATTCTTAATCAGCTAGGCTTCTATTTTGGCTATTCGGTCCTAAAAATTTAAATTTACTTTTCTCACTTCAGTAATTAATTCTCATAGATCAATTTATTCCAAATAAAAATAAATCCTAAATAAGCAGAAGGAACAGGGCTGTGTTTCATTATATAAATTCGTGTTTGTCATTCCAGCTGTAAATATCTGGAGGTTAGCACATCCCAACACTAAAAAATCCTAGGTGCCTGTTAAAAACTACATAAAAATTATTTATTGCCCCCAATGTCTCGCTCCAAGACATTGACTAGGCTGTTTTTGGGATTAGGATCTGCATCCTGAAAGGTGTGAATTCCTAAAGGGGGGTCTAGAAGAGGATGGGGGAAAACTCCCCGCCCTCTCCAAATCAAGGTAGAAGATTACATGCATTCAGAGAGTTATTAATCTAGAACTGTCAGTACATTCATTACACCTCGCTCTCTTTTTTTTTTTAAATGGAAACTAAACTTATTGGAGGATGTGCTACCAGCCCTTTGCTAGGGTCTTTCAGGCTGCTTGTATGACCTTAAAGGACCACTATAGGCACCCAGACCACTTCAGCTTAATGAAGTGGTCTGGGTGCCAGGTCCAGCTAGGGTTAACCCTTTTTTCTATAAACATAGCAGTTTCAGAGAAACTGCTATGTTTATGTTAGGGTTAATCCAGCCTTTAGTGGCTGTCTCATTGACAGCCGCTAGAGGCGCTTTCGCATTTCTCACTGTGAAAATCACAGTGAGAAGACGCCAGCGTCCATAGGAAAGCATTGTGCATGCTTTCCTATGGACAGGCTGAATGCGCGCGCAGCTCCTGATGCGCATGAGCATTCAGCCAAAGAGGAGGAGAAGAGGGAGGAGAGCTTCCCGCCCGGCACTTGAGAAAGAGGTAAGTTTAACCCCTTCCTCTCCATCCAGCCCAGCGGGAGGGGGTCCCTGAGGGTGTGGGCACACTCAGGGCACTATAGTGCCAGGAACACGAGTATGTTTTCCTGGCACTATAGTGGTCCTTTAAGTCAGTCGGATGTGTCTGCATTTTAAAAACAGATATTCAGGCCCCATTTAAACTCACCCAAAGAGGAACCAGTCATATGCAACCGTCAGGTACAGAATCTCTACAGGTTTCAGGTTGCTGTGAACCATACCGTCCTGTAATATACAACGTTAACCATGTCAATGCATCTTTTTATAAAGCAGGGTCAAGTTGGTATTCAACAGATGAGATAGATAGAGATATTATATAGATAGAGATAATATATATATATATATATATATATATATATATATATATACACACACACACACACACACACACACACACACATTATACATACACACACACACACCTATCATATATAAACATTGTGGTACATGGGCGGTGTATGGAATATGGATTAAAGGTGAATTTGGATACATGCCAATGCATGCAGGATTGTCTTGAATTGTGTGTTCATGGGATTGACAGACATGGGCTGCAAATAATGGATAAGGTCAAGGCCTTATAAGATGCTCCCAACTCTAGAAAATGTAACAAGTGAGTCCTATCTTGGTCTGTTAAATCCTTATGGTTTTGTGCTTTAGCTTATGTGTTGTTGTACACGTTACAGAGTAAAGGACAATGGCACTGAACGCTTCAGCATTCTATAAATCTAAAGAACTAGTTAGTAGTTCATCATGACTTGGAAAGGCTAGTTTTCATTGCTACGGACTAAAGGCAGTTCTGTTTCATTCCATGGCTGATGGGACAGACAGGTCAGTGGCTTATGCCTCTAGATTACTCACATCTGCAGAAAAAGATTTAATTAAAAAAAAACAACAAAAAAAAAAAAACACAAACAAATATATATATATATATATATATATATATATATATATTTATATATTATTTATTTGTGGGGAAAGTAATGGAAACCATGTTAAAGGATAGGATTGTTGGACATCTAAAATGACATGGGTTTCATGATCAGAGACAACATAGGTTTACTTCAGGGAGATCATGCCAAACTAATATTATTGATTTTTTTGAATGGGTAACTAAAATAATAGATCAGGGTGGTGCAGTAGACATTGCTTACCTAGATTTCAGTAAGGCTTTTGACACTGTTGCACATAGAAGGCTTATCAATAAACTACAATCTTTAAGTTTGGATTCCAATATTGTTGAATGGGTAAGGCAGTGGCTGAGTGACAGGCAACAGAGGGTTGTAGTTAATAGAATATATTCGAAGCTTGGACTTGTCACCAGTGGGGTACCTCAGGGATCTGTACTTGGACACATTCTCTTTCATATTTTTATTAATGATATTGCAGCAGGTCTTGATGGTAAAGTATGTCTTTTTGCTGATGATACTAAGATATGTAACCGGGTTGATGTTCCAGGAGGGATAAGCCAAATGACAAATGATTTAGGTAAACTAGAAAATCGGTCAGAGTTGTGGCAACCGTGATTTAACGTGGATAAGTGCAAGATAATGCATCTTGGACGTAAAAAACACAAGGGCAGAGTACAGAATATTTGATAGAGTCCTAACCTCAACATATGAGGAAAGGGATTAAGGGGTGATTATTTCTGATGACTTAAAGGTAGGCAGACAATGTAATAGAGCAGCAGAAAATGCTAGCAGAATGCTTGGTTGTATAGGTAGAGGTATTAGTAGTAAAAAGAGGGAAGTGCTCATGCCATTGTACAGAACACTGGTGAGACCTCACTTTGAGTATTGTACGCAGTACTGGAGACCATATCGGGATAAAGCTTACAAGGAAAAGTTAAAGGATCTTAACATGTATAGCTTGGAGAAAAGACGAGACAGGGGGATATGATAGAAACATTTAGGGAATCAACACAGTAAAGGAGGAGATCATATTTAAAAGAAGAGAAACCACATCAAGATGTCATTCTTAAATTAGAGGAGCAAAGGTTTAAAAATAATTTTGGGGGCATGGCTAGCCGAGCTACTGGGCGGTCGCATCTAGGCTCCCGCTTCAAAGGCAAATATAATAGACTTTTTACCAAAGCACATAAATTTTGCAGACTATTGGCACTCTGGATACCCCTCAAAGAAAGATGGGACTCTCCCCTAGTCTTCAATCATTTAAGAAGAGCCTTAAAACCCATCTCTTCAGGAAAGCTTATGGCCTCCCAGAGTAACCTCTACCTTACATACCTGTCTCTTGCTCTCTCCTATAAGGCAGCACTCTACCCCCTCCTCCAGCTCTGCTTCACTCCCACCCTATTTGATATTTCCTGTCCTAACGTGTCTTATACCCCACCTCCTATAGACTGTAAGCTCGTTTGAGCAGGGTCCTCTTCAACCTATTGTTCCTGTAAGTTTTCTTGTAATTGTCCTACTTATAATTAAATCCCCCCTCTCATAATATTGTAAAGCACTACGGAATCTGTTGGCGCTATATAAATAATAAATAATAATAATAATAATAATAATAATAATTATTAAAAATAATAAGATAATTCACAGTGCCGACCACAGCTCACCATTAAGGGTATACATTCACATAGTCTTAACATTAGCCAACCTCCCTAGGAGGCTACAGCAACAAATACGAGAGGTACAAACCTAAATTAGGCACATAACCTTCAGCCCTAGCCTTAACACCTACGGGGAACTAGACAACCCACAAACTCAGTCTACAGGAGTATTACCCACCCTCACACACAGGGAGTTATTTTAGTTAACAAGCAGCCACTCATACCGAGGCCTACCGACCTATTATAACAGTAGAAGCTGGGTCCACCTGAGAAGAATTCTAATGTTATTACTCTATTATAATTTACTAAATATCATTAGGTTTTATTGTGAGTATATGATATTATCCTAATCCGACAACCTAATGGACTAATTTACATAGTCATTTATTGAAACTTGCTCCTGCCCACCGCCGGACAGGACGTGAGCTACCCTGTTAACCTATTGTACAAAATTGTGCACTTTGTTCATTTATGTAGTTACAATACTTTAATCAAAAGAACAGTGCACTATGCATTGAATTCCTACAAAACTAACCTTGTCTGATGCCTATTACCAATGTTTCTATGCATATCCATACCATTGCCAAACGCTGTATTCACTACTGCACTGCCAAAAATAAATAAAAAAATTAAACAATATCAGGAACTATTCCTTTACTGAGAGGGTAGTGGATGTATGGAAGAGCCTTCCAGCTGAAGTGGTAGAGGTTAAGACAGTGAGGGAGTTTAAGCATGCGTGGGATAGGCATAAGGCTATCCTAACTAGAAGATACGGCCAGAGAGTAATGAAAGTATTTAGAAAATTGGGCAGACTAGATGGGCCCAATGGTTCTTATCTGCCATCACATTCTATGTTGCACACAAATCAACTTAGGCCATATATAACAGATGACCTGGAAGATGGGCAAAAATAATACAGATTCCACCTTCAAGGCGCGCCTGCGCCGATAGTGATCCTTGTAATTTTCATGACTCCCATCCATTCGAGTGTTCCTAGTTACCTGTTTGCTATTGAATTTATGCCTTGTTTATGTTTTTACTTTAAATATATTGCTACCTTGGACTTCTTATGTATCAGATATTGTAAAGGAAAGATACCAGTTTTAACGCTTCACTATCACAGGGGTGTTTTTACTTTTGGATTTTTAGTGCGTTTTCTATTTGTGGAGGGCAGTAAGGTTAACCCCGCATGTGGGTTGTGAGCTGCTAATATTACCGGTTATTTTAAAGCACTTTTTAATAATGTTCTTGACTTAAATTGTTCATAAATTAATGTTGATTTCTTTACTGTTTTTTGAGAAGGGAAGTAGGTGTCATGTATGGGCTGTTTGGGGGGATAGAGAAAATATATATATATATATATATATATATAAATATATATATATATATATATATATATCTTGCACTGGTACCCTGCACACACACTTTCAAAGTACAAAAAATGCCGGGTGCATAATAGCCATAGCCAAACAATATAGAGTATTCCAAAAATAAGGCTTGCACTCACGGTCTGTAATAATGTTAAAAGTTCTTCTTTATTGCGATATCCTTAAAACAAATCTGTAGTCATCAACGTTTCAGCCATCACTGTATTGAACTGATCCTGATGAAAGCCACAAGTGATGGCTGAAACGTTGATGACTACAGATTTGTTTTAAGAATATCGCAATAAAGAAGAACTTTTAACATTATTACAGACCGTGAGTGCAAGCCTTATTTTTGGAATACTCTATATATTATATATTTATATTTATTTATATATTATGGGCATTTGGGCTGTTGATGCACTTCCTTTCTTCTGCTTCCTGCCTCTTGTCAGTAAGTGGAATGTTCTAGGGATCAAAATGATGGTGGCTGAAGAAACCCTGTGTAATAAGGTAGCAACACGAGGAACCTCTTGTGTCTGTATTAATAAAGTGAGTACTTGGTTGTACAGAAAGTGACTTTTGTATAAGATAGAGCTATATCAGGAACATCAACGCCTATACAAAACATCACACAAAACATCATACATATACCATTCAGTGCCAGCTATATGCATTCTGTTTTAAAACACTTTTGTACAGAACACTTTGTTGCATAAATGTATTCAAACTCCCAACACAACTTTTATCCCCTTAAGGACCAATTGGTTTTTTTTTTTTGCCTGCAGTCTGGCTCCAAGAGACTGTACAGTAGAAAAGCTTGTCCTATTTGATTAGCATTGCCAATTTTGTAACGTTCAAGTGTTTGTAAAGGAGTTGGGCATTGCATTTTGGAAAAAGTATCCTTATACATCTGATTGTTTTGAAGGCATGAACCATAATTGGTCTTTAAGGGTTTTATCATTTGTAGAATTAGTGTCTTGATGTCACTTACAGCCCAGAGAGAGAGTCTCAAGAGAGAGATAAACAGTGGGGTGCGATCCCAGCCAGAAATACAGTGTACAAGGAGGCCATTGTTGTCTGTAGGAAGTTAACAGAAGGAGGAAACGTTAATATTAAGAAGCCAGAAGATCCAAAAAAAATTAGGTCAATAAAAACTCTAAAATCACTATAAAAACCGTCCTAGTGGTGAATGTTGGATATTTTCACTCAAACAGGTTTTATCTAATCATATGACTAATAAAATAAAGTAACATGGGCAAAGCATTGCAAATGGAGTCCTGTGTATCTAATGCAAACAATTATGAATTTACTGAAGGGAATACCCTTCACCGCAACAGCAGTAGGCCAGAGAAAGACACTTGTAGTAAATATATATATAAAAACTCACAAGTGATAAGGTTGCTTCAAGTTGAATCATTTAAATCAAACTCTTACCATCACTGTTTATGATATGGATGAGAAGCTTCAGGTAATTCTGGGTTTGCTTCACCAAGTCCCAGCTCTGAATGCGAAGAAAATAGGAAAAGGTTGAGGGCGGGGTCAATATTTCACAGAATACAATACTAAATGCATAACATCACCACAAGTATGTAGCTTGTCAAAAAACATGAAGCTAGATGTACATCGATCAAAGTAAAAATCACATTAACACAAACTACAATCTGACAGACCCTGAAGGATGCTTTCAGAGTGTTGGTATGTAGCCTGTGTTTCAAAAAGAAAAGTCAACTTAGCAATTCTCTACTTCTTGCTGGGCTGTGCTCTAGTTCAGACCAGACTCATAAGATGATGCAGCATTTTTTACTTGCTAGTAGCACGTAGTGTCTCATGAGTCTTGCCAAATGTAACTACAATTCATTAACTCACCACCACAAGATCAGTCCCTTCCAGCAGCTAAAAGTTTACATAGAGAGCAAGTATACAGAAAATGTACGTATATAAGATCTACTATGAAAACAGAAATTTTACTTACCGTAAATTCTTTTTTTCTTAATATGGTGGTAGTACCATTGGGTTTTGCTCCTCCCCTGTGGACAAGACCTCTAGCAAGGTAATAATGATCAAAAAGACCCTTCCCACTTGCCCCATAAAACGTTGTACTGCAAAATCTACCCCAGTACGTGACAAGAGAAAGAAACAGACCAAATGTACTGCAAAAATGTTTTAATAAAGAGGGAGGAAAGCCGTACTGCCACCATATTAAGAAAAAAGAATTTACAGTAAGTAAAATTTCATTTTTTTCTGTCATTTTGTGGCAGTACCATTGGGATATAGCAAGATCCCCAACCGGGCGGGACTTAAGCCACGACAGCTTGTAACACCTTACGCCCAAAAGCTGCTTCAGAGGCAGAGAATATGTCTAGCTGATAGTGCTTGATAAAAGTGTTAAAAGACGACCAGCATGCTGCCTTGCAGATGACCTCTGGAGAAGCAAGTGCCCTTTCTGCCCATGAGGTGGCCATTGCTCGGGTGGAATAAGCCTTAAGCGTAACTGGAGCTTGAAGACCTGCTGTAGAGTACGCCAATTCTATAGCTTGAATGAGCCAACGGGATAAGGTGCCGCGGGAAGCCACATTCCCCTTGAAGTGACCTTGAAAACGAATAAACAGGTGATCCGAAATTCTGAATTCTTTCGTTCTGGCAAGGTATACAAGTAAAGCTCTTCTGACATCCAATTTCTGCCATTTGAGCTCCTGAGGAGATGAGGCTTTACTACAAAACAATCAGCTGATTAATATTTTTTGAAGACAAAACTTTAGGTACAAAAGACGGTCTTGGATAAAGAACAACCTTGTCTTTGTGAAAAATAGTAAATTCATCCGAGGAGGACAGAGTGTGAAGTTCTCCCACTCTCTTAGCCGATGTGATGGCTACCAGGAATGAAACTTTAAGAGACAAAATTCTTAATGGAACTTCTACCAAAGGTTCGAAGGGATGAACACAAAGAGCTTGTAGGACCAGGGATAAGTCCCAAGCTGGAAACACCGATCTTCTAAGAGGACGTCTGAGGCTGATGGACCTAAAAAAATCTTCTGATGAAAATATTGGAGGCCAAATCCTTAATTAGAAAAAAAGCTTTAGGCCGATATGTGAACTTTGAGTGTGGAAAGCTGAAAATCCGTCTTGTAAAAAAAAAAAAAAAATGGAGAATGTTATCTAGAGATGGATGTAAATCAAAGCACTGGTGTTCCCTACACCAGTGGAGAAAGAAGTATATCTTAGACGTAAACTTCCTGGCAGCGTGAAGTAAGATAGCTATTCTGTCTTCTTGTAAACCTTGGTTAAGAAGGATTAGCCTTGCAGTAGCCAAGCCGTCAACCTGAATATTTTTAGAACTTCCAAGGGCAGGTTCCTGTTCACAATGAGGAAGTTTGGTATGAGAAGATGGTCATCTTCTTTAAAGCCGAAAACCAGACTTTGTTTGGCCAATATGGAATTATTGCCAATACTTTCGCTCTGTCTGTTCTTATCTTGAGAAGGACCTTTGAGATTAAAGGCAGAGGCGGAACACGTAAGCCAGACTGAAGTTCCACTATCGATAGAGCGTCTATCCATTTGGGTTGATCTGCTCTGAATAGGGAGGCGAAGCTGTAAACCTTTGTGTTCGATGCTCTTGCCATCAAGTCTACTTCCAGAAATCCAAATCTTTCTGCCAGGATTCTGAATATTTCCGGGTTCAAAGACCATTCTTTTTGATCCCACTTCCCTCTGCTTAGATTGTCGGCTATTACATTGTCGCTCCCTCTTATGTGGACTGCCGAAATGTCTTCCAGATATTTTTGAGACCACTCCATAATTTCTGCACAAAGAATAAAGATTCCTTATTTTGGTTCCTCCTTGGCGATTGATATATGAGACTACTGTACGATTGTCTGATTGAATCTTTACCGTTTTTTGTTGTACCCAAGGCCTGAGGTGATGTAGAGCGTAAAGAACTGCTAGTAATTCCCTGAAGTTTGCGGATTCTTTTGCCTCCCTTACTGACCATATTCCTTGGAACATGGTGGTGCCCATATGAGCTCCCCAACCAGTCTTTGAAGCGTCTGTAGTGACTATTATCCAGTCTTTTGGACGGAAAGAAAATCCTCCTGAAAGGCACACTGAGGTTTTCCACCAAGTAAGCAGAGTCTTTACCTGAGGGGATAACAAGAACCTTCTGTCTAAATCTTCCTCCTTTTTTGACCAGGTTGTCAGAATGTTCCATTGTAGAGGTCTGACCTTTGATCTTGCCCATTTGACTGCTGGAAAAGCGGCAGTTAGAAGGCACAATACGCCCATGGCCTGTCTGAAGGAACAACTTTCCATCTTTTGGAGATTGGTAAATCGCCTCTCGAATTTTTCTCCTTTTTAGTCTGGGAAGATGAATTGACAAGGAGACTGAATTGATTCTGAGATCCGAGAAACTATTTCTCTTGTTGGAATGAGAACTGACTTCTTTAAGTTCAAGATCCAACCGTGGTCTTGAAGAAATCAGATAGTGACCTGCAGGTCTTTGAGCAGCTGCTCTTCTGTATGTGCCATGAGGAGCCAGTCGTCCAGATATGGGATAATCGATACTCCAAATTCCCTCAAATGAGCTGTCAGAGGAGTCAAGATTTTTGTAAATATCCTTGGGGCGGATGACAGACCAAATGGCAGAGCCCTGAACTGGAAATGATCGGCGGATCTTCCTCTTTTTATCACAAATCTTAGAAATTTCCTTGAAGTGGTAGCAATCGGAACATGCAGATAGGCATCCTTCAAGTCTATTTTTACCATAAAGTAGCCTCTTTGTAGAAGAGGAAAAATAGAAGAGTTTGATTCCATGCTAAACCTTTGATACGGGATAAACCGGTTGATGGTTTTTAAATCCAAAATGGGACGAAAAGAGTGGTCTGGTTTTGAAACCAGGAATAATCTTGAGTAAACTCCCCGAAATCTTTGCTTTTCTGGTACTCTATCACCCTTTTTTGCAAAAGTAGCATGGTTTGAGAAGATAGGGCTTGTGATCTTTTTGAAGACTGGTAAGTTGATACCAGAAATTTTGCTCTTGGTTTCTCTGTGAATATAATCTTGTGTCCCTGCTGGATCTGACTTAGAACCCAGGGATTGCTTGTGGTTCTTTCCCATGCCTGAAAAAAAAGTTGGAGTCTTCCTCCCCACACTTCTGGCGTCAGAAAAGTCTATCTTTATCTCTGAAGGATCTTTTAACATCACCTCTTTGTTCAAATCTCCGATTTTTGTCCCTTCTTTGAAAAAATGCGGTCTCTCTTGATAGGATCTCCTGTATTTATACTGGTAATTCCTGTAACCCGATCTCTTATCTTGAGCAAGGGCCTTTTTAGTTTCTGACATTTGCTTAATTATTTCTTCTAAAGGAGCCTCAAATAACTTTTTTTTTCTAGTGGAAGCTCACAAAGGACTGATTTGGAAGCTGAATCCGCCGTCCATGACCTTAACCATAAGGCTCGTCTTGCTACCGATGGCAATACTATTATTCTGGATGCCAATTTAAGAACCTCCACCTACATATCCAACAGATATTCATTAGACAAGCGCATATTCTGAAACATGTGACTAAGCTCTTTATCTTGGTCAGAAGATAAAATATCTTGTATGCCATTTGCTCTGGCAACCGCTGCTCCTGCCAGTAAAGCCTTGCATTGAAAACCAGCCATCTGGTAAGCAAGCCTGCAAGAGGTTTCATCTCGTTTATCCATTGGATTTTTTTTAAAGCCGAAGTTTCCCCAATAGGAATAGTGGTCTTTTTAGCAATCTGAGCCACCTGGACATCTACTTTAGGGAGATCTTCCCAGACTACTTCGCCAGCCAGTCTGAAGAAATCTTTAAAGTGTTTGGATATAAAGGCACGTTTCTCAGGGTTTCTCCATTCCCTGAATATTAGATCCACCAGGGTTTGTTGAACAGGAAACCCTCTTTTAGGATTCTCCGGGCCTTCCGCTAGGATCACCAGGTTAACTTCCTTTATGAATTTACAGATTTCATCCAGAGGAAACCCCACTGGTTCACTTGATGAGGATCCTGACCCATCTGAATCTATAGAGGAAAAACATTCCCCGGATGACGTCTCAGATGATCTTTTCTTGATTCTCTGATGTCCTTGCTGTATAGAGGATTCCACCTTTTTGGACTCTTTAATAGTCTCCAAGGTCTGGGCCAGATTTTCTTGGAACCAGGTTAGGAAAGATTGCATATCTTTTTGCTTATCTCTTTCCAAGGAATTTGCAGTACACTGACTGCACACCTTCTTCCTTGATCCGTCTGGAAGAGGAGTTGCACACTCACTGCAAATTAGATGTTTTGATTTTGCCGTAGCCTTTCTAGGCATGGAGGCTGCCAGTTTTTCCTTGTCCATATCAGGATAAGCTGGGCTAGATATATCTGTGGAGAAAATATAAATGGAGGCTTAAAATGTTTGATATTTCCTCATAAAATTTTCAGAGCATATTTTAAAAGTAAAGATTTCTTTACTCTTACCTCAAAATACCTCTGAGCCGTGTGGGGGGGCAGGTGACACGGCATACCTCTTCTGTCCTGCATC
This sequence comes from Pelobates cultripes, assembly GCA_933207985.1. Taxonomy (NCBI): domain Eukaryota; kingdom Metazoa; phylum Chordata; class Amphibia; order Anura; family Pelobatidae; genus Pelobates; species Pelobates cultripes. The sequence continues at coordinate 118,973,199 of OW240919.1, forward strand.
CATGTAGTCAGTGGGTACCTGCACAGCTCTCTATTTATACACCTGCATTACAAATTTTCGTGTTTTTTTGTTCTGTCTCTTTAAGCTTCCGGCCTGCGCATGCGTTTTAGCGCAACCGGAAGTTTAGGTGGAACGCAACACCACCCGGGCGTGCGTTCCACCGCTGTGCGCCTGCTCAGGATAAACTCCGCCTCCAGGAAGCATTGCCGGAACCATTCACGGCATAAATAGACTTTCACTCCACTTGCTCCGTAACCTTAGCGGTCAGGGCAGCTCTCAGACCGGGTCCCCCAGACAAACAACCCGTGTGTCTCACCATCGGATGTCCTGTCCTTCCCGCTCGGGACAAGAAAGGAAACTGGGGTAGGTTTTGCCGTACGGCGTTTTATGGGGCAAGGGGGAGGGTCTTTTTGATTATTACCTTGCTAGATGTCTTGTTCACAGGGGAGGAGCAAAACCCAATGGTACTGCCACCATATGACAGAAAAAAGTTACTACTAGGCTTTATATTGCAGAGATGATCACATCTGCAAAATGCTATAGATTACAAATATAAACAGTAAAGCTGAGTTAATAGGGCACATAGCAATGAATCCCTTAGCCAGTGTTGTACCCCAGGATCTTACTATTGGGGATAACATAATATTCTGGAACTCTGGTATTAAGCGCCAGAATAGTATGCTATGGTATCTGGTATTATGTGGTTTTCTAATCATTGTGCCTAGAGGGTGTGGCAGCTACTCCTCACTGACCAGGTCTAGAGAGGATTGCTGTACATCTTGTGCAGAGGGGACCTGCTGTTTGATCTAGACAGCCCATGGATCAGTTGAATATGCAAATAGTATATGTTACTTCCACAATGGTCCAATGGGGATAAAACTTGCTTGAGACCTGGGCATGAACTAGCTGAAGGACATCCCACAGAAGGTTTACGTGTCAGAATGCTCCAGTACCTTTAAGTTCCTTATGTCTGTTAATCATAAATATAATGGGTAATCCAGATGCTTGCTTCCTAATCCTAGAAGTGTTTCAGGTATACCACACTGATGAGGCTTAAAAAGGCCAGAACGATGGTGTGGCGATACAGAATCCCTCTAGCACAAGGAAACCGTCTGCCATTTCAGTTCAGGAGTGATTATGTGGGGTCAGTGGCATATGCATATGGTATAGGTTCTCTCTGTAATGTTCCGACAAAGCTAAAACTAGTTTGACAATGGAGTATGAACTAACTGGATGTTAAGACACAGACTATTGCCTGTTCTTTTTGCCCATGAGATATGCATAGAGCCAGCAAACCACCATCAGGAGCATACTATATAGTTCAGTGGTTTTCAAACAGTTTCTCAAAAACCTCTCGAGCCAAGTTCTGTTCATATCTCTAACAAAATCAAATGGTAATCCCAAATTACTTTAATTTCTAATCCAGTACTCAAGCACCAAAATTATTTAAATCAACGATTAATTACTGGAATAAGTGGTCACTTGAAGTGTATACAGATATTTAATTTAACAAACATAATATAGGTCACCAGATTTTTCTTCCTTATCAGTTTAAATTGACACATAACTGTACTGGATCACACACACACACAAAAAAAAAAAAAATTTTAAAAAAAAAAGATACAAATTAGATACAGTCATTTTGAAAAAGGAAGCACTAAAAATAAATTTAAAAAAAAAACACACGTTTGGTTGTGTGGATTGGTGATTCACAACTAAAGTTAAGGGGAAAAAAGCAGTAGGAAGGTGGAAGAAATAAGTTCTGCTTTCCATGTACATGCTTGTCTGAGTTCACTAAGTCATTTTACGCTCTTCATGCCACCTGACTAAAGTGGATTCAAATGAAAAGTCATTGCAAGCTTAGACCAAGGTACTGCAGACTGCCTATGAAAGGGACTCTACAGGAAAACTCAAAAACACCTGTATTAGAATGTAGGACTTAAATAAATAATGTCCTGACTTGTAGCAGATCTCAGCTTCAGTATAGTGGTAGTTATTGATCTGTCCCCTCTTGTAATAAGGACCAACGTGTACCCATGATATAGTATGGGTAGCAACAATGTAACAAATGAATAGCATTTGTGGCCAGTCTACCATGGTGAAGGATAAAATTAGAATTTTTGCACTGACCTGATACGCACTCCAATCAATGTTAAGGTTTCTGGTCAGAGTGCTGGGAATACTTAGAGGAGCATCAACAAAGTCCTTAAAGAAAAGAAGAACAAAATCGAAAAAAGAAATGTTAACATTTACATAAACACTGTGATAAGCCTAATAGACGTAGTATTTTATTTCCAATTGGACTTTTATATTTTGGTTATTCTATTTTCTAAAATTGCCTATTACTATATCCATCTTGTTGAGTTCCTGATTACGGATTTCCCTGGCTAGCTGGAACCATCTACCAGTCCCTGCTAGGAAACAGAAAAGTGTGATGTTTGGCTCCATCCTTTGCAAGCACGACAGATCACCTTTACTTTTACTCATATTGTAATAACTTACTTGCACCACTAAACTTTATTATATTTTACAGACTATTTACTGAAATAGGCATGTATACATGGATATACCATTTGTTACAGCTCCACCCCATTTTGTAGAGCTTTCAAATCTTACTTGTATGCCTGCTTTTGGCATTTAGCTCTACATCTCTCTGAAAATTGTAAATTGGTTCTGTGTGGTACATTTTTTAATATTCTCATATGTTGCAAGCACTTAAGTGCTTTTACCTTCAGCATAGGTGCTGGGATAAGGCAAATAAAGGGTTTTTAGCCCTTTATTTACTGAGTAGGAGGGGGGGCGAGGGATCGGTAGTGCCAGGAATACAGCTTTGTATTTCAGGCACTACATTATCCCTTTAATTGTCCACATATTGGAGCCTTACCTGTTTCCAGTTAAAAACAAGCCCTTCAGCAGAATAATTGCGATCTTTATAATCTTTAAAAAATTCACAGCCTGCAAAGAAAAGATGAAGTCTAGTTTACAAGATTATATTGTGAATGTGTATAAATAATCCTAATTTATGAGGGAAGCATTACTTCTTTCACATATTTCAACCATTTTACACACTTTGTAAAGTTCTCTATGTTGACAGCCAGGTAAGAATGACAGAGCTTTTAACAATGATTGACAGAGAGCCAAGATAGCACGAGTTACAGGATAAAAAGGTGTGATTTCTACATTTAAAATTAGATTTTTTGCACACCATTTAAATATTATATTTGCAAAATGTAAGCATAAAACCTTTTTTATAATATCGTGGAAAGTTACAGTCCAACTGTAAGTACAATATTGTATCATGATGTACCTGGGTAAGGGATAGACAGGAGCGTAAAGTCTGCATAGCGTTGAGCTTTATCCACTTTCTCAGAAGAGGTCACACTAAAGAAGTGATGAAAAATGTAATCAATGTACAAACACATATAATATTTGATTGTCTCTGCTAACCTAACCACTGATAAATACTGGATACAATAGGTATCTGCCATCCGACCTCAAGATAGTATTAAAAACATATGTCACAACTATTCCTCTTCCCCCTTTTCCTTACCTGCAATCCCCCCTCCCTTTTCTCCCATCACTGCCACTTTGCACCATCCTCTTTACCTTGCTTCTCCATGTCCCTTCTTTCACTCACTCTCACTCACCTGAAAGGAGAGTGAGTGAAAGAAGGGACATGGAGAAGCATTGGCTTTGCTTGGGGGATTCTGGATTTACTTGAATTCGTGCAAAGACTGTAAGACAGCACCCAGGACCTACTTGCAACATAACTTTATTATCAATAAGTTATGGCGGCCAAAGTGGTCCTATTAAAGTATTCACCATTTAGCAGAGATGTTCTGCCACTTGCTGCCTGGTACCCAATGGCAATACAGTGAGTTGCATCACAACAAGCCATGGGTAGTCTGTTTCAGCTACAGTACTCCATTAATATAGTAAACATTTATTTGAATAAAAACCACCAGACAAAAAAACTTCTAAATCAGGCAGGTATAGCCACAAATGACAAGTAAATGCAGGTATACATATACATGTGAGTATTTAATGTGTATCTTTTATGTCTAAATGGATTTAGTGTGGCAGTGATTAACCCTGATGATTTATTAAATAGTCAGGTATTGACCAGTAAACCTTCTTGGGACCTTTACTGATATGCCCTTGGTATAAGAGCAAAGACCACAAACTCAAAGATCCAGAGTAGTTGTGCAGTATCTTAGCAGCTGTGCAATTGCTACAAGAAAAAAAGACTGAAAGTTTGTAGACCCAGAGTAGCTGTGAAAGTATCCACACCATGTGATGCAGTGCGCCAAGAATAGTAGCACACAGGTCATAGTTTATGGCAGGATGGAAGAAGTGGAAAACAGGTAGGTGTGTATATATAGATAGATAGATAGGAGAGATCTCTCTCTATCTCGTTGAATCTAAACGTCATCTGCGAAGCATATGGATTGCATCTGTTCTAAATGAACTTATCACTATAATTTGTCACATTTTTTTCGGGGTCTTTCACCTTGGACCTTTTCAGCTCAGACATACTTTTAGAAATGTCTACATTTATTGGTGAGCTTTTGATTTGTGACCTCACTTTCACTTTCCCAGTATAGTCTGCCCATGTTTGGCATAACTGGTTTTTATGGAATGTCTCTTTAGAATTAAAAAAAGGTTACACTTTTTTAATTTATATTTTACTTATGTGTAACAACATTTCAGGTGTTGGCTATTTGCAACTTTTAGCTACCTTAAATTGCTTTAAAAACCTCACAATTGTTCTATAACTATTTTATCCAACAGGCATTCATTTGAACAACTTTGCAGTTGCACTAATGATGTACTACATTACATGAATAATATTTCCCCCTGCCTCCAAGACCTTTGTTTTTGACAGATATGTGCAGATATATGCTAAAGCGTTAGACAATAAGCACCTTTACAATTAATTACAAACTAATAGGAAGAGTACAGAAAATATATATACTCACTTTAACCCAAACTTCACTTTTTTATTCTCCACCATTAAATCACAAATGTATTTAACAGAGAGGTATCGTAACAACTTGATATCATGGCCACGAACTTTGTCAAACAGTTGTGAATCTCCATTTCTGAAATAACAAGTGACAGGCAAAAGACATTTTATGGTTTGATAGGCTTTATTAATACCACATCCTACAAACAGGCTGCAGTCTTGCTGCTTCCAGGTCAATATATTAAATAACCCATGACAGATTTACAGGCCTACATTTTCCACGGTAGGAAAGGGAATATAAATAGATTTTGAAATGTCTGGCACAGTTCCTGCTAAGTTTCACAGAAATTAAACTGTTCTACTGAAAGATCGAATCCTACGACTCTTTATATAGGATTAAAGAGAAACCGAAAAATCCACACCTGACTGCAGCGTCATCTTCTGCAACTTCCGAATCTGCCCAAACATCATCTGAGCCCCCTGCAGGAAATAAAGTATGAACATGAAACTATTAGAAACAAACAATGGGTGTATTTCACTAGCGCTTAGGGTCAAAATATGATGCATTGTCCAACATAAACACATTGTGTATTCTCATCGTAATACACACTATAACTAAAAAAAAAAAAAGTGGAAAAAACAAATACACAATATAAATCTGTTTTGCACACCATGTAAACACCGCTGTTTGGAGTGATTTACATACATACATACATGCTCTTATTGTTAAACACAAAACTATTGCTAACCACAGCTTATCCCTGGTGATTTATCTACAGATCCTGCCAATGTACAATGCACCACATGCCAGAGAGGAATCTGACACATCATTTGGATAGATCCATCCTGCATTGTCCTGGACAGTCTTACCACCAAGTGGATATTGTGTGGTATTACCGCTTATTGTGAATTTAATCTGCATGCTCTCCCTAAACAGGTTTCCAATCTACACTACAGGTTAGATTTAAAGACAGCTGAACTAGAATACTGACATACAAAGGAGGCTGCATAGCAAATTGGAGATTTCAGTCTTTGGCTTTTCACCAATACAGAAACCTCCACCTAGAAAAGCGTTTTTCAGCGTGGTCTAATCACATATATCCTTACAAGAGTATTGTAAAAGGTAGTATTCTTGACATGAGCCAAAACATAGGATACACAGCTCTATAGCAGTTACTGCAAGGCTTTTTTCCCCCCCCACACACAGAGCTTTGAGTTTGCAGGGACTATGATAAATCGACATAGTTTCCATGTAAAACCTGTCCGTGATCACCGTACCTGAGAAAATGTAGTTGTAACCAGTCCTGCCATATAACTCCCCCCATCCAGCCAGAGTTGCTGACCTACAAATATGCTGGAAGAAAACAAAGGGGAAAAAAAAAAAATAAATGGCTTATGACAACAGATAATAAAACACTCCTAAACACTAACAAACAAACAAAAAAAAACAAACAAACAAAAAAAAAACACAAAAAAGAACCAGATTAAAAAAAAAAAATTATTATATATATATTTATTTTGTTGAAGATCAGAAAAAAAAAACTAAAAACTTTTTAATAATATTCTATTTTTTTACAGTATATACTCGAGTATAAGTCTAGTTTTTCAGCACATTTTTGTGCTTAAAAACCCCCACTCGACTTATACTCGAGTCACTGTCTGTATTATGGCAACTTAGAGAGCCGCGGCCATCAGAGCCATGGCAACGATCCGCGCGGCAACCAGACCGCGAGACTTACAGTGGAGCTGACCGGAACGGAGAAGAAGGGAGCTGACAGGAGCTGCAGGAAAGGTAAGTAAATGCTTCCTGCCAGCCCCCCCACTTCAAATCCCATGCCACTGGACCACCAGGGATTAAGATAGCCCCCCTCCCTGACCAGTTAACAAGCAGGTAGGGGGGGGGACAAAAAAATAAATAAATAATAATAATAATATAAAAATATAAAAATAAATTCAAATAATAAAAATGCCCTCCCCCCACCCAGTTTACACACACTACACAAACACACACTCTGCATTATATACACACTCTACATTATATACACAGAGTGTGTGCATATAATGCAGAGTGTGTGTTTGTATGAGTGTGTGTGTATATATAATGCAGAGTGTGTGTTTGTATGAGTGTGTGTGTATATACAGGGAGTGCAGAATTATTAGGCAAATGAGTATTTTGACCACATCATCCTCTTTATGCATGTTGTCTTACTCCAAGCTGTATAGGCTTGAAAGCCTACTACCAATTAAGCATATTAGGTGATGTGCATCTCTGTAATGAGAAGGGGTGTGGTCTAATGACATCAACATCCTATATCAGGTGTGCATAATTATTAGGCAGCTTCCTTTCCTTTGGCAAAATGGGTCAAAAGAAGGACTTGACAGGCTCAGAAAAGTCAAAAATAGTGAGATATCTTGCAGAGGGATGCAGCACTCTTAAAATTGCAAAGCTTCTGAAGCGTGATCATCGAACAATCAAGCGTTTCATTCAAAATAGTCAGCAGGGTCGCAAGAAGCGTGTGGAAAAACCAAGGCGCAAAATAACTGCCCATGAACTGAGAAAAGTCAAGCGTGCAGCTGCCACGATGCCACTTGCCACCAGTTTGGCCATATTTCAGAGCTGCAACATCACTGGAGTGCCCAAAAGCACAAGGTGTGCAATACTCAGAGACATGGCCAAGGTAAGAAAGGCTGAAAGGCGACCACCACTGAACAAGACACACAAGCTGAAACGTCAAGACTGGGCCAAGAAATATCTCAAGACTGATTTTTTCTAAGGTTTTATGGACTGATGAAATGAGAGTGAGTCTTGATGGGCCAGATGGATGGGCCCGTGGTTGGATTGGTAAAGGGCAGAGAGCTCCAGTCCGACTCAGACGCCAGCAAGGTGGAGGTGGAGTACTGGTTTGGGCTGGTATCATCAAAGATGAGCTTGTGGGGCCTTTTCGGGTTGAGGATGGAGTCAAGCTCAACTCCCAGTCCTACTACCAGTTCCTGGAAGACACCTTCTTCAAGCAGTGGTACAGGAAGAAGTCTGCATCCTTCAAGGAAAAACATGATTTTCATGCAGGACAATGCTCCATCACACGCGTCCAAGTACTCCACAGCGTGGCTGGCAAGAAAGGGTATAAAAGAAGAAAATCTAATGACATGGCCTCCTTGTTCACCTGATCTGAACCCCATTGAGAACCTGTGGTCCGTCATCAAATGTGAGATTTACAAGGAGGGAAAACAGTACACCTCTCTGAACAGTGTCTGGGAGGCTGTGGTTGCTGCTGCACGCAATGTTGATGGTGAACAGATCAAAACACTGACAGAATCCATGGATGGCAGGCTTTTGAGTGTCCTTGCAAAGAAAGGTGGCTATATTGGTCACTGATTTGTTTTTGTTTTGTTTTTGAATGTCAGAAAATGTATATTTGTGAATGTTGAGATGTTATATTGGTTTCACTGGTAATAATAAATAATTGAAATGGGTATATATTTGTTTTTTGTTAAGTTGCCTAATAATTATGCACAGTAATAGTCACCTGCACACACAGATATCCCCCTAACATAGCTAAAACTAAAAACAAACTAAAAACTACTTCCAAAAATATTCAGCTTTGATATTAATGAGTTTTTTTGGTTCATTGAGAACATGGTTGTTGTTCAATAATAAAATTAATCCTCAAAAATACAACTTGCCTAATAATTCTGCACTCCCTGTAATTATAAAAATCACAGAATTTCATAGCCCCAAGTTTTACCCTCGACTTATCCACGAGGCATAGCATATTTCACAATTGTTGGTCACAAAACTGCACTCGACTTATACATGAGATCGACTTATACACGAGTATATACGGTAATTTATTTTTTAAAATATTTCTCATGTGTAATGCTGCAGCATTATTAATAAAAATTTAAAAAAAATAAAAATTTTCTGACGTTTTGAATATCCGAAAAGTCACCACTGCCCAGAGAAGGATGGGATCATGATGCTCTAATACTTTTCACAGTGATAATTTACTCCAATATATACAGGAGAGGTTTATGGAAGTTGTCATCAGCAGCGTTATACTTATGAACTATTCAGTGTGATATATGAGGAAACAAACACCTGTTATTAGAGAAACCGTGCAGAAAGAAGGGGCTTTTTGAGCTGTGTCATCATATACCAGCAAAAAGTGCTTAAAATGGGAAGATGGGAGAGGAGTAACTATGCATATTTTCAGATTTTTTTAATTTTAATAAACTGACAAAAGCCCCAAAAGATGAAAACAGAACTGCCATAGATCGTTCTAACTGGCCAATATATCCATAGTTGCTGTTTACTTGCTTACCAGTTATGAGTCAGTATTCACACTAACTCACCATCTATTGGAATACTTAAAATTTTTGAGTCTTGTATTATACATGTATTCTCAGTGATACTCCAAAAGATTGGGAGATAGAGATCTGAGAAGGTACAAGGAAGGTATGTTTTCTTACCTTTCCCTTGTAGAGTATGACCGGACAGGCAAAGCGCCCTCGGCAACGTGCCATCTTGCTGCGATTCACGAGATCTTGCAGCTTGCCGACTTGTACTGTACTCTCAAACCTGCAACAGAAAAAAAAAAAGGCTTAATTTCACAACTTTTTCCAATGTGATAAAAATATTAGTGAAGGCATTTAAGGTTATGGTCTATATCCATAATAGTTCATGTGGGCAAACTGATGTATATATTCTGAAATATCTAGTACATCTGCAAACACGAGCCTGCTACTTTTTTTTTTCTTTAATTCTTTATTTTAGTAGTGCATACATTATACATGTATGCTTGCATTGCCACAACAGCTGGTGCAGGCTGGACATAGAGAAACAGTTGTATGGCATATTAATATTGCACATGTTTATGAGTTAATACATGAATATAGGAACAAGCCAAGTTTAAAGAGGCTATGGTGGGTTATGCAAACTGAGTTAGGATTCCTTTTAACGTTGTTACACATAGCCCTATAGAGTATGAAAAGGTTGCACTATGCTATATGTATGGCACATGTTTATACGAGTGTTGTTGCCTGCTTTTATTAACATCAGATTTAGGAGTATATACACAATCCAAATAAATATTAACTTTTAGCAAGAGCTGTGGCAATGGTTTATCAGTCCCATTTTAAGTAGTATAAAAATAACTGATCTATCTGCCAAGTTTATTCTAAAACATGAATGCTAGCACGCCTGTGCACTCATGGTAACCTATCCAGACAGAGCGTTGTTCTTGCACAGAATATTCAGGTAAAGCTGAAAATGTAGGTGTGTGCGAAGCATGAAATGTTGGACTAAGCTAGAATAGAGCTTACATAAAAGATTAATGTTGTATGTACTGGCACAGGGAATAATCTAGGTGTGACAAGCATTAACCAATACAAGCTATGAGGACAATCAGCCATGAATTAAAATAGAACCTGCCATTTTTGTACATCCATAGAGATATGCTGCCCCCTACCTGCATAGTGAACAACAACCTTTCCTTCAACAATGCAGCCATGCCAAGAGCAAACACCCTACTAATCCGAAGGGATGCAGCATCCCTTCTTAAAAAGGGACTTTATTTTCAACCCATAATCTCCTTGTTCTTTTCTATTCAAATGTCACTTTTGTAATTTTATTTAGGATTTCTACACTTTAAGTGCATAACAAAGCTTCTCCGCAATAAATTAGGAAAAATATCTGTCTTTAATTCTTGTTTAAACTGCATTTTCTCTCACATTCAGATAATTAAAATGGTTCGACAGCCCAACTTCTGCCAAACCCTTAAAATGAAAGTGTCCTATTTTGACTATTCCATATGTTGGAAGGTATCATGTAGTTGTTACTATGCTGTACTGCAAAGTTAAATGCATTTCCCAAAACCTCTATTTTTGTGTCAATAGAAGCTGACTTGCAGATCAGAGGGACAAAACAAAAAAAAACACAAACCAAAACTTCCCCTTGCGTGCTATCGCAGTTCCCCAGTGACTATGCAACATTACAATGCAGCTGCAATTGGCATAATCTGTATAAGTCTAGAAAGAGCAAGGTTTATTTTGGAGTAGAATTCTTGCGCAAAACCAGCAACACTTAAAGCAAAATGCAAGTGTTACCTATATTGGCACTCTGGCTGTGAGGTCATGCTGAGCAAATTTAAATAGCTTTCCAAAGACAGAACATATTAACCCTTTGACGAACATTGGAATGCAAGATATGCAAGGACATAAAGAGATTTCCCAAGGCTGTGGTGCACAACGTGTTACAGTGAATCTGATATTTTTTTTCACAGTACCGTGCAGCTAATTAAATATGGACAGGTGCATTAATAAAGGGACATTTTAATTTCTCCAGCAGGCCTTTTATGGAGATTCACCTCCTGCCACGTTCTGAACTTGAAAGCTGAAATATTGGAGATTAATTTTGCATAGAAGTCCATGAATACACAATATACTCACAGCTGCACTAAAGGCCCCTGCTGTCCTGCAAGACACATGGTCTTCACACTTCTTAAAATTATAGAGTTATTAGATTCTATAGCAACCGAAGCAGTTTACACTTACATGGTTTTGTCTTCCTCAACACTCTCATACTCCATGAAGACGATTTGTCGCGGGTAATGACTGCAAAGCTCCCCATTTGTGTTCTGGATGATGCTGAAACAATAATCTTTCCCAAATAATTCCAAACAGCGCTTTTCAATATTTTCCACCTGCAGAAATACAAGCATTAATGTAACAATCCCCGATACTGAGACGTAAAGACACACAAACCAGGACTATATTGGTGCAAGTAAGACTACCAAGATCCCTGTTAGACTTGGTACTAGAAAATGCCCTCTGCACTGTCCACGCATCTCATTAGAGTACACAGTAGCCAGGCTTTGTACTTTCATAAACAAACCTCTTTCATTTCAATTCAGTCCAAAAATATATGAAGACAAAAGTAGAGATATACTAAGACAAAGTAAGCCTTACAAAACTTGAAAAAAAGGCAGAGATACCTCAGCCAAGTTGTGGCATTTTCTCCAGACGTTACCAATGACAGGTGTAAGGGAAAAGGCTGGGTCTGTGGAGGATCCCGTAGTCTCGCAGGATACTCCATTGACCTTAGTTCTGTACTCTTGCGCATGTGCGAGAGTAGAACACTGATATGAGCTCCTGGCAGATGAAGCTCAATATGACGGCAGCCGCCATGAGGGTCTTTTTCAGCTAAATATATTAAAAAACAAACAAAAAAAAACAAAAAAACACACCTCTTTCCCCTGCATCCCACAGCCACCAGACAGCCAGCAGAGCAGTCACCGTTGGCAGTCTTTGCAAATTATAAAATGACCCCAGACAGTGGCAGGGCAACACTGAGCAGATACCAGGCAGGTAAAAGATCACATAGGAAACACTGATTTGCGAGTTGGTTTTCATGGACTAAATGTCTAGGGATTAGTATTTCTGCAGGGATGCAGTTAAAACAGACCATTGGTGAATGCCTTAGTCGATCTGACTAGATTTCATTTGACAGTCACAGAACAGTTTACAAAATTTGTCTTTAAACCCTATAGTGTTAAAAAACAAAACTGTGTAAAACTTCTAATAAATTGTGAATATTATATCTCAAATATCAGCCTTAGCATTGGTCATAATGCTCAAGGAATACAACACTCTAAAAAATAGTATGAATTTAGAATAGTATAGTGTACTAATAGGTTTAATCTTATAGTTTAGAGAAGCAGGCATATGCAATACTGATTCCCCTTGAAAAAAGTTAGACACTCTAGGTATCAATACAAACTTTAGCTTAATGAAGTAGTTTTGGTGGATAGATCATATCCCTGCAGTCTCACTGCACAATTATCTGCCATTTAGGAGTTAAATCACTTTTGTTTCTATGTATGCAGCTCTAACTGCATGTAACGCACACAGCCAGCATGGAAAAAAATAATAAAAAATTTCAAATCAGATGTTACCTTGCCAGATGGTGCAATAAGGGAACCTAAAATATCTAGGTTACTTTTCAGGTAATGTTAAAGGACCGCTATAGGCACCCAGACCACTTCAGCTTAATGAAGTGGTCTGGGTGCCTGGTCCAGCTAGGGTTAACCCCCTTTTTATAAAACATAGCAGTTTCAGGGAAACTGCCATGTTTATAATAGGGTTAATCCAGCCTCTAGTGGCTATCTCATTGACAGCCGCTAGAGGCGCTTGCGTGCTTCTCACTGTGAAAATCATATATATAATTTTTAATTTTTTTTGATGGGGACGGTTTTAGAATCGGTGTAGCGTATAAACGTATACACGTTGCTAAAATATTCCGTCACAACTTATTAGCAGACTTCTATTGTACTAAACTTTATAAGTGTGTTAACAAGTCTTCTTGTCTATAGAATGTAAGGCTAAAAAATATATATATATATATATATATATATATATATATATATATATATATATATATATATATATATATATATATATATATATTTATTTATTTTTTTATTTATTTATTTTTTAATATATAGGTTTGTTTATCTGTTACCAAAAGTAATTTGAAATTTTGATGAGACCCTTGTGAGATTTTTTTTCTATCATGTAGTTTATTTAAAATTGTAATAGGTCTATCTACATTGGACTGCACTCATAATTTGCCTGGTCAGTTAAATGCATTAGAAATCAGATGTCACACATCCGAGTGTTTTTTTTTGTTTTTTTTTGCATAAACCTCACATTTAAAGGTGCCCTGTAAGCACCAAAACCACTACAGACAAACAACTATGTTTAGATGTGTGACTGTCAGACTGCCGTAAGAGGCACTTCCTATAAAGGCTGTAACAAGTTTAGTCTTCATGTTCCCGAAGAACATGAAGAAATAAATCCTATTTGTGATTGCCACAAGTGCAATAGAGCATCAATACTGCTCTATGGGGAAGCATTTGATTGGCAGAGATCATCTCTCCAGATAAATTCAGAATAAGGAGATGCAGGTATGGCTAGACCGAGACACTGCAAGATTAAAGAAGAGTTTAGTTTTATTAATTTAATTTTATACAGGGGGCCTCAATAACCTAAGCAGGATCAGTGTAACAATTTTTTTTATTTTTTTTTTATTGGGGGTATATTTAAAGGGACACTATAGTCACCCAGACCACTTTAGCTCAATGAAGTGGTCTGGGTGACAGGTCCCCTAGGTTTTAACCCTTCAGATGTAAACATAGCAGTTTCATAGAAACTGCAAGGTTTACATTGCAGTGTTAATCCAGCCTCTAGTTGCTGTCTTCCTGACAGCCGCTAGAGGCGCTTCTGCGACGCTGGATGTGAAAATCGCATTCAGCATGCCGAACGTCCATAGAAAAGCTTTCCTATGGACTGTTTAGATGCGTGCCGCACATGTGAATTCCGCTCCACTCGGGAGCCGACGTCAGTGGGGGAGGAGAAGTGGCTGAAGGGGACCCTGAGGGTGGGGTAGACCTAAGGGTTATATAGTGTCAGTAAAACGAGTTTGTTTTCCTGACACTATAGTGATCCTTTAAAAACAGCTTGCAAAACCTGCAGATCTCTTGTCTCCAGCCTGGGCAAGTCCTCTCCTTCTAAACCCGCCCAGACTTTCTGCGGCTGTCCAATTAGAGTCTTCCCAATGCAGCTCTATGAATAATCTTTGCAAGACAGGTGCTCTGGGCAATTTCTGCCGACTGAATTTAGCTCCACTGAGCTAACCAAACCAGGAAGTAACAGAACCAGATGTCTGTCTGTCAAGGGGGCGTAACAAGGTTAACTTATATTAAAAAAAAAAAAAAAAAAAGCACTCTTCACAAATAAAGCACTTCAAGTGTCTATGTTTTATCCCAGAAAGAATATAGAATTTATTTAACCTACACAGTACAATACATGTATCAAACTACTGAAGATGTGCCAAAATGGATTTGCTCTTGTAAGGCATTTCCCTACAGATGCAAAAGTATGCATAAGCACAACCAGGGCATTAAAGAAAAGTAGTCAACTTGGACATGGAAGTGGTGCTTTTTTTGTTTTTCTTAATTATATCCACATAACTTCCAACATTTGACATTTCAAATGGACAAAGAAGAGGACTTTAATTTTAGATGTGGTCAGGGGCTGGGCTGCTCTGAGAAATTTTAGGTGACCTGCCAAACTATGCAACCAATATGTAATTTAGAACAAGTACAAGGCATCTTATTTACACAGACGGATTTCTAAACAACTCTGCTTTAATTTAAAAACACAGTTCTGTGCGTATTATTCCTACAGAGCTCTGTTATATTGTAGGGCACTGCAAGAATATGGAGCTCCTACAAAAGAGGGACCCTATGACAGAAAAGAGGAACAGAGGGATTTGAACCCAAAATTGGGACTGTACCTCCTAAACTGGGACACTTGGGAAGTGTGCAAACCCTAAGCTACTTATCTCAGCAAGTGCTTAAAATTTTTTTCTGGGGATGAGGGAATGAGAAAAAAAAAAAAAAAAAAATTAATCCTCCAAGGTCTGTTTTAAGAAATACATTTCCCATTAGGTTCTCACGGCATTAAGAACTAGAGCTGTCTGCAGGGTCAGCTTATGAGCACATGAACTTGGTGGGCGTTGCATGAAAAGCACTCCCCAGCAGTTAGCAGAATGATGCACCTGCTGCAGAATTAATCCCCAATTAGTGAGTGCAGAGCTGTGTGACTGACTGCTCCTGGTCCATAGAGCTTGCACATACCATGGGGCAGCACCATTCATGTATTGCACAACCCCATCACGTGCTGTATTGCCAGAGTGCATGGTGTATGTGGGGATCATGTGTCAGACAGAGCTGGCAGCACACAGTGTGCGGGTATACAGGGGGAGGGGAGGGGATATAATATATTGCTGGGTGATTACAGTGATATTATTATTATTATTAATATTCCAGTTTCCCTGGCTGCACAGTGTTATTAGGGGGCTGTAGTGACACAGGGGGCGTTGTTGTTGTTGCTGGGGGTGGGGGTATTCCCATGTTAATTACTATGGCCGGTCTCCCGGTCTCGGGTTCGGTACCGGAACACTCACCTTCGGATTCGGGTCCTTGGCTCGGAACTGGGCCCGGGAGAACTCCTCCAAGAGCTCCGACAGACCATCCAGGCAGCCCGCCGCCTCCTCCATGACTAGCGGATCCGGGGCACCGAGCTCAGCCTCTCCCGGTTACCGGAGACCTGCGCTCTCTCGGAAAGGGACATCCGCGGCGGCGGCGCTTTTACGATGACGTTGTATTTTTCTTGACAGCTGTCGCGTGCGCGAACTGATGACGATCAGGCGCTGTTCGGTCGCCATCTTGGAGGTGGAAGAATATTTGTTTTGTTTTTTCCTTTGTGAGTGTCTTTTGCTTTTTTTTTTAATGTAATTGATATCTACATCTTTATTTATGGGAATGCCGAGCACAGTCCAAGAAAATCTTATTGATTGTTATTATTACTATTAATATTGTTGTTGTTTTACCCCTGTTTCCTTGTGCAGTGTTCAAGAAACAAATTACAAGTTATGATAGTATTTAAAATATAAATATATATATTTTTTTTATTTCTTTATGTTGCTACCACCTCGCTGGGTGGTATTTTTTTTTTTTTTTGCATCTTTCATTCTAGTGTCCTCTGCATAAAGATGGATATTTAGATATAAAAGAGACAGTGATATTGGCCCAAAAGAGGGACTGTCCCACCTAAATGGGGACACTTGGGAGGCATGCTACATGATGACATACAAAGTACATACCTCCCAGCAGTGGGCAGGTCTTAATTTACACCACTGGTGACACTGATTTTAGGCTGGTATGCCTGTGAAGTGGGTAGGCTTGCCCACTGAAGGGGGCTTGTCAGCCTGGTCAAGTACACTAGGGTGACAGACAGCCTCCTGGCTACTTTCAAGATCATGCAAAAAGCGATGCACGTCTAATTGTGACCCTGGATACAGAACACTAGGGGGCTAAATTGGGATAGTGAAATGGGACCCCAAAAGCGTGACTTTGGGAGCCTTGAAAGTATGAGATAAGGAGAAAAATAGGGGGATGATGACACGCTGTCCATTAGGGTAACTAGTAGTCACATTGCCCATATAAAGAGCACTCCTGAAAGGGCTGAAATACCTTCATCCTGGCTGTTAAGGTGAGGGCGCAAGGCACTGCTGTAAGTCAGACAGTCTCACAATTTGTATTCCTGGTTAGAATGTTCAGTTTTGTCCATGTTGTGTGTGTCAGCCGAACACTCTCAGCCGATAAGTGCATTCTTGTGCATAGAATATGCCCATTACTAAAGAGCAACTGTTTTTTTTTTGTTTGTTTGTTTTTTAAGTTCGTTACATTTAATAAAAGTCAATAACATATATATTTTTTAAATCATGTATGTTTATTTATTTGAGAAAATTTAAAATTTTTATTAGGTTGGGTAGTGGTTATGCTTATTTCCACCAATGTAAGTAGTCAAACTGATAACGGTTTTGTTCCAGGCTGACTAATAATAACCGCCAGAGGTGGAATTACCACCCGTAACTAGCTGCAGTATACAGGGGCCTTGCACCATGACCACTTCCAAGCTCTGAAGTTGTTATGATGCTTGAAGTAACCCTTTAAATCCCTGCCCAGCTAAAGATTCCAACAGAAATCTGTGAGCGCTGTAAATATCCCATAAACAGTTTCACTGTATCTCAGTAATAAATGAGGAGTTTCAACTCTCCACTTTAGAGTCCTTTTGATCAATTCAGTGTTGACTTCGTGTGTGTGTTATGTAGAAGACCAAACAAAAATCATGTAGAGGTGACCAGTACAAGCTATATAGGAGATATTTCCTGGATGTAAATGAAGAAAGAAATATTTTATAGTTTTTGTTATGAAGATGAATTGATTGATACATCATGTCTACTGGCAGGTTAGAGGCCCATAATGCATTACTGTGGATGAAGGTCCATCACCAAGAAGATGGTCTTTAGATGGTCTTCACTCGCTTGATTGGTCTGCAACCAGCTGGAGGAAAATTCACGGTCCGACTCAATAGGTTAATTCCTCTCTGTCCTTGTCATTATGAGTAGGGTTGTGTGACTGATGTAACTGGGCTCTGGCAGCTGAAGGCTTCCTAGTTGCCAACATGTTTACCACCTTTTCTGTCACAGCATATTTGTGCCAGCTTAATGAAGCGCCTCTGAGTGATCCCCAGCTGCTGCGTCTCTGACCTGTGAAGCCTCGTCCTCTCCTGGAGACACAACACCAGCATCAGCTAGCCCATTCTCACATGTGCCTGCAGGAGACATATTATGCCTCTATTCGTGCTTCAATGGCTCTTCATCTCAGCAAGCGTTTTTGACACATTGCAATGACAAAGACACTGCCTTAACCCCTTAAGGACCAAACTTCTGGATTAAAATGGAATCATGACATATCACACATGTCATGTGTCCTTAAGGGGTTAAAGGGATTTAGAATGCTTGGAGATAAGAACTTTTATGGATCAAGATAAGCAGCAAAGAAATAAAATAAAACTATATATATATATATATATATACACACACACACACACACACACACACACACACACACACACACACACACACACACACACACACACACACGAAAAAATATAGTTTTGAGCATTGGCACTCAGATCAACAAATATATTTTATAAAATATAAATAAATGAATAGATATCTTGAAAAATTAGATCTTGAAAAAGACTCGGTGGGGTCTAAACGCCAATCAGTTATTTGTAATATCGATGGTACATGTTGGCATTTCCTACGAGTGCATCCTTAATGCTGAATATTTCTATATTACTCGGACTGCACTATGTATATGCAGGGGAGGGCTGACAGCCTTAGGCCTGGGGGGCAAAACCAGTCAAGTGGCCCATTGCACCACCAAATCAGTGCAATGGTGCCCACCTTTTCCTGGTTTTATAACAGATATTGATGTTATGCTAATCAGTAGCTCTTTGCCATACCCGCTCCTTCACGGCTCTGACTTTCAATGTTGTCAGAGCGCAGGCTGAGAATCTCTGAGCCTGTGCTCTGACTCACTAACTGAGCGCCGGAACCACGAGGGAGAGGCTATAATCTGACTGCACCTACTGCTGGTGCGCACCAGTGGACCACCAGCGAATCGTTTAAATTGAATAGGCTAGTGTCCCCAACTTGTGAGCTGTGTTGTCCGCCGGGCGCCTCTGTTGTGATGGCACCCTGCGTGACCACACAGCGTGCACACCCCAACGGCTGGCATTGCTGACACACACTGATGTTACTACTTAGAAATCTCTCAATATTAATACAGACATCAGAGTAAACACCAATAAACTGTGGAAACAGAGCTGATCCCACCCAAATTTATAAAGATTTGCTTACTGGATTTGTTGTAAGATTAAATCATGCCTCCTCCTCTCTCTCTTCCATGCGCTGCTCTGTAAGCTGGGAGGAAGTGAAGAGTAATTACAATCTCCCAGCACAGTGGCACCTGTGGCTGCATGGGGAACAGCTATATTTGCCGCCCCCCATGTGACATCACAATGCCCCACCTATATGAGCTGCCATACGAACTAACGCCAGTGCTGCCCACAGTGTGTGTTTACATTAAAAAGCCAGCAGGGACCGGCTATAGACACCAGAACCACTTCATTAAGCTCCAGTCGTTCTGGGGACTATAGTGTCCCTTTAATGTAATGTAAATTATAGATTAGTGTCACTAATAATATACTAGATTGCCTACTTACAACCAAATGAGGATGATGATGGGCTGCAGTTTGCCTCCACTGGTCTGGTGTAGAACAGGATCTCTGGAGGCTGTTTGCAACTGTGGTCACAAAATTCAATGTTCTGGGAGAATTGGAAGCAGCTCCATTTTTTGGGGGGCCCCTTACACAGCTCAATGTCTGGGCCCCAGGGCCTGACTGTGAGTATGCCCACAAGGCCCACTCATAAGTCCACTTATATGTTCCACCCACCCATTAGTTCGCTCACAGGGAGTGGAGTGTGTAGGGGATGTGTTATGTGTTATTGTAGAGGATCTAATATGTGTGCTTATGGTATGTAGTGTATAGGGATACCAGTTTGTGCAAGTGATGCAGTGTGTTTGTGTATAGTGGAAGCAGTGTATAAGGGATGTATTGTGTGTTTCTGGTTGTGTGTAAGGGATGCATTGTGTGAATCTGTGTTTGTATGCATAAGGGATGCAAGGTGTGTGTCTGTAAGTGTGTGCATTGAGTGTGTGTTAGTGATGCATTGTGTTTCTGTGTGTATGTAAGAAAAGCAGTGTGTGTAAGTGTTTGCATTATGTGTTTCTGTGTATGTGTGCAAAGGATTCATTGTCATTGTGTGTGTGTAATGGATGCATTGTGTGTTTCTCTGTGTGTAAGGGAAGCATGTTGTGTTTCTGTGTGTGTAGGGATGCATTTTGTGTTTCTGTGTATGTATATGGATGCATTGTGTGTGTGTGCGCGTAGTGTCCTCTCCTCCCTGTGTTCTCCTCACCTCCCCCTCCCTGTGTTCTCCTTACCACCCACCCTCCCTGTGTTCTTCTCAGTCCCCCCCCTTCTCCTCATCTCCCCTTCTTCTCACTCTTACTCTCCCCCTTCCTCCTTGTGTTCTTCTTACTCCCCCCTTGTTCTTCATACCCCCTTCTTCTTCTTACTCCCCCTCCTCCTCCTTCTGTTCTCCCCCCTCCTTCACTTACTCCCCTCCTCTTTCACTTTCTCCCCCCCTTCACTTTCTCCCCCCCTCCTTCACTTACTCCCTCACCTTCACTTACTCCCCCATCACTCTTACACCCCCTATCTTCACTTACACCCCCCTCCTTCATTAACACCCCCCATCTTCACTTACTCTTCCCCCTTCACTTACTCCCCCATCTTCACTTACTC
>OW240919.1:118994110-119051564 GCA_933207985.1 Pelobates cultripes
TCTGCAGTTCTGTGTGATGATCTTCAACGGTGCGCTTTGGTAGGTCATTTTCTCTATGTATGTTGGGAACCTCTCCAGACCAGTGTCGGACCCGTAATCTCTCCCAATGCTCCGCCGCCCCAAGGGGGGACCACGCGTCCGAGGCACAGGATGGGCCGAGGTGCGGAGGAGGGGCAGGGGAGGTAGGTGGAGGGAGGCGAGGGTTAAGTGTATGGGAGGGAACCGTAAATAGGGGGTTGCGACAGGTGCAACAAGTCCGGAGTCCGGGGCCCAGTGCCCGAGTATGGAGCCGGATGTGTTGTGTGAAAGTTAAGATCGAAAAGGAGGTGTATACCCTTTAGTGTAGGTATCCCCTCTGAATCCGGTAATGTCCCAGATCCGCACTCCCTCTACAGGGTAGGGGGAGGTCTCGCGCAGTGACCAGCGCTAACAGGCGCCCACTCTGGTACCAGCCCAAGAGACGAGACACCCCGTAGCCTGGCCACAGACCTCAGCGCGAGTGTATGTGTTAGGGAACGTGACTCGAGCTCCGCCCAGATAAGGTGTCAAAGAGTATACATGGGGTTCTCCTCTCCGCCGCGACCCCCAATATCTTAGCTGAGTGAGTGGCTGCAGCTAACATGTATTGTGTATTCATATTCAAGGCATTTAAGTATTAACATCAAATTAACAAATTAACATATTTACAAGTGTCACGATTAAGATAGCATTTCCTTAATCCAGAACGTCCCGTCATTCCCCATTCGCTTCTCCCCCATCAGCGAACACCACTCCCACGTCCATTCGCACCGGTCGCCCCACGTCAACCTCCCATATCCACCGGGTTGTGGAGTGGTGGCCTCCTCAGATCCAGTATTGGTGTCGTGTCATGGTTAAAGCACCCTGACTCGTCTTAAAACTATAACTATCCCTAGAGCTCCGGCTCCCATGATCATGCGCAATTTATTCGATACTCACTTCCTTCATTTCGTCCCTATTCTCTCCAGTACCTATAAGGGGGGTGAGGGGGGAAGGCGCACCTAAGTGCGTTTGTATCTGCAAGTGAGGGCTGAATAGGGTGCGTAGCTTGGATTAGGCAGGCAGATGCAAGCGGGTATGTGCAGCCTATACTAGTCAGGGCTTTAAGTTATCTGTATGTCTGCGGTACTGTAAGCACTGAGGTCTAGGTTATATACCAGTCTGCTTGTCCTCACTGTTTTCCCTGAGGGACCGCTACTTCCAGTTGATACAATGGGGTCCGGTTGGTGTTCTACAAACTATTTCTATCTGATGCCTCTAGGAAACAATGGGCCTGTACAATTAGGAATAGCAGTAAATACGATTCAGTCAGCGTCAGGTTATATTAGCATGCATCATTAACAGTTAGGAATATTCCCCTCTACCCCTCTACCCAACCCGCTCTGCCCCAACTCCCTGGATCAAAGATACCCTTTCTTAAATGCAAGTGTCCCAATTTAGTGTCCTCATCCGTGGGGGGGTCACCGTATTTGCGTCCAGGATGTCTTGAGTTTGTGCTGAGTATCCAGTCAGGCTGTCGGTATCTGCTGACCGTTGCTCCCTTTTGTCCCTCTCCCCCCCCCAAAGTGTCTCGTGCCCACCCCGTGTCGGGCAACAACCATGGTAGAGAGTCAGGGGGTAGCCCAAAGACCCGCACGCATGCCTGCTTCAGGTGTGTATCAGCTCCCGTGTGTGCCCTTAAACCCAGGATCTCCCCACCCAAAGCTCCATGTCCCAGAACATTAACCCAAAGTACCTGTGGGTGTGCCTTACGTTCTGTTCATCTCGACATCAGGAGGTAGAAGTGGGTTGCGTGCGATAAGCGATTGGGGTCCAGCCCTCCAGGGACGATGCGTGAACAGGAAAAGCTGGGTGTCGGCGTGGGTGTGTTAGCCTGGGGCGATATACGGTGGTCTTGGACGCAGGTAGGTAGGTTGATCACTCCTACGGGGAAGTCGGGTCTCCACGTCTTCCGCTGTTGTGGGCCGGGTGAGTTCTCACCTCCCGCTGTCTGGGCCCTCTCTGTGGTCTGGGTTGCGGGCCTAGTGTCCCCAGGATCCAGTTGGGGACCGACTGTGAGGGGAGGCCCAGTTCTCCCATAAACCGTGGTACCTCATCCGGCCATTTCATGGTGATCCATCTATTTTGGTGTCTAGCCATTAGTGCAAAGGGGAAGCCCCACTTATATGGTATATTGCGGTCTCGCAATGTCGCTGTAACCGGGCGGAGGGCTCTCCTTGCTTCCAACGTTATGGGGGATAAATCATTATAAAGCGAAACCTGCGCTCCCCTAAAGGGCCAATTCTGTCTTTCCCGAGCCTTGGCCATGATGGAGTTCTTCACCGGGAATGATTGTAGACAGCATATCAGGTCACGCGGCCCTTCTTCAGCTGCTCTAGACCGTAAGGCCCTATGTGCCCTCTCGAATTCTATAGTTGGCGGTGGGGATGGTAGCAGTAGAGAGCAGAATAATTCTGTTAGTAAAGCCTCAGCATTTTCTGGCCCCTCGGTTTCTGGTACCCCACGGACCCGGATATTGCGCCTCCTACCTCTATTGTCTACATCTTCCAGGTGTCGACGCATGGAAAGTAGCATCTCGCCCTGGCGTGCTACAGCGGTGTCAGTGGCTGTCACGCGGGCCGTGAGGGCCTCAGTTGCTTCCTCCGTCGCGGTAATGCGGCCTGCCTGCGCAGTGAGCTCTGTGTGGATCCCCGCGATCTCTGTCCGCAGTGTGTCTTGGATGGTGGTAGTTATCACCTGTAGGTCGGCTTTTGTCGCCATGGAGGCTGCCAGGTCCCTCAGGGAGCCCTCAATCCGGTCTAGGGCTGGCATCCCCTGTCCCGGAGTGGATGTCGCCGCCATCTTGGGGCTGCCAGAGTCTCCGCTCGCCCCTGGCTGCTGCTGCAGATATCCGTCCAACGGGCCCTGGGAGGCTATCCTTGGGGTCTGGGGCTGCTCTGGGCGTTTAGTGCGCCCCATTAAGCTTAGTTTGCTTGCCGTGATCGCTATATTCGGGTCCGGCGAGACGGAGCTTGTTCTCTACGCGGCCCTCTTAGTCGGAGCCGGAACCACGCCCCCCCAAGCTCGATTTATTGTACGTTTTTAAATAATAAATTAGTTGAAGATCTATTAGAACTGAGAAAATAGTAACAATTATTTCTCATAGGCATTAACAGTGACAATACATGGTTATTTATAATAAAATGTCAATTTTATAGCATGACAGGAGGCTTCATATTTGCTTAAGTCTCTCTTTACTAGAACTCCACAGCAGCACATTAACACAGAGAAAAACACCAGAAACAAAAAAATCAGGAATCTATAAAAGGCTTCTCCCAACGAACTACTTCCTCTTTCTTTGCTGCTCCACAGTCAGTACAGGTCAGAGTACCACTGCCTCCTGTTATATATGGGTGGTTGTGGATATTTTACTGTACTTATATGTTTATTACTGTATTGATTTATTTGTTTAGAGGGTATGTTTGCATCTACCTGCTTTGTGCTGTAGTGATTGATTGATTTAGCTATACTGTATTTTCTACACCTACCTGCTTAGTGCTGTAGTGATTTATTTATTTAGCTATACTGTATTTTCTACACCTACCTACTTAGTGCTGTAGTGATTGCTTGATTGATTTACTCTGTTTTTCTGCATCTACATTCTTATTGCTGCAGGGATTTATTTGTTTAGAATGTGTTTACCTTCCTACTGCAGTTATGATTTATTTATTTAGATTGTATTTTTCTGTCCCTACTTTTTTGCTGTAGGGATATATTTTCTCTTATGACTTTTCTGCATTTTCCTGTTTTGGTCCCCCCTGTCTGGGGATAATTTTTTTCTCGGGTTTGGGGGGGTTTCCTTTTTTTCCTCCCTCCCTCCCTCTTCCGGGTGGCTTTGCCGCCTTCACTTTTTGTCTGTTTTGCAGCCGTCGGAAAACGGTCTTCCGACCGCTTTCCATTGCCGACCGCCGGTACCCCTGGAGTAAGACTCTGGCGGTCCCACGTGTTGGATTCCGCCGTGCGAGATCCTCTGCTTCCACCCCCCACCTGACCCACACTTGCGGTATAACTGCTCACGCGGCATGGGTGGTTACCTTCCCATGCAGTGCGGTGGCCCCGAGCATCCACTTCCCCGCGACGCGTGGTTGAGTGGGGGCGGGGCCGGCCAGTTTACAGACTTACCGCATTAGTTCCGTCGATGGCAGGCACTCAGCTATGACTTGGGCACATTGCACCCTTTAGGCACTCAGCTATGACTTGGGCGCATTGCACCCTTTAAGCTGTCCTGGCTTTGTGCCCCATGTGGCTGGCAGGTTAGGCTACTGGGAACCATAATGGATGATATAGATCACAGGCATGCTATATAGAGCTGTGCACAACTCCTCAAGGGTTACAGGCACAACTGGCAGTGTTACCACTTATACTCATTGTGACGGTAGTAAACTGTATCACCGTCCAGTATTCCCTTCTTACCATAAAATAAAATCAACAAGTAATCCACAGAGTAATAAATCGCTGGTATCGCCAAATAATCCAAACATGAGCCAAGGTTTAATGCTGGAACAAGACTGATTTACTGGAAGCAACAGGCATTCAATTTATACAGTAACAGACTCCTCCTCTGGGCCAGGCTAGATAAGTGAGTTTCAGCAACATACTAAACTCAATTATCTGCTCATTATTGTAGCGGAGCTGCAATATGAAATCCCAATTTCTCTGCTGGTTAAGAAAGTAATCCAAAGTAAAGTGCTGGAAAGTAAGGCAATATCCCAAATCCCCCAGTAACCGGACAAACACAGTTCTGGGAGTCAACTGAGGTTTTTATTCAGAGGTCACAGTATTTATGCAAGTCCCCATGCAAGGGGTTTCCTGAGTCACATCACAGGGGGACTTAACATTCAGACCTTTTCTCCCATAAGCACTGCTGCAAGAAAGGGATACTCCCACTAGAATATACCGTTAAGTGGATTATACCTCGTGCAGCAGAACCGGCATTTTACATTTAAATCTATAACTTTAACAATATTCAGTTTATTTAAATGAATGGACGTTCAGTAGATAGCTGGGGTCTGAGTGCACAGTTCGTGGGAATACCGCTCAGATCCCAGCTAAAACAACCGAACGTCGCACGAAATACACTTTGCCATTGAGTTCGCCCCAAAGTACCGAACACCGATGGGGGATGGGGGAAGTCCAGCGGTGTTCGCGCCGTTGAGTAGCCGTTTTCAGTTCCACGCGCTCGATGACCAAACACCGCTGGGGAGACAAAGGATCCAAGATGGCCGACCGCCGCGTGGTCGGTAGCAAAACAGCAGCCACCGAGGAAAGCCTCTAATTACCGATTGCAACATTGTTGCAATCGGTTAACGAGCGCCACACGTCCCTCTCTGTGTGGGCTATTAGGGGGTAGCTCATTTGGTTCACGAACAGCCTGTAAAGTGGCTGTTCGTGAAACGAAACACGTGAATGCTAGCGGCTTTCGGCTGCTAGCATGAGAATTCAATACAAACATACATTAACGAACAGTAAGCAGAATACATTTAAACATTGAAGTTCCGCAGTGTTCCGGACAACCTTTAAAGTCACAGCCATATAATCTGAAGTGGCTAGGTTTGCCACAATTACAATTTTCAACATTTTTAGAAAAATACTTTCTGCATAACATAGAAATAAATAAACCACATCCATGGGTAGCTGAGGATACTGGGAGTCACACATCCAAATTTCACGAAAATCCTTTCAGTAGTTTCTGTGTCGCATCGTGTGGAAGTTTGACCGGCTCGCCATGTGGTGGTATCCGATTTAGAGTTCCATGAAATCAGTAGCAAGAGCCAGTCTCCATTTGCGCAGAATTACACGAAAACTACCATAGGTATGTTGCAGCCGGTTACATGAGAGTGCTCCCCTCGTTCGGTAGATTAAAACTCCCGAACGCCGGTTTGATACTATGGGTGGAAATAGGTCAGACGGGACTTCCATAATGACCGGACATTCGTGTGATTGCCATGCCGAAAACAGTTCCAAGCAATCCACGAGTAAGTCCCGCTGACCGCGTTCGAGAGATTTAAGATGGCCGCCATCCTTTGTTCTCGCCTCGTGTTCGAATGCCGAATGGTGGCCACCTAGAAGCACTCAATTAAGTTGCGGTTTTTCGTGTGGTTACTCAGTGTTCCAAATTCTGATTGCTACCCAGGGTGGTCTCCGTTCGGTAGAACAAATACATTTCTCGAACACATAATTAAAATGAAACGTTCAAAGGTAGTTAAAGAGCAGGGAGAGGACACAGCCGAATGAACACAGGGAAATGCAGGGAAATCCTTTACGCTCATCCCCCCCCCCCTTTTTGTTTTGTTCAGATGATTGCTTGCAGCGCTCTGTTTTATCATATTGACCAATGGAGCACCTCTTGTGAGGTAACTCAGTTGGTGAGTTCCCTGACTACAGGTATACTCAATATGCAAGTTCACTATTTACAGAGTGTCAGGCACTATTTAACTGAAGTGCGTTATCTACAGTTACACAATGGAATGCTAGGTACAGTCACACTGAAGACTGCTATCTACAGTTACACAGTAGAAGGCTATGTACAGTTACACAGTAATATACTATATACAGTTACACAGAGAATGCTATGTACAGTTACACAGAAGAACATATTGTATGTTTACACGGAAGGATGTTATGTACGGCTGCACAGAAGAGTGTTATGTACAGTTACACAGAAGAAGGTAACGTACAGTTACACAGAAGAGTGTTAATTACAGTTACACAGAAGTGTGTTATGTGCTATTAATCTGAAGAAGTGTTATGTACATCTTATCTGAAGAGCGAAAAGTACATTTTATCGGAAGAATGGAATGCGCAGTTCCTCACCTGTACATCTCTGAAGGTCCTGACTTGTCTGTGTTCCAGGACTTGGCCGGCTTTGTCCGTGCCTTACTGATTGGCCTGCTTTGTCTGTGCCCCATTGATTGGCCTGCTTTGTCTCTGCCCCATTGATCTGGCCTGTGCTGTCTGTGCCAGAATGTCTGCATGCCAAGCCTACTGCCACATACTCACACTTGTGCATTGCATGCGCTGCCCAACTTGCCTCGGTCACTATATGGGGTGCTGCCCCTATCTCCCTGCCGGTGACACTTGTCCTCTATACTCTTTGAGGTCGCTTTGCCTGGGACCGCTGCACAGGAGAACCCTTATCCGGGTTAACAGCGCAGACAATGACTACTATGGCAGTGACCGCCTCCGTGGAATTAGGCTTCAGCCAGGGTCCTCCCTTAAGCTTATCAGGAGCGTAACGCTAGAGGGCCCACCTTTAAAACAGCAGGCGACTTGAATGAGTCAGACTCTCCTAGAGGAGAGCAGGCAAGGGCACATGAGCGCTACTGGAAGGGTGAAGGCCCTGAACCAGTGACTTGAATGAGTCAGACTCTCCTTGAGGAGAGCAGGCAAGTGCGCATGAGCACTACTGGAAGGGTGAATGCCCTGAACCAGGCTCCCAGAAAAATAAGACTCTGAGGAGCGGCTAACCCCTCTGCAATCGACCAGACGGCCCTGCCTATATGGCGCGGGGGAGGCAATGACCACCGGACGCTGCAGTGACCACCGTCTTAAAAAGGCAGACGACTTGAAGGAGTCAGACTCTCCGAGTGGAGAGCAGGCAAGGGCGCATAAGCACTACGGGTAGGGTGAAGGCCCGGAACCAGACGCCCAGAAAGATTAGACTCCGGAGAAGTGTCTAGCCCTGATACGATCGGCCTTGACGGCCAGACGACACTGCCTATGTGGCGCAGGGGTGAAGGTCCCCGTAACCCCCCCTCCACCATGGTCGCCCTAGCTGAATGGCGGGCGGACCAATTGCCCTCGGAGGGAGAGGACGATGGGGGTGTGGATTATGATGACAGCCCCTAGTGGCACCATGAGATATAGACCAAAGTCCACTACAGGGGCCCTGATGACCGTGGAAGAAGAGGTCGTCTCATTGATCGCCTTAAACGAACCCCTGTTCGACCCTCGATCCATTGCTCACCTGGTTTCTTTGGAATGGTCTCTGCAGGATAATTCGAGCGGTATTCCCAGCCGGGCTCCCGAACAAAGTAGCCGCAAACCCAGACTTAGACCCCGATGGGGCACTGCGGTTTTGCTGGTTAAGCACCTGTCTAGTATTCAGGAGATCCTGAGTGCAGCCCACTGCAGTGCCTATACTATTAAGTCCGCACTCTCAAGCCGGTTGTTCTCCGCTACACGAGTGAGTTGTGCTAGCGGAACATATGAGGAAGTGTAAGATGTGTCCTTTTTTACATGGAAATACTTGATGGAGGCTTATCTCAGCTCCAACCCGTACCTTTTATAGGGGACTGGACCCTTGACCTGGAATTTCACACTTGCCTCCACTTTCGGATGACATCCCAGACGGGGCCCCGAGTCTGGGGTGGCAGACGACCCTATCCTAAACGCAATTTGGACCGCTGGAGGTGCTTGGGATAAAGGGATCTGAACGATTGAACGTATATTCATTTGTTACTTTGAATTAGACGTGGCCCTCAAGAAACTACTAGGGACCACGGGGACCAGTTCTGGTAAGGTGGCCTCTATTTTCTCCCTGGTGAGATAGGTATCTCGTGCATCAGTCATTTGGACAATACAACCTGGTTGGGAGGAATTGAGGACATTCAGGAATACCAGAACTATCTGAAGAGAACTTTCTCGTTTTTCCACGCATTGGGACCCGGACACGACTCTTCATCGATATAGGACACCTTGCTGTACGGTCTACCTGGACGGGCTTGCCGGACCCTCTGCGAGGTACCTCCCAGACCGAAAGGCCAGAGGCTCCCTGCGTTTTCCCTTGTTCAAGTCCCTGGATTTCGTTTTCAACCAGGGAAATATCGACCTCCTCTACATCTCAAGGAGTGGAGTCCTGGAGGGTGGATTGGACGCAAGGGGGTGCCTCCTACGCTCTCCTCTGCCTGAGTTCTCGTACATATGGAATAGTTTTCTCTGGGAGGACCCGGAGTCAAGACTTTAGTCCACGGAGGAGGACCCATCAGGCCCCGACCAGTTCAGCTGGATGACGGACCTGTTTGCTCAGCGATGGACGCTTCCCTCCAGGAGTGTTCGACACTGAGACGCAGATGAGTCTCCTCCATTTGTTTGGTCTCAGGACCTTTCTACAGGTGCCTCGGTCTGCTGGTACTTTGGAATTATGATCTCCGCTTCGGCAGAGTCGAACCTGGTTCCTGGATTCCCAGGACCCTTGCTCATTTGATCTTGGGGATTGTGAGACTTTGGTCTGCATGGCGACCCTGACGTAGTTGGGTCTGGTACGGATCTCCTAATTTTGCTACCGTTTTTACAGGGTTTTAATTTCGGATGGCATTCATCATTATGTTATGTTTGTTTCTCCTGTTATTGTATTTGTGGTGTATTGTTTATGTACTTTATTTGTCGCAGCGTGAAAGAGGAAATAGTTAGTTGGGAGAAGCCTTTTCTAGATTCCTCATTTTTTTTTTTGTCTCTGGTGTTTTTATCTCTATGTTAATGTGCTGCTGTGGAGTTCTAGTAAAGAAAAGCAAATATTCGCCTCCTGTCATTAATAAAATTAAGATTATAGTTACACTAAAGCTAGTATAATCTACAATTGTCAGGACTTTCAAGCTTATTTTAAATGTAAGGCTAAATTGGCCAAATTGAAGACAAACAGGGACCCAAACGGTAGATCCCCAGATGTTGCCGAACTACAACTCCCATGATGCTTTGCATGCCTTTGGCATTACTTTAGAATGGCAAAGCATCATGGAAGCTGTAGTTTTAAAACATCTGGGATCTATCTTTTGGGAACCCCTGCTCTAAAAATGAGAATTGTAAGGAATTGAAAATGCATTCAAAGTCACTTTAAAACTTCAGGACAAATAGCCAAACTGCTCCAAGTCAGACATATTCCTAATTCAGTTATTTTGGCCTATAAAACAGAAACTTACCTTGAATTCCCAACAAATAACACTGCGGTGAAAGAGCCTGTGTAATGTTGCAAGGTTTGATTTAATTTAACTTGATCCACAGAGGAGGCTAATGCAAAAAATGGTGAGGGCAAGGGAATATTAACACATACAGGCTTACTCACTGAAGGGAAAATTCAACGTGAATTTCAAATTTAAGGTAAAATATTATCAAAGTCATCTATGCTTTCAGTTTGACTATTCTGGCCTTAAGTGTGAAATTTGCCTTGAGGGGGGGTTGGGCTTGACTGGCATGGTGAGTGGTCGCATGCAGCATGAGCGCCCGGAGATTTCTTATAATATAATCTCTTGAATTGATTCTTGTTACGCCAACCTGACACCAGAAGACCCTGCTGTGACACTGCAACCCTAGGGCTACCAATCTGGCTGTTGGCACCTCGTCAGCCGGTCAGCATTTCACTGGAGCAAGCCTGAGGCCTAGTTGCGGCCTACTACGCAACACGGGAGTGAGGGAGGAGGCCGGTCCCTCTACCCACAAACTACCAAGAACGCCCTGGTGAGATACCTCTATCCCCCCCAGCTGGTGAGGAATATTCCGGCATTATATGCTACACCTCTACCCCTGGGACTGACCTGTGCGCACAGTACACCCACCAGGGCTCAAGGTCGGCACCTCACATGGAGATGGGGCACAACTCTGAGGGGCCTAGCTGGGGCCTAATGACAACTTTTGACCACATTTGCAGAGCTCTTTGGGAGCGGATAAGACTCCGTGCAGAAGCAGCGGCATCCCCCACCTCGCAGACCACACGAACCGTGATACATCCACTCCTAAACACCGTATGCCGTAGGGGATGGACCCCCTGAACAGCAGCAACACTCACCCGTTCTTCCGGGAATGAAAATCGCGGGGAGATGGCGGCTACGGCGCAAACGACGCCTTCACACCCTACAGAGGAGACAGAAGAGGCACCTTCGAAACTTGAAGCAACAGGGCAGCCCCCCACACGGGCACAGCACCCCGACCTCCCAGGGAAAGGCCTCAAGGCTCACCTGCCTCTCTACAAAAGCTAACTGGGACACACTTTGTTTACCCAGCCAGAGTGCTCGGATGCGACCCCCTCGTGGTCTAAATGGAATACCTACATGCCTCCTGCACTCACAGACCCGCCGACTTCCACCCTGGCTTGAAAACCTGATCGGCGTGTTGCAGGTCTGGCCTACGACTCCTGAAGGTATAGGCTGACCAAGGAAGCACTACGGGACTCGTGGCCTATAACCTGCTACCTCTCGCATGGCCGTACTAGCAGAAAGCAACAAAGCTATACACCTACATGAGACTTAAATTACAGTATGAATGTTGTGCATCTTCTCTTTTCTGTTCAAATAATTTTTATTAAAGTTTTTAAAATTTTTGTATAACAAGTGATAGTAATACAAACATTTTATTAGGGGTAGGAAAGGAAGGGTAACTTGTAAATGGGAAGGGGTATCCATCCATCATTGAAATAAACATATGTAAAAAATTTGTACATCAATGCACTTTAACAATAAATATATCAAAGACCATAAACTGTTTTGATTTTTTCTTCCCATTTATCCCAGTTATATTTTAGTATTGGGAAACCAATGCATATTGGCTCTGTGTGATAATTCATGTACCTTGTTTTCTAAAATCAAATTAAAAACTTCTCTGAGAGATGGCACATTTTGGGACTTCCAATGTCTAGGTAAACAGGATGTAGCAGCGATCAGAATGTGGCCTATGATTATTTTATCTGAACTATTAATGGACCCCGGGAGTTTTTTAAACAAGGCTAGTACCGAGGTTAAGATGCTAATGGTTCCGTTCACTTTAATAATTAGATCATGAATCATTTTCCAATAATTAATTAACTTGAGGCAGAACCACTAGATATAGGCCATATTGCCCACTCCCCCACAGTCTCTCCAACACCGGTCAGAATACATATTGTTCATGTTATGTAATCTAGACGGAGCCAGGTACCAGCGATATAAGATTTTATAATGATTTTCAAAATGGTCGGTGCAATACGAAATACCTTTTAAACCTTTAAAAAAAAACGAACCATTCTCCTAAATCGTAATGGGCACCCAACTCCGTCTCCCATGACAGCATATGTTTTAATTTAATTAAGGGCTTGGCATTATGAGATAAATAGCATAAGGATATCATACCTTTACTAGCGGGGCTGTATAAAAAAAAAACTTTCTCTAAAGGAGATAACTCAAGTGATTTATAGTTTTTATCTGTTTCAGGTACCTGGTATAGTTATTTCAATTTGTCAATGATTAGCATACATTCCAGTTCACATACATTTGACAATCCATACTTAAGTTTAAATTTTTCCAAAGAAAGAATAGCATTGCCATAAAAAAAATTGTCCAGATTAGTTATAGAGCAATCCTTCAACAATTCTATTTTTAAGGATGGTATATAATCTTTCAATAACTCAATAGGCATTGCTCTATATAAACTGAGAGACTGGTCATTTTTAAAAACAATGTCCCAGGCCTTAAGCGTAGTCTTGGTAGATAAAAATAATTTTGTAATTCCAGGTCTTTTAACCAAGTTAATTCTGATAATGTAACCGGTAACATTTTTGATTCCTCTATTTCCATCCATCTGGGTTTATCATCCTGGTTGTTAAAGCTCACAACCACTGCAGCATTAGTGGTGAAATAATATTTGCGGATATCGGGGACACCGATACCGCCATTCGATTTATGGTGCTGCAGGGAAGTGAGCCTCACTCGAGCAGGCTTGTTCCCCCAGATAAATTTCAACATTGTCGAGTGAACTTTATTAAAAAATGATAATGGAATGGACATAGGAATGGTCCTAAAAAAATATAAAATTTTGGGGAGTATCGTCATTTTAATAGATGCGACCCTCCCCAGCCATGAGAGCTCCATCCCACCCCATCTCTCCATCTCTTTTTGTAAGTCTGACCATGCTTTCCTCAAGTTGTGATTGTGCATATTGACCACATTTTTGCATAAATTAATGCCAAGATATTCCATATATTCAGTTCTCCAATCAAATAAATATGATATCTTAAGGGCAATGGTTTCCAAATTGTTTAAATGAAACAGGAGGGCTTGAGTTTTGGACTCATTTAATTTGTAGTACGATATCTCACCAAATTGAGTTAAAATATCCTTGAGGTGTCTCAAAGATTCCTTTGGGTTTTTGACAGCTAGGATTATATCGTCTGCAAACAGGCCAATTTTGTGAACGGATTCTTTAATAGCAATTCCTACAATTTGTGGGGTCGTTCTAATCAGTTCTGCCAGGGGTTCTATCGCTCAGACAAACAAAATTGGAGATAAAGGGCACCCCTGTCTCGTCCCATTGGTTAGAGAAAAAGTTTTGGATGTTAAGCCAGAAGCTGAGACATGGGCGGAGGGTGCGCAATATAACGCCTTAATTGCTGTGATAAAGGATGATGGTATGTTGAACCTGTCTAATGTTCTCCATAAATATCCCCAATGTATCCTGTCAAACGCCTTCTTTGCGTCTAGAGATGGAAGCAAAGAAGGCGTTTTGTTCATATTGATGTGCTGAATCAAGTTTATGAATCTTCTAGTTCCGTTCTATTCTGTGCAAAACCTACTTGATCCTTATTAATTAACAATGGGATTAGTTTGGTTAATCTATTAGCGATAACTTTAGAATAAATCTTTGAATCATTATTAATCAGAGAAATGGGCCTAAAATTAGGGCATCTATCGGGAGTTTTTCCCGGCTTTGGCAAAGTGACTATTTGTGCGCACAAGGACTCCTCTGGCATCTTTCCCCCGGACTTATAGGAACTGAACATTTTAGTCATATGGGGAATTAAAATTTCTGGAAAAGTTTTATAATATAAAATAGTAAATCCATCGGGACCAGGGGCTTTTCCAGATGGCATAAGTTTGATTGCCTCAGCTATCTCTACTGCTGATATTTCACATTCTAATCTTTCTAAATGTCCTGGAGACAGCCGAGGCAATGACACTCTGTCTAAGAATTTATCAATTATTGTTGTAGAAGGCTGGGGGAGGTCCAAATTACATTCTAAATTATAAAGTTTACTATAATACTCTGCAAACGTCACTAATTTTAGTTGGATTAAACACTTTTCGCCCCATATCATCAAGTAAATATGCTATTTTTGATTGGGCATTCACATGCCGGAGTTTGGATGCCAAAAGAGTTGAGGCCCTGTTGCCTTTTAAGTAAAATGTTTTCCTGAGACGTCTCACCATGAGAGATGTACGATCTAAATTAATTTTGTTAATTTTAGCCTTAATTTCTCCTGTCATTGCTGATAGGGAGGACGATGGACCAAATTTATTAGCCTGGTTTAAATTGTACAATTCTTTTACCAATGTTCTTAAATTATTGCTATTAATTCTCTTCAGATGAGACGCTCTAGAAATAAAATGACCTCTTAACACAGCCTTATGCGCATTCCAAGTCACCTCGCCAGGAACTTCGGGCGAGGCATTCTCCGAAAAATAATCACACAAAGCTTTCTCCGTCAGTGACATGTTCACAACATCATTTAACAAATAATCACCTTCCAGGTTCTGTTAGGGGCTGATGAAACAATTTTGTCAATATGCATTATGATTGGAGCATGGTCGGACCAGTTGATGTTTAAGATATCAGATTTCAAGATGTGCAGAATTAAAGCACCCTGGACCATAAACCGGTCCAGCCTGGAATACATATTTTTAGAGACAGAATAATACGTAAAATCTCTTTCATTCTCATGCATCAGTCTCCAAGGGTCGTATAAGACACATTCAATCATATATCCGGAGCATTTATACGCTAATCTGTCACTGTGCCCTCTAAGCTGTCGATCACGATCTTCCCTAGCGTTATCCAATTCTCCATCCATAACAAAATTTGTGTCACCACACATTACCAAAACAAAGAGTAAGCGCTAAGAAACACAATAAAGCAGCAACCCTATAAGGGATTCCGTCAAAAACCCTTAGACGTAACACAAAACAGGATAAAATAAAAGTAAGGGCTGCGCTTAATAAAACTCTGTGTAAAACAAATAGTCCAGATAAAATGAATGGATAAAAGAGAAAGTCTTATCTCAAGGCGTCTGCTGTGATCGTATATAGTGGTGATGTTTGGTCCAGAAAAATTGTCCTTCTTGAAATCCTCTTTATGGGTCCACTCATATGTAAGAGATAAGGGATAAATAGAGAACCAAATAGTGTAGTATTTTCAACAGTGGAAGTGATAAGAAGTATAAAAATTTAAAATGCAAACTCACATTTGCCAGAGCTGTGACCTGCTCTGGTATAGAAGGCGTACAGCGGTTTGATCCCCCCTTACAGGATGTAGGTGGAGTATCCTTCGTCTGTTTCCTCCGTCCTTAGTGTGGTATGCACTCGGAATATAAAAAACAGCCAATAGTGTTCTCTGGATAAACGACTTAAGAATAGAATAAAAGAATAGAAATGGATACTCACAAGATAGGAGCAGATATACTGCTCCTTGTATTTGGCGCTGGTGGTATGATCCCTGTCACGGCAAGGGTGTATAATTTATTATTACACTATGGAATATCATCTTTTAATGTAATTTGTGTAGTAAATGGCACAAATTACAGAGATGCTATTGCTGAGGTCAACAGGGGTTACATCTTTTGAAGCTGGGGCCCCCACAGAGGTCAGATGACAGAAGGGGTAGTGTGAATGGCATAGCAATGTGAAAAGGATTTTACTATATGGATGTGAAGTAATCAAGCCTCTGCAAGGTGTGAGGTTCTACACTTGGAAAAAGTCTGAATGTCTCTTCATCCATTTGGCATGTACCTTGTAAAGGATAGTTCAATCATTTGAAATGGTAATGGGATTCGTTTCATGAAGATCCTTGTGTTCCAGTATCTTATCTAAGAAAAACATTAATACTTACCCACAGGTTAATAATTAAGCCCCATTTGTATTATATTTGGAATGGGACAAGCCCAATCTTTTAATTAAGCCTAAACATGAGTTGCACAACTTAAACCGTGTGGCAGGACTTGTGATGTCCGTCCTATTGGATCGTGGGCGGGGCGTGCAACATGTCTTTGGAATGGGAAAACAATAACAAATTCATAGAGGCAATTATTATTTCTGTGGCAAGTACAGTAGAGGAGATAAAACCAAACGTTTGTATGTGGCTTGTTGTTTTCTGGAACAAAGGAGGTGGTCACTTAGTATCCCTATTGCTCCACCCCTGGGTGAGGCATGGCAATTCACAGGGTATATCCCCTGTGATCCTGAAGGGTGTTTGTGTACTTGCTTGGGGCCAAGATCTAATTTTGAGTGAGTCACCATCTTTCCTTGCCAGAGACCCCCTGGACAGAAGTTGTACTTTGAAAACCTAAGTAATTAGGACTTCTGTATTTTATCCTTTTTGTTTTTATCTGTTGTTGGTGTAAATAATTTGTTTATCATATATTGTTATATGCACTGTGACTATTTTTTGTTCATAATAAACATTCATTTATTAAGTTCTGCCTTTGTCTGGTTAAGAATCACGTTACCTGAAGAGACTAGTTAGTATTTTTATAATTCCTTAAATATTGTACTAAGTAATATTTGGTGGGTTTTATTATTGATTTACCTGGGGGACCAAGGCACCCCATTTATAAATTGTCTTGGTGGTGGCAGCATTAAAATAGTAATAGTTGTATTATTATGTTTAAGTGTGGGTGGTGTTAAAGGGGGATTTTGTCATTATTTCCGGTCTAGTGCAGACCAATAGAGAACTTTAACCCTTTCACAACCACAACTACGTCACGCACACTCTTGGAGTAGTGTGCGTTCGTGACAATCCCCACCTAGGATTTCTTGGAGTCCAGGTACGATAAAAAGTTGCCAGGTAAAAGTGAATGTGTGTTAAAAGATAAGTGGTACGATAAAGATTAATAAATATACTTTAATATTAAAATAACACAATATAATAACCATAAACGCGTTTCGCCTATACGGCGTTATCAATATGGGTAAAGAACCTGATACCTGGCAGTGAAATCTTTAAATAGCACATACAATCATTTGAAAATGGCGCCAAAATGTCAGCAGCCAATCACAGTGAAATTTAAAATGAGTATATTTAAAACAAGATCAAAGTGAAATAAATACAATATATATATATTAACAAACACTGAATAAACTTTAAAATGTTCTTACATATTAAAAATAAACAGTGGTGTACTTAAAATAAACAGTTTTTTGCATGGTCATGTGACCGGCATAAAACAGATAGGGGTTGTTGGTAAATATAGTTAGACGCCGGTCGGCACTGTGCAGCCGCCGGCTTCTTATAAAGGTATTGTCCTGGACATGCCGACGCCAAGAAGGGGCGAGGCAACATCAAAAGACGTCAGCGCGCGTGTGACTAATGCGCGCCGACGTCTAAAGGGGGCGCGGCATGAAAAAGAGCGTCGGCGCGCATGCACCTGACGTCACATCGAGAAGGGGCGTCAGCGCGCATGCGCACAATACTAGGGGGAGGGAAAAATATAATAATGGCGATGGCACGTAAAAATGCGGCCGTCGTCATCAAAGGGACGGGGATAAGTGGAAAGACGGCGGCTAGCACAAAACTGCAGCCGTCGTCAGGGAAACTGAAAGTAACAATAAATGATAGCATCATGCCTGATCAACTAAACAGTGTGATCAGACATGAATGCTAGAGGATAAAAACACCAATTAAATGAATGTAATAAAAAAGATACAAACTGTGACGAAGTGCCCTTCGCCACTTGTGCCTGGAGAGGACTGCTTGCCCGCCTCTTGCCCTGTGACTATGGCCCCTGGGATGTAATGCCCTTTAAAGACATGATTTGGGCATAATGGATTTGTGTTGTGCTGCTGCTGGCCCTTTAAGAACCATCTGGGGACATACTGTGGAGTTACTGGGTGGCCACCATTTCCTGTATCAGAAGTACATGGTGAGAACAATGGATGGCGGCCATTTTAACTCACAGACACTGTTTGGACTTTTCAACACGGTGCCATCTCGCCAGTATTTGTTGCACAGAGACATCCTGCGGTGGTTTTGGACTATACAGCAGGGGACACATTATACAGTGATTGTTTTTTATTTAGCCAGTATATGTTCTGCAGAATTTGCATTAAACTGTATTTTCCAAAGTACTGAACGGATCTGGGTGAAGTTTGGATAGGTGGTTCACCCAGATCCCCCGGTTCCAAGGATATATTTTTTATGGGGTTATTACATGTTTTGGGGTCCCTGTGATGTGTTTTATGAAACTGTATTTCAGCCAGAGGGGAGGATTTTGTGTGGGAGTGTCTGGGTGTATTGTATGGATTGATTGGCTGTTTTGTAACGCCCTGTGGGCTGTACTATGTTTGTGGATTGGGAATAAAAGAGACTGTATGTGAAAGTACAGGAGTTCCTGTTTTAACCCTCAAAGTGAAGTGTCGTCTCATTATTGGGGGAAGGATTTATTGTATGCTGTTCCAGTTTGACTGCTAGGAGAGTAAACCTATTAGTATGGTTCCTATTCAACTGTCTACAGCATTCATATGCTTGGGAGAATTTATTTGTTTCTCCGGTTCGGTGATTGTGGTGTCTGCCAGAGTGCTTGGAGTCCTCAGGAAGCGCTAGGAGCATCCTTCAGCGGAGGTACCCAGTCGGGGTGCCAGGTG
This sequence comes from Pelobates cultripes, assembly GCA_933207985.1. Classification (NCBI taxonomy): domain Eukaryota; kingdom Metazoa; phylum Chordata; class Amphibia; order Anura; family Pelobatidae; genus Pelobates; species Pelobates cultripes. The sequence goes on from OW240919.1 coordinate 119,012,761, forward strand.
ATCCGTTACAGGCGCCATCCGCGCTGCCACCAAATGTGACGGAACGCTGGCACTCCGACTGAGTACCTCCGCCAATCGATGCTCCTAGAGCTCGCTGAGGACTCCAAGCACTCCAACCGACACCATCAGCACTGCAGACCCCACTTCCAGCGATGCAACTGCGCTGGGGTCTCTGCTGTCTCCACCCACCCTGGACCCAAGGCCAGGATCCAGCTTCCAGTGGGTGAACCTCTCTTTCCCCAGAGAGCAGGAACAGGAACAGCTCTTAGCAGAACTTAGTGATCATACCCTGGGGAGTATAGTGATTATAGCAATCCCCAGAGTGTATTTCTCCAATCCCCCAAACATGAGCCAAGGCTTAATGCTGGAACAAGACTGATTTACTGGCACACAGAACTCACAATTTATGCAACACAAAACTCCTCCTCTGGGCCAGGCTAGATAATTGAGTTTCTACAATACACAAAGCTCAATTATCCACTGGCCAGAAATAATACAGTTTCATAAAACACATCATAGGGACCCCAAAACATGCAATAACCCCATAAAAATATCCTTGGAACTGGGGGATCTGGGTGAACCACATATCCAAAATTCCCCCAGATCCGTTCAGTACTTTGGAAAATACAGTTTAATGCAGATTCTGTAGAACATATACAGGCTAAATGAAAAACAATCACTGTATAATGTGTCCCCTGCTGTATAGTCCAAAACCACTGCATGATGTCTCTGTGCACCAAATACTGGCGAGATGGCACCGTGTTGAAAAGTCCAAACAGTGTCTGTGAGTTAAAATGGCCGCCATCCATTGTTCTCACCATGTGCTTCTGATACAGGAAATGGTGGCCACCCAGTAACTCCACAGTATGTCCCCAGATGGTTCTTAAAGGGCCAGCAGCAGCACAACACAAATCCATTATGCCCAAATCATGTCTTTAAAGGGCAATACATCCCAGGGGCCATAGTCACAGGGCAAGAGGCGGGCAAGCAGTCCTCTCCAGGCACAAGTGGCGAAGGGCACTTCGTCACACATCTTCCCTTTGGGGGGAAGACTAAACAGGTACCTGACCTTCTGCCGGTCAGTACCTAGATTAGTCGGGCAGCCCACCCACAAAGAAAAATACGCAGAGTAACCCCCCCACAATAAAAGTTTGTAGTGGGACAGCGCAGCACTCTCGGTCTCCCTGGTGCAGCTAGGCAAACTGCTGGTGTTGCTTGGGGGGCAGAGGCCAGCGGCGCTCTGCCCTGCTGCCAGCTCTTCCACTGGAGTAACCTGTGGTAAGTCAGGCTCTGATACAGGGGAAAAGGGGTGGCAGAGGCTAACAGAGCTCTGCCCAGATGCCAGCTCTTCTGCTGGGAGGGGGTCAGTGGGTATCGCAGGCTCATCCACTGCCCCCAGGACCCGGTTGGGATGTAGCTGGGGAGGGGAAGTTTCGCTTACCTCCTCCTCCTGGCATCCCTGCGGGGTTGGTTGGGGATCTGGACCGCCCGTCCAGCCTCCCTGTAGGACTGGCACAGAGACCGCGGTCCCATCTGCGCCAGTGTGGTTAGGTTTGTCTTCCCCCTCTCCCGGTATCTCTGGCTGCTGTTGGAGGGGGAGGCTGGTTGCCCCCACTCCCCAGGACGTTGGTTGCTGTAAGGTGGAGGGATCGACCATCACCTCCTCCTGGAACTCAGGTCGCCGCTGGGGAGAGAGACCAGTTGTCTCCTCTCCCTGTATATAATGCTGCCGCTGGGGACCTGGGCTGACTGCCCAGCATCCCTGTAGGGCTGGCAGAGAGACTTCGGTCCCATCTCCGCTTGCCATCTCTGTGTGTCCCCAGGACACGTCTATGAGGTCCACTACCTCAGGTACCTCTGGTTGGTGGAGGAGAGGGAGGCCGGTTGCCTCCCCTCCCCAGGACGCTGGTTGCTGTATGGGGGAGGGATCTACCATCACCTCCTCCTGGAACTCAGACTGCTGCTGGGAAGGGAGACCGGTTGTCTCCTCTCCCTGTGAGATACACTGCCGCTGGCGATCTGGGCCGGGTACCCAGCATCCCTGTGGGGCAGGTGGAGAGACCTCAGTTCCATCTCCACCTGCCATCTGTGGGTCTTCCCAGGACCGTTCCATAAGGTTGCTCACCTCTGGGGCTGGTTGGACAGAAGAGGGTAGGATGTCCAGGTAATCCTCTGGGCCGAGGGATGGTGATTGGGCTAAGTTGAACAGGCGTTGGTAGCTCTGCTCCAGCCCCCACTCCATTGCGACCAGATGACTCAGGTCTGGCCCCAGGTCGTCCGCTCGGGGAAGATCCAGCAGGGTTTCCCGGATGTTGTGGATGTCCCAGAACCGAAACTCTGTGGGGCATCCAAAGTCATCGCCCTCCTCATAGGCCTCCCACAGTAAGCCCGGGCCATTATAATCTTCTCCCTCGGGCAGATAGTGGTTAGTCATCGAGGGGTTGTGCTGGGTGGCGTACCACTTTAATGCCCGGTAAGCTGCATCTAGCCACAACTCCTTCCAAATTAAATCCAAGAGTTCCAACAACCATTGGGTTCCAACAACCAAGGGTTGCTCCCCTAGGAAAGGGGAGCGCAGGGCCTCGAGTACCTGGAACCGCTGCTCGTCACTGGGAAGGCTCTCTCCCCGCCGCCGTTGTACCTTTTCCAGGGCATCGTGCCACATCTCCGTACGAGTGACATCTCTCCAGTCCATATGCACTCCTCTGATACAGGCCCGTCCTGTTGGGCCAAGTGCTGCTGCAACCTCCAGCGAAACTCCTCTTCCATGTTGCAGTGGATAGGGACGCTGCCCGTAGCTAGCTCTATCCCTTGAGTTCCTCTGAAGCCAGGGTCGCTGCACAAGTGCTAGCGTTGCCCTCAATTATAAATCCGTAACTCCACACGTTACCGGTGTCTCCGAGCTGCTGGTCCTCACACTAGGACGCTGTGGCGGAACCAACCTCGCCACTATGCACTGGAGAAGCCTGGTTGCCAGCCTTGTAAAAAATGTAGATGAATGGATGTTAATGTAGACTCTTTCTTAATTTCTTCTTGTCTTCAGTTGATTGATATATATACGTCTTTTGTATATATATTCTTGGGCCAAATGCTCGCCACAATAATATATGTCTATATTATTGAAAAGTAGTAATACGCAATCTGACTTACGGTTTCTTCAGGTTTATTCTTAGTTACAGATACATAAAACATAATATAGGATGTTACAGGATAATGGACATTCAACAGCAGATGGTAATTGCTGGACTTCTGATGGGAGAGTTACATCGTTGTACAGAGCCAAGCCAAGAGTGAGACTAGACTGAGCGCGACCTCGTGTCCCTCTGTTACTATATAGAAGTGCTAATAGTAACGTCAGCATATAACTCTAGCCATATAAGGACAAAACCCCCACATCCACATTCCAGAGCTCTCGGACAAAGAAAGCCTTGTGACTTATTGATACCATCTGTTACTTATGTCAATCCACACATCCATATATATAATCAATAGAAACATAGAATATGCAATATTCTACATTCCCTCTGTTTATGGTTTGTTTTAAAACCATAACACAATGTCACTTACCTGTCCATTCATACATCACTTGTATCACATTCATTGAGCATAGAACAAGATGTAGTCACAATTTTCTATTATATGAGAGTTCTTAGAAGGTCGAGTTTCTATCCCTCATAATGCTTCCTTTACTTCAAAACTCCCTCTGTTTCAGCTATGTATTGATATCCATATCCATATTACATCATAACTACTTGAACATAATATATACATATATATAACAATAATAAATGAATAAAATAAAATATTTACAAATGTTGATCCAATAAACAATAAAGCAATCAGAAAGATCTACCTGCTCTGGTACAGTCGTATCTTTGTAGACAACAAAATCAAGATCGTAACTTTCTAAATAATAATAACTGTGTTTCACTATCATATTCCTAATACAGACACATATAACAAAGTATTTTTATTCTCAATACCTGATATTACTAAAGTACTAATACATGTATTACTATAATACACATCCACTTATATTTCCATGAATCATATGGTTTCTAGCAACCTTAAAATCTTTAGGTCATTTGTATTCACGAATTACATTCCTATACCATTAATACCACCTAGTGATGATTGTATCAGTACTTTACAATCATAGTATTTAATTTGTATATTCAGTAGGCTCTCACTACCTGAAATATATCAACACTACTTATAAGTCTCATTCAAAGGATGTGTTATCAACCATGAAGTTCTATAATAATTCTTCAATTTAGAAATTCTTCACCCAGAAATCTTTCTATCATAGATTTGTTTTAGTTTACATAATTATAATTTTCACTAAAATTCCACCTTGTAGTAACAAACTTTAAATTCAATAGAAACATAGTTTACTTTAAAAGAACTTGGAAAGAACAATTTAAATTCATTAGCATCACTCTCTTCATTAGCATTGTGATGACTTATTAATGTAATACATCTTAAAAGCAGGATTGTCCTAATGTTCTGACCAATCCATATTCCTTAGTACACTTCAACTGACTAAAATAAAATAAACAAAAATAAACTTGGGATCATACTGCCCAGAAACTCTTATTCCTAGTCTGTGTCTAACAAACTCAGGGAAATCTTAACAACGTATTCAATTCATTGGATATCACCATATCCAGAAACCTATTCTCCCTAGTCCATACCTTTATAGACTTAGGTCAAATATAATTGTGTACTATGCTCTTTCAATTCAATTCAATTCCTCTTGGATCTCTGAACTCTTATATCCAATGCATTCTTAATGTATACTATTACTTAATATTAATCAATATAAATTATCCTTCCTTAGTTTTCTTCCTTTTATTACCATTGTTTGTTTTACTTCAACTATATAAACAAATTACTCATTATAGTTAATCTATGAAATACTATTGAACTCAATCTTTGTGGTATTAAGTAACCATGATCCTTATTTTATCGACTTCATATTTTATCTTCCTCTGATACTTCTCATTCTATGTATAGGTAATAATGTAATAGTTCTCTTCATAATACCATCCATTAATAATTTTACTCCATGTGTTATATAGTTATAAGTACTCTCTCTTGGTATTAATACTCATAACTGTTAAATAACTTTTCATTGTCTGTTTTCTTCATTAATATTTAGGAATATATATGTATGTTAGTGTCAATCTTTTATTTCTTTGTAAGTCTGTTAATCTTCTGTATCAAATGAACTCTGTAGAATCTTCCATCACAGTTTGCAGATCAGATGAAAAGTCTCTTTCCAACAGTCGATGTCCAGTTGTCTAAAGGAATGCTTTCCTGATTTATTGCCACATGGATCTGTCACGCTTTACCTACATTAAAACAAATAACATGTGCAGCATCAATACAATGGCTTACAATGTTTATATCTCATTATTATTACACAGTTTAACATTGAATCATATTGACTACACAAAACATACTCATATCTTCTCATGAGATCTACCATCTAGTGGTCATTACATTTATGCCATGTGATGTATAATCTTTAAATTTCCTTATATTAAAATCTTTCTGAACATGTAAATTCTCAATTCTCAAACTTTTTATTACTCATACCCCCCTTTTAAACTGTTTAATAATCTGGAGGTATAACCTAATCACATGTCAGATGTTACAACTAAATATTGTTTTCCACTATACGTTAGCAATAGCAGCCATTTTGTCTTAACACTGGCACCATTTTGTCACATGAAACAAAGTACAAAAAACATATATTGTTTCCTACATCAAATGTATTTGTAAATCTAGGTTTTATCCTATCAAAACTTTTGTCTTCTATGTAGTCAAAACATATGTATGTCCAGGCTTTGCAAAATATAGTAATCCATTATCAGTCATGATATTAAAATCTCATTCTCATGAATTAAATCAAAGATTTTAAATCAACCTCAGAAGCAACAAAGAATAAATCTATTGTTTTTTTCCTTCTGTAAAATGATTGGAGTTACTGTATAATTGCATACACCCAATATATCATAGATTGCATGTTCCTAACTGCTACATTAGTGTATTTAATTCTGCCATATTTGCAAACTTGATGTGTATTTTTATTTTAATTAATTAACCTAATACTTTCTTATAACACACATAAAAACAATGAAAAACAGTACAGACTAACAATTCATTAAAACAAACTAACATAGAACTCTATTCTTGGCTGTTTTTAATTCTGGAATCAGCCTGTGTACATCTGTTGGCACACATATCCATGCTCATTCCCTAAACTGATCATATCTCTTGAAGTTATCTGATTCTTATAACTTTCTGTGTTACACTGCATTGCTTGTCTGTCTCCTAATTTCGATTTAGCTAAAATTGCTTTTATTTGTCTGATTATCAGTTTACAAGGAAAGGCCTTTATTGATTTATCTCCACATGTATTTTCTCTGTCAAAATTTTCAATCAACAAATTTAATTTCTCATTTGCTTTTGATTTGATATCTCTGATAAAATATCTGCAAGATCTTAAATAATGTTGTTTATTGCACCAAAAACAAATAACTTTAGGAGTTATATTCTGCCCTATATTATCAACTCTACAGTTTTTAGTTGAATAAATTGGGAGGGGCTCAGCTGTCTGTATCACTCTACACTCTGTCCTAGAAGAAGAAGAAGGAGGAGGGCTGTAAAATCTGCACTTCTTCCTCTGCCTAAATCCACAAGTCGTTTTAACCCCTTCATTCTTGGTTTCCCTCCTTAAGTTATCCAAGAACAAAGCTACTTCTGTCAAAGTGCTTTTTTCTCTTGCTAACACAATTGCAGTTGGATCTAGATCTTGAAATTTTTTCACAAATTCATTAATTAACTGATCTTCAGAAAAATCACCAACAAGTCTATATGCACTTTCAAATTTTGCAAGAAAACTAAATATATCCTCCCCTTTGTGTGGTTTTAGTTTTTCCAACATTTCAGTGTCTGCAAAATCATTCCCTGTTGTTAATTTTATTAATTGTGTTAATCTGTCTCGCTTATTTCCATATATTATTTCATCATTGTCCTGAAATCTTAGGGGCGCGGTCAGCCTACATGCCATTTGAGTCGGCAGCCATATTTGAAATAGTCTATTCCTTTGTTCGTCATTTAGGCTGTATTTGTCTAAATTAGACTCAAACATTTCAGCATTAGTGAATGCATCCACTGACGTGTCATAAACTGGAATACATTTCACAATTTTCATTAATTGTTCATGGATTTTCAAATTAAGTTTTGCAGCTCTGTCTTGAAATTTACATTTCTGCAAATCACTCTGTGAGGATACATTTTCAGTATCTATTGGTTCTGGGATTAGATTCTGTGCCTTTATTTTTCTTGTATTAACACACACTAGTTTAACTTCATTTCTAAGCTGGCAAATAAGATCATTTCTTAGTTCAACACTATCCTCTAGTTCACAGACTTTTTCTGACAATGTTCTCTCTGTTACATTGTTACACTGTTCATTTAAATCTGATTTGTCTTCTGTTAACCCATTCAAATCTACTTCTTTTTCTGATGATTCTAAATTTTCTTGACCTGCATCTCGTTTACAAATCAATGCATTGTAAGTACAGACTAGTTTCATAACATTTCTGATCTTTTGTTTTTTCTTATTAACAAACAATTTCTTGTCAATTTCACTATTGGCAATTTCACATTGTGTGTATAAAGATTGCCACAAAACAGCATCTGAATAGCTGCTATTAAATGCAAACTGCAATTTACTTTTCTCTGCAATATCATTTATGAATTCCATGTTACTCACCAGATCAGTTATTTCTGTCTATTTCGTTGCTTCATCCACACAGCTGCGCAGTTCTTTGCTTGGACGCTTGCCAATGTCTGCCACGTGCTTGCTTCTAGAATTCACGTTGTATCTTGTGCTTTTTGTCTCAGTTGTAGAAAATAGTCTTGTACAGTTGGTGAGAGCACACAGAACTCAAAAAATATATATTACCCCCAGTAGAGTTACTCTCTGAAAGAAATACAGAAAAATAACATAGGGTAATAACGTAATGAACAATAAAATAATGTATGGATAATATGCACTCACATACGAAGAGCCAATTACAAGCTGGCTCACACTGAACGCCTGGAAATAGAATACTCCTCAGGACTGGGGCAAACTTCCACTGGGCTCTTCCCAAAGAAACAGGAACGCAGGTTCAAGTTCAAGCTTAACTTTAATAATTATTAAAAAATAAATAAACAAGGAAAGTCCCATAAAACACTGTAAATAACAAGTCCCAAAATGTCCTTGGAGTTCACCTAACGCGTTTCGGCATAAAAGCCTTCATCAGAGGTGCTGTAACTGTTCCAGGCGTGAAGCTTCTTATATATCCATATTGGCGCCAAATTTCCGCCGCATTCGCGGCATTGTACTTCCGGGTGTGACGTAAAAACGTGTCCTGCGTCATCACGTGATCGCGTCACTTCCGGTTCACTCGAAATGACGTGCAACAACCGTCATAATATAAACAAGGGTATTCTAAACGGCACACAACATGAATAGGCTAAAAACTGAAGAAATAACCAAGTAATAAATAATAAAACAAAAATAATAAAAATACATATATCATATCGATCCCAAACGGTTTTCTTATGGATAATAATTAAAACAAAGGAATAATCTAGGAGAATAAGAGAAAAATAAATTATTATGTACAAATTACTAAAAAAGGAGGAAAAAGAAAAAATAAAAACAATAAAAAAGACTAATAATTTACTATTAATAATTAAAACAAATTAATAAAATTTAGAAAAAATTTTTAAAATAAAAAATATATATATTAAGTAAAAAATAGAGAGGTAAATCTATAAATAACATTAAATATATTTGTTAATTTCAAAATCCACATTCAAACCATTTGGGATCATGGTGTCCATTTCGAACATCCACTTCATCTCTGTAAATCCCAAGGTATATTCCTTATCTCCACCTCTCCAGTGATTTTTAACCAGATCTATCCCCACAAATTCAATACCTTTCGGGTCTCCATTATGGGTTTCTGCAAAGTGTTTTGATACACTATGATTAATAAATTTACGTCTTATGTTATATATATGTTCTCTAATTCTGATTTTTAAAGTGCGCATTGTCTTACCAATATATTGTAACCCACACGGGCAAGTAAGTAAATAAATTAGCCCTTTACTCGAACAATTAATAAAAGATTTAATTTTATATTCCCTTTTAGTAATTAATGACGTAAACTGTGTAATTTTTTTAATTTTACTAGTTTTGCATAAACATCCTTGGCAAGTACCACAAAAATGAAACCCTTTACTCCCTTTTAAAAAATTATTATCAATTTTATCTTTATCTAAAAAACTTTTGGTTAATATTTGTCTAAAATTGCTTGCCCCTCTAAAAATGAATTTAGGTTGAGAGTCTAAAAACGGAAGGATTTCTGGGTCTTCTTTGAGAACATACCAATATTTTTTAACTATCTTTTGTAATGCTCTATTATTAGAACTAAAATCAAAAACCAAAGGAATTATCTTATCATTTTGTTCATCTCCAAAAATTTTTTTTTTTTTTTCTATTTTTTGATTTATATTTAAGGAGGGGTTGTCTTTCTTTCTCAGCAATCTCTTTTTCTATTGTATCTAGATCTTCTTTTATATAACCTTTTTCTATAAATTTACATTTTAATATTTCTGCTTGTTTAAAATATTCCTTTATTTCCGTACAATTTCTTTTTAATCTTAAAAATTGTCCTTTTGGTATATTTGTAAGCCATGGTTTAAAATGGCAACTTTTTAAATCTATAAAACTATTTACATCAACAGTTTTAAAAAACGTCTTACTTTTAATTTTATTATTTTCAATATAAATTAAAAGATCTAAAAAGTTAACATTTTCTTTACTAATTTCATAAGATAAATTAATGTTATAAAAATTAGAATTAAGAGCATTGATAAAAAATTCAAGAGATTCCCTATTTCCTTTCCAGATAATAAAAATATCATCTATATATCTTTTGTAGAGGACCAGACTTGCCCCAATATCTGTCCTAGAGAAAATATATTTTTCTTCCCAGAAGGACATAAAAAGATTTGCATAGCATTTTAAACAAGCAGAAATATTAAAATGTAAATTTATAGAAAAAGGTTATATAAAAGAAGATCTAGATACAATAGAAAAAGAGATTGCTGAGAAAGAAAGACAACCCCTCCTTAAATATAAATCAAAAAATAGAAAATTTTTTGGAGATGAACAAAATGATAAGATAATTCCTTTGGTTTTTGATTTTAGTTCTAATAATAGAGCATTACAAAAGATAGTTAAAAAATATTGGTATGTTCTCAAAGAAGACCCAGAAATCCTTCCGTTTTTAGACTCTCAACCTAAATTCATTTTTAGAGGGGCAAGCAATTTTAGACAAATATTAACCAAAAGTTTTTTAGATAAAGATAAAATTGATAATAATTTTTTAAAAGGGAGTAAAGGGTTTCATTTTTGTGGTACTTGCCAAGGATGTTTATGCAAAACTAGTAAAATTAAAAAAATTACACAGTTTACGTCATTAATTACTAAAAGGGAATATAAAATTAAATCTTTTATTAATTGTTCGAGTAAAGGGCTAATTTATTTACTTACTTGCCCGTGTGGGTTACAATATATTGGTAAGACAATGCGCACTTTAAAAATCAGAATTAGAGAACATATATATAACATAAGACGTAAATTTATTAATCATAGTGTATCAAAACACTTTGCAGAAACCCATAATGGAGACCCGAAAGGTATTGAATTTGTGGGGATAGATCTGGTTAAAAATCACTGGAGAGGTGGAGATAAGGAATATACCTTGGGATTTACAGAGATGAAGTGGATGTTCGAAATGGACACCATGATCCCAAATGGTTTGAATGTGGATTTTGAAATTAACAAATATATTTAATGTTATTTATAGATTTACCTCTCTATTTTTTACTTAATATATATATTTTTTATTTTAAAAATTTTTTCTAAATTTTATTAATTTGTTTTAATTATTAATAGTAAATTATTAGTCTTTTTTATTGTTTTTATTTTTTCTTTTTCCTCCTTTTTTAGTAATTTGTACATAATAATTTATTTTTCTCTTATTCTCCTAGATTATTCCTTTGTTTTAATTATTATCCATAAGAAAACCGTTTGGGATCGATATGATATATGTATTTTTATTATTTTTGTTTTATTATTTATTACTTGGTTATTTCTTCAGTTTTTAGCCTATTCATGTTGTGTGCCGTTTAGAATACCCTTGTTTATATTATGACGGTTGTTGCACGTCATTTCGAGTGAACCGGAAGTGACGCGATCACGTGATGACGCAGGACACGTTTTTACGTCACACCCGGAAGTACAATGCCGCGAATGCGGCGGAAATTTGGCGCCAATATGGATATATAAGAAGCTTCACGCCTGGAACAGTTACAGCACCTCTGATGAAGGCTTTTATGCCGAAACGCGTTAGGTGAACTCCAAGGACATTTTGGGACTTGTTATTTACAGTGTTTTATGGGACTTTCCTTGTTTATTTATTTTTTAATAATTATTAAAGTTAAGCTTGAACTTGAACCTGCGTTCCTGTTTCTTTGGGAAGAGCCCAGTGGAAGTTTGCCCCAGTCCTGAGGAGTATTCTATTTCCAGGCGTTCAGTGTGAGCCAGCTTGTAATTGGCTCTTCGTATGTGAGTGCATATTATCCATACATTATTTTATTGTTCATTACGTTATTACCCTATGTTATTTTTCTGTATTTCTTTCAGAGAGTAACTCTACTGGGGGTAATATATATTTTTTGAGTTCTGTGTGCTCTCACCAACTGTATTTATTTGTCAAATGTAAAAAAACTAGATGAATGGATGTTAATGTAGACTCTTTCTTAATTTCTTCTTGTCTTCAGTTGATTGATATATATACGTCTTTTGTATATATATTCTTGGGCCAAATGCTCGCCACAATAATATATGTCTATATTATTGAAAAGTAGTAATACGCAATCTGACTTACGGTTTCTTCAGGTTTATTCTTAGTTACAGATACATAAAACATAATATAGGATGTTACAGGATAATGGACATTCAACAGCAGATGGTAATTGCTGGACTTCTGATGGGAGAGTTACATCGTTGTACAGAGCCAAGCCAAGAGTGAGACTAGACTGAGCGCGACCTCGTGTCCCTCTGTTACTATATAGAAGTGCTAATAGTAACGTCAGCATATAACTCTAGCCATATAAGGACAAAACCCCCACATCCACATTCCAGAGCTCTCGGACAAAGAAAGCCTTGTGACTTATTGATACCATCTGTTACTTATGTCAATCCACACATCCATATATATAATCAATAGAAACATAGAATATGCAATATTCTACAAGCCTCCTGCCATGTGACTATGGCCCCTGGGATGTATTGCCCTTTAAAGACATGATTTGGGCATAATGGATTTGTGTTGTGCTGCTGCTGGCCCTTTTAAGAACCATCTGGGGACATACTGTGGAGTTACTGGGTGGCCACCATTTCCTGTATCAGAAGAACATGGTGAGAACCATGTATTGGAATAACAAACATTAAAAATATCCAGAGAACACTAAGTTCAATAAAAAAGAGTAGGAGAAAAATATATAAATAATATAATAAAAAATTATAATAAAAAATTAAATAAAATATAAATATTTGCTATAAAAAGTTAAACAAATCAAAATCTACATTTAAGCCTATGGTACAAGAGTTTGAAGTTTATAGACCCACTCCATTTCTTTTTTGCCTAAAATCTTTTTAATATTTCCGCCCCGCCACAGAACCACACATTTCGTTATTCCAATACATTTTAACATTTTTGGGTCTTTGTTGTGTATGATAAAATGTTTGGATATTGAATGATTTAGGTATCCATTTTTGATGTTTCTGCAATGTTCGCTTAAACGCGTTTTCAGACACCTTGTGGTCATTCCAACATATTGGAGGCCACAAGGGCATTCAAGCAGATATATCAATTTTTTTGTAGAACAATTGATAAAATCATGTATTTTAAAAACCTTATTTGTCCTATTTGATACAAATTCAGTAACTTTGTGGGGGACATTGGGATTAGTGGTTCTACAGACTACGCACATTTTACATTTGCAAAAACCTTTAATATGTGGAAAAAAGGGTACCGGGGAGGGGGGGTCCTTTTAATTTCTCTTGTGAAATTGTTCGCTAATATAGATTTAAAATTTTGAGCTCCCCTGAATATAATATTAGGACGTTCGGGTATAATTTTATTTAACATTTCATCTTGTTTCAAAAGATGCCAATGTTTTCTTATAACTTTTTTTATGTTATTACTTTTATTATTAAAATTGAAGATAATTGGTAAAGGCATTGTTGAGTCTGTAGTTTCTGGTTTATATTTTAGGAGATCATTTCTATCTTTACTTTGGATGTCCTTAATAGTCTTTTCTAAGTCTATTTCAGAGTAATTCTTCTCAACAAATTTTTCTTTTAACACATCTGCTTGTATCTCAAAATCTCTTATTTCTGAACAATTTCTCCTCAATCTAAGTATTTGGCTTTTAGGGGCGCTATCCAACCAGGGTTGGTAATGGCAGCTGCTTTTGTCAATGGCGGTGTTTACACATACTTTTTTGAAAAACGTCTTAGTGTGTATTTTACCATTAGTTATAAAAATGTTAAGATCTAAAAAATGGATTTGTTCTCTACTGTACTCATGCATCAAGATTATACCTCTGTTGTTTATATTAAGATTTGTGATAAAAGAATTGCGTTCGTCTTCGGTACCATCCCAAATAAAAAAAAGATCATCAATATATCTAAAAAAGGAAACTAGGTTTGCTCTCCACGCATGATTGCTAAAAATGGCTTCTGACTCCCAGTCAGCCATAAATAAGTTTGCGTAGCTGGGAGCAAACCTAGTCCCCATGGCGGGCCCTCTTTTTTGGAGATAAAAAGAATTTAAAAACCAGAAATAATTGTTGTTTAAAATAATATTAATACCTTCTAAAATTAAATCGATTTGTTGACCAGCAATTTTACCTTCTTTTGTTAGAATATCTTTTACAGCTTGACAGCCTATATCATGAGGTATGATAGTATATAGTGACTGAACATCACATGTCACTAGTATAAAACTTGGTTTCCATATAAAATTATTTTAAAAATTCAAAAGAGTCTTGAAGATAAGATTTCATGAGTCTGACTGAAGGCTGTAAAAGAATATCTATATATTGTGAGAGATTGCATAGGAGAGAACCTATACCGGACACAATGGGTCTTCCGGGAGGTAAGGTTTCATTTTTATGAATTTTGGGGAGGAAGTATATAACATGAGTAATGGGAAATTGATTATTTAGAAATTTAAACTCATGTTGATTTAAAATACCTAAATTTACACCTTTGTTTAAAAATTGGGTTAAAACAGTTTGTATTTGTTTGATAGGATCTGATAAAAGTTTTTCGTACACATTTACATCGTTTAGCTGTCTATGTGCCTCCTCTATGTACATTTGAGTTGATTGAATGACTATCCCTCCACCCTTATCTGCTGGTTTAATGACAATATTTACATCGTTTTTGTGGCGAAACCAACCTCGCCACTGTGAACTGGAGAAGCCTGGTTGCTCGCCTGCTCCCTTTGGACTATGACCCTGCAGGTTAAACCGTTTATTTCCCCTGCAGAAAGGCTTATTTGTGTGATCTGATTGCCATTCATCTAATAATGTGCACTCAGATCCCAGCTATCTGGGGATATGTGAAATGTCTGTGTGTTATGTGTAAATGTGACTTTATGTATTTTAAAGTGTTTTGTGTCTTTTTGCAACCATGTGCTTAATGGAGTCTTGTGTCTGTCCTGGGAGATAATTGAATTACTTATCTCCAGGATAGAAGACTCTGAAACTGGTTTGGGCCAGAAAGCCATGCTTCATTTAGTCACAAAGGACTTTTTACTAACTTTTGAACCCCTTGTCTGATTTGTGCCATTTTTTAATATGTTGTTCCCTGAATGGATTGATTGTGAATATGTAATTTTATGTGAATGTGATGTATGGTTTTAGAGTTATGAAAGTTGGGTAGAAAGTATGTTTTAACTGTATGTGTAATTGAGTTTCCTCTCAGGATAAGGGGAGGGAATATGTGGGATGTAACTGTGATGTGATTGGTTGTTTTGTAACGCCCTGTGGGCTGTACTATGTTTGTGGATTGGGAATAAAAGAGACTGTATGTGACAGTACAGGAGTTCCTGTTTTAACCCTCAAAGTGAAGTGTCGTCTCATTATTGGGGGAAGGATTTATTGTATGCTGTTCCAGTTTGACTGCTAGGAGAGTAAACCTATTCGTATGGTTCCTATTCAACTGTCTACAGCATTCACATGCTTGAGAGCATTCATATGCTCCTACGGTTCGGTGGTTTTGGTGTCTGCTGCAGTGCTTGGAGTCCTCAGGAAGTGCTAGGAGCATCCTTCAACGGAGGTACCCAGTCGGGGTGCCAGGTGATCCGTTACACTGAGCAGTTCATAAAGATGAATTTTAAGTGGGTTTCAAATTCCACATAAAAATAGTCCAACTGGAAAAATTCTCTAAGTCAGCTATGCTTCAAATTCAACACCTTTGCCAGTGCTGTATTTACAGCGAGGCTATCAGCGCCACTTTAGGGGGGGCAACAAAAAAGCCCCCCCACATGCCTTGTTAGCCCCTCTCATGGGAGACCCAAAAGCTGGCCGGTTGGCCACCTCAGGGTTCCCAGAGGCGCACAGCTGCCAATATTGCAGGCGGTGAGGGAGAGCCGCCATCTGAACTCTTCCTGCTCAGCTCCCTTGCGCACTCAGAGGTGTTGCCGGAGCCAGAATGTGACGTCATTCCGGCTCCCAGCATCACTCAGTGGCGTGCGAAGGAGCAGAGCAGGAAAATTACAGCTCCCTTGCTGCCTGCAATGATCGGCCGCCCATCCCCTCTGCTGCACATGAGCCCAGCAGCTTCCAGACAGCCCAGGAGAGAGCCCAGGAGGCAGCAGCAGTCAGACCATCAGCCCCACGGACCCAGGGAAAGAGTCCACTCCAGCTCTCCCAAAGGTAGGAAGGCTGGGTGGATTTAAACTAATACAAGAAATAAATATTTTGTGAGTGTGTGAGGCAATGTTTGTGAGTGTGAATCTGTCAGTATCAGGGTGTGTGTCAGTGAATGTGTGTGTCTGTGTGTGTGTGTCTGTCTGTCACTGAATGTATGTGTGTCTGCCACTGTATGTCTGTCAGTGAATGTGTGTGCGTCTGCCAGTGTATGTCTGTTAGCAAGTGTGTGTGTCTGTCAGTGAATGTGTGTCTGCCAGTGTTTGTCTGGTGAGTGAGTGTCTGTGTCTGTCAGTAAGTATGTGTGTCTGTGAGTGTGTCTGTTAGTGTGGTGCCTGTCAATGAATGTGCGTGTGTGTGTGTGTCTGTCAGTGAGTGTGTGTGTCTATATGTGTGTGTCTGTCAGTCAAAGTGCGTGTTAGTCTAAATAGGAAGAGGTGCGGCTTTGACAGGAAGGGGTGGGGCAAATTTAGATTATGGAGGGTGCCCAATTTAGATTATGGAGGGTGCCTAGGGCAGCACAAATCCAAAATACACCACTGACTTTGGCCTCTTATGTGAAATTCACTTCAAAGTCACTTGGATGTGACTATAGCAGATGGTATGATATATTAACCCTTCTAAATTCTTACTTCAGTGAATAACCCTGACATTTCATTGAAATTCCAAGACAGTCAAAAGATATCATAAGACAAAGTAGAGACTAATTGTGGTAACATCCCATCTTGCCAAAATTTTAAAAAAAGGCAGAACTACCGCCATCAAGTATTGTCATTTCACCCAGTCGTCGTGAGAATAAGGCATTATCTCACTCATGGCCTTGCGGAATCTCCTATAGACATTAGTGCTGTAATCTTGCACATGCACGAAAGTACAGAACTGCTTAGGCTCCTAGCGGATGAAATGCCAGGAACTGAAGAAAGAAGATGACTGCACTTGCAGGGGACAGCGTAAGGTAAATATATCTCACCATAGCTGCATCCCAAGTAGCAATGTCACCAATGGCGATCTTTACAAAATCTGTAAAGACATCGCTAGCTGACAGAGCAGTTATGGGGCGCAGTTTTCACAATGCATCTAATTTGTCGATACAGGTTGGTTCCCTGGAATGCCACACCCAGGGAGACACCATGAATTTTCCTCTGCCAGCACAGAGCAAACCTTATAGTAGACATGCTTGCGCTAAGCGGAGGACATTAGGACCATAGAAAGTGCTTTTCTGCAGTGTTCTTTGTAAGGTCTGCTGAGCGTTGATGGCCTAGACACTGTCAGAGTGCTTGGCATGTGTTGATAGCAGGTGGGCATGACCCTTTTCCAATAAGACCACCCATTTTGGGTATGACACTGTCATCACTGTCTTGCCCTCACCTATCCTATTCACACTTGGAATACTGTATATGTAATTTGTCTACATTTTGCAATTTAGTTGCAATTTCGCTACAATTCACTGTCTGTCATGGTTATATATTAAAACATGTCTGGAATTGACTAGGCCAAAATGGTTAAATTATAATTTCTGCGCAGAATTTATTTTTTAAATTCTGTTTTTGGCCTCTAAGTTGGCCATTTTCAATTCATGCCTTGCTTATCTGACCAAAAGTACCAAAAAAACAATTTATAGCAATGGCCTAAAGTTAGACATTTAAATAAGATTTATCATTTTCTTTAAAGTGAAGCTGTCATGGGATTTTATATAGGACTTTTAAAAGAGCTTCAAATTCCATTTCTACATTGTGCTAGCAGTTTTGTTAGCAAATGTATAGATTTGGAGAAAAACCTATTTAAAAATATGAGGTCCCGCTGCTGTCCACCCATTGCAAACTTAGTATATGCACTGTGGTTGCCGTGGAAACTATATGGGAGTATAGGAACAGAGTGATGTCACTCCATTCAGACAAAAGCACGTTGGCAATGAAGCCAACTTGTCGGCATCATGGAGAATGTTTGCCCTGCTTGGGAAGTGTTCCCAAACAGGGCAAATTAAAGGGACACTATAGTCACCCAGACCACTTCAGCTCAATGAAGTGGTCAGGGTGCCAGGTCCCTCAGGTTTTAACCCTGCAGATGCAATTTACATTTGGTGTTAAGCCAGCCTCTAGTGGCTGTCTTCTGGACAGCCACTAGAGGCGCATCTGCGACGCTGGAGGCATTTAATGCCTCCATCACGCAGAGCGTCCATAGGAAAAATGCTTTCCTATGGACACTTTGAATGCGCACGCGGGACTTGCCGCGCATGCACATTCGGCTCCGTTGACGTCGGCAGAGGGAGCTGACGTTGGCGGGGGAGGAGAGGTCACCAGGGCCGGCACTGGAAAAAGGTAAGCGTTTTTAACCCCTTCAGCACCACTGGAGGGGGACCCTGAGGCTGGGGGCACCCTCCGGGCACTATAGTGTCAGGAAAACCACTTAGTTTTCCTGACACTATAGTGTTCCTTTAACAATGAACTGAGGAGGAGCGCAGGCTGACTGGAGGTGAGTGTTACAGAATTGTTACACCCACCTCTTTAAGAAGATCGTTGTGGTGGAGCAGAGGGCTAGGTAAGTAGTAACAATTTTAAACCGAATACCACAATATATAGCAGTTTATTTACTAAACAGCAAGTTTTGATGAAACAACAAACAACCTTAAATTTTTTTATTTTTTTTTAATTCTAGTTATCCATTTAAAACGTGTTATAATATGAAAAAAGAACACTGTAACAAATTGTTGACGGAACATCATAGGATCAGAAATACAAACATGCGTTAAAATCATCCCCCACTTACACCCGTTAAATATTGCAAAAAATAACCTTTATTCCAGTGCTGCATGGATCCGCTGGTGCTGGTTCCACCCGCATTCCGCCTCCTTGAATTCCTATAGAAAAGCATTGGGAAGCTAATATGAAGGCACATTAAAATTCACATTGTGCAGCACTGACCCAGGAAGCACCTTTAGTGGCCGTCTGACTGTCATTGGAGGTGTCTGAAAAGGCAGTGTTTACATGAAAATGTGAACACTGCAGGGACATGCTATAGACACCAGAACAACTACATTAAGCTGTAGTTGTTCTATTGACTATAGTGTCCCTGTATTATCTGCTTGCAAAATTTTTAATACAATAACAGATTGGTTGAAAGCTCAATTTCAACAAAACTGCAGATTTTCCCTATTCAGTTATTTTGACTCCAGAACGTGCGCGTGTGTCTCCCGTGTGACGTCATGCGCACTCCGACGTCGTCATCAACGTCGGGCTATAATTTGCCGTGGATCCGCAGCAGCCGGCTTTCATTAACATGTTGCAGGAGTCAGGTACACAAACGCACGGCCGCTAGGCGCAAAAGCTGCAAGGTAAGACTGAATGTGTTACATGCTCCACCAACCGCTCCCAGCTCTTTTTCAGTGTTTCTTTCTCTAGCTCTGCATCTTCTCCCCAACCCCTCTCTGTTGGCGTTCCCCTAGGTTCTGTCCTTGTTCCCCTACTGTTCTCCATCTATACTGCCTTCCTTGGTAAACTCATTAGGTCCTTTGGCTTCCATTATCATTTATATGCCGATGACACACAAATCTACCTGTCCTCTCCTGAGCTCTCTCCGCCCATCTTGACTCGTGTCTCTGACTTCCTCTCCATGTTTTTCAACTGGATGGCTCACTTCCCTAAACCTATCCAAAACAGAACTTCTGGTCTTTCCTCCCTCAAGTGTTGCTACCCCTGTGTCTGTCTCCATCCAAGTCAACGGCGCCACCATCAGCTCTACCTCGCAGGCTTGTTGCCTAGATGTTCTCTTTGACTCCAACCTCTCCTTAACCCTTCATGTCTAGTCGATCACCAGGTCCTGCCGCTTCCATCTCAAAAACATAGCTCGGATCCGCCCCGTTTAACACCGGAAGCGGCTAAGGTGCTAGTCCATGCTTTTGTTCTTTCTCGCCTTGACTACTGCAATCCCCTTCTCGGTGGTGTTATTTGTTCCCAGATTGCACCACTGTAATCTATAATGAATCTATAATGAATCTCCCAGGCCTCCCCCTCTGTCAGTCCCTACTAGGCCCGGACTGGCCATCGGGCACACCAGGCAAATGCCCGGTGGGCCGCGGTGGCCATGGGCCGAGGCCGGCCCCGCTGTTTGCCATGACGGCCCGGTGGGGAGATCAAAGATCTCCCTCACCGGCCCACTTGGACAGACCTGCGGTTGGGGAGGGAGAGGAACCGGCGGAGCTCTATCTTGCAGCTCCACCGGGTTCCTATTGCAAGATCCGGAGCGTTGCCAAGGCAACTACCGGATCTCGCAAGAGTGAACTCTAGCCCTCAGGCTAGAGTTCACTCACCACTGGACCACCAGGGATCGTGTGCGAGTGCCGGTCCTCCCCCTCCCAGGCTAAAGGTAAGAAGGCAGGGGAGGATTTAACCCCTTAAGACCGGAGGGCGTACTATTACGTCCTCTAATAGGCGGCTCTAAACGCCGCCGGGCGTAATAGTACGCCCTCCGGTCTTTCTGTACTTACCCGGTCGCCGGCGGTCCCACGCCGGCGATCGCGGTGGGGGGGACTCCCAGGGAGCCCCCCGCGGCACGACCGTCCTCCAGGAAGCCCCCCGGCCGTGTGAGAGTGGGGTCCTAGCGAGGACCCCACAATCACATGGCCGGGGATAGCTGGCTTCTGTATTGCCAGCAGGGGGGCTGCCTGTAATGACAGGTGGTCCCCCTGCTGGCTGAAAATAAAAATGAAATAAATAAATAGTGTAAAAAAATAAATAATATATACTTAGATCATATATATATATTATATATATGATCAAAGTATATATATACACATATACATACACACATGTACACCGTCTAGGTGTATTTTACTATTAATATATATATAATTATATATATATATTAATATCAAATTACACGTACACTGATACTGATTAAATATATATACAATTATTGTTATATATATATTTATATATATTATAAAAAAAATTAAAATGTAAATACGTTAAAAAATAAAATTACAAAAATAATTAAAAATAAATAATTAAAAAATATATAGATGTGTTATTTCGTTCTAACTGTATTGTGAAATTAATATATATATATATATATCAAAATACACATAGAACGAAATAATATATATATTTATACACATAAATATATACGTATATATCACTATATATATACCTATATATAAATAAAAATATTTTAAAAAAATTATATAGATATATACATATATATACACATACGTATATATATACATATATTGATTCTACATATATATTTATGTAATATTTTTACATAATTAGGTATCTTAATTAATTACAATTAGCAGGACCTGCATGACAACCCATGCCGAAAGTAAAGGGAATTTAATTTGCTAGCACTATATTTAACCCTATAACTTTCCGAGACACCATAAAACCTGTACATGGGGGGTACTGTTCTACTCGGGAGACTTCGCTGAACACAAATATTAGTGTTTCAAAACAGTAAAATGTATTACAACGATGATATCGCCAGTAAAAGTGACGTTTTTTGCATTTTTCACGCACAAACAGCATTAAACGGACAATATTATTGCTATGATACTTTTTACTGTTTTGAAACACAAATATTTGTGTTCAGTGAAGTCTCCCGAGTACAACAGTACCCCTCATGTACAGGTTTTATAGTGTTTTCAAAAGTTAAAGCGTCAAATATAAGGCTTGCGTTTCATTTTTTTCACATTAAAATTCGCCAGATTGGTTACGTTGCCTTTGAGACCCTATGGTAGCCCAAGAATGAAAATTACCCCTATGGTGGCATACCATTTGCAATAGTAGACAACCCAAGGTATTGCAAACAGGGTATGTCCAGTCTTTTTTAGTAGCCACTTAGTCACAAACACTGGCCAAAATTGGCGTTTTTGCATTTTTCACACACAAACAAATACTAGCGCTAACTTTGGCCAGTGTTTGTGACCAAATGGCTACTAAAAAAGACTGGACATACCCCATTTGCAATACCTTGGGTTGTCTACTATTGCAAATGGTATGCCATTATGGGTGTAAATTTCATTCCTGGGCTACTATACAGTCTCAAAGGCAACGTAACCAATCTGGCAATTTCAATTTCAAATGTAGCGTGCTATATTTGACCCTGTAACTTCCCAAAACGCCATAAAACCTGTACATAGGGGGTACTGTTTTACACGTGAGACTTTGCTGAATACAAATATGTGTATTTTATTGCAGTAAAAGCAAACAGTATTATGACACTGACCGTTTAATTGTCATGTAGAACTAAAAAAATCCAATAAAATCGTATTTTCTCCCATTTTTTTCATATTAAATTATGTTTCATAGCTAAATATTTGATATTAAATGAAAGCCCTGTTTCCCCTGAATAAAATGATATATAATAAGGGTGGGTGCATTTACTATGAAAGAGGTGAATTACGGTTGGACAGACATGTAGCGCAAATGCCAGGTTTTGTTTACATTTTGTTTTGTTCACAACGTGTACATTTGGCTCCGTCCTTAAGGGGTTAATGCCTGCTTAGTTTTTTATTTGTTTATTTACTCCCCAACACACAACATTTATACAGAGCACTCTCACACACATCACACTCAGCACTCTCACACACATCACACTCAGCACTCTAACACACAGCACACACAGCACACTCACACACATCATACACAGCACCCACACAGCACTCTCACACACAGCACACTCAGCACTCTCACACACATCATACACAGCACCCACACACACATCACACACAGCACTCTCACACACAGCACTCTCACACACATCACACACAGCACCCTCACACAAATCAATCACATACAGCACCTGTACACACACAGCACCCTCACACAGCACCCACATCACACCTCACACACACACATCACAGATCACATATCACACACTGCACCCCTCGCATAAACACACAACCCCCCGATACACTGCATCACACACATACACAATACTTTCAAACATATTTATATTATATATATATATATATATATATATATATATATACACACACACAGCACCCCTCACACACACACAGCACCCCTCAAACACATACTGCACCCGTAACACATTACGTTCCAGACACACACTAGATCCTTTACACAACTCTGGATCATCTACACACATACACACACTAGATCCCTAAATGCACTCTGAATCCGTTATATACGCACACTCACTAGATCTCCTATACACATTCCCTGTGTCTCTCCCCTCTCCCCATCTCTCTCCCTCTCCCTCCCCCCTTTCCCTGTGTCTCTCCCCTCTCCCCCCTTTCCCTGTGTCTCTCCCCTCTCCCTCCCTCCCTTTTCCTGTGTCTCTCCCTCTCCCCATCTCTCTCCCTCCCCCTTTCCCTGTGTCTCTCCCTCCCCCATCTCTCCCCCCTTTCCCTGTGTCTCTCCCTCCTCCCTCCCCCTTTCCTGTGTCTCTCCTTCTCCCTCCTTTCCCTGTGTCTCTCCCTCTCCCTCCCTCTTCTCCCTCCCCTTTCCTGTGTCTCTCCCTCTCTCTCCCTCCCCCTTTCCCTGTGTCCCTCCCCTCTCCCTCCCCCCTCTCTCTATTCCCCTCACCATCTCTCCCCCCCCCCACCAATTTACCTTAGAGAAGGCAGGGGGGCCGGTCGCGTTCCAGACTGGAGCCGCCGGGCCGGGTGGCAGATTCGCCGGTCCGGCGGCACTGGTGTCACTGATGGCTGAAGGAGGAGGAGCCTGTCTACCATGCTCCCTCGCGGTTCCCACAATTCCCAGCACAGGAACTGCGAGGGAGCATGGTAGACAGGCTCCTCCTCCATCAGCCATCAGTGACTGGAGTGCCGCCGGACCGGCGAAGCTGCCACCCGGCCCGGCGGCTCCAGTCTGGAATGCGGCAGGCCCCCTCTCAGTGTGCCACCGGACCGGCCACCCGGTGGCACCTATGTGGCAGCGCAGCCCCCAGGTGCCGCGGCCCACCAGGAAATTTCCCGGTATCCCGGTGGGCCAGTCCGGCCCTGCTATACCCCACTCCGTCTAGCATGTAAGCTCATTGACCAGGGCCCTCAACCCCTCTGTTCATGTGCATCCATTTGTCTGGTTACAATTATGTGTCTGTGAGTCCACTCATTGTACAGCGCTACGGAGTTTGCTGGCGCTATATAAATAATAAAATAATAATAATAACCCACGACTTTGCATGCATTGCAGAAAAAAATATTTTCAAAAAAAAAAAATGAATGTTAATGCAATGTAAGAACTGTCTGACACGTGATTTTTTTTGTATTTAGCTTTTTTGAGCAGGGATATGTATTTGATAATACGCGAGATGCTAAGTGAACACAAGCTCCATACAGAGATCAGATGCACTAATTAAATGCAGAGTATGCTCATAAACCAATTTGGAATAAAATGTACCTTAATATTGCCATAGGGCCCTCTCTTCTATGTAAATGGGGAGGGGCTGATATGATAAATTGGATGCAGTGGTGTGCCAGTGAGTGCAATAATACTTTATTCATTTTTATGTGTATCTCTGGAAATGCGCCCAACGGAGCATTCCTTTTAATCCTGTTTATTATTTTACAAGAGCCATATAATGATTGGAATTTATATACTGTGTACTAGGTAACTATAGTAACGGGGTTTTCGTTGCAGCTAGGGAAGTGTAACATCTGCACAATCGAACTCAGACTAAGGCTGGATTTAAAACCTTGGCAATAAAATAATTTATTCTCAGTGTGTGAATGGATTATAAAAGGGTGAAAAGGCGAACTTGCTGCTAGAAGCCTGTATATCATGTAATAGAGGCTCAGATTGTTAAGAAGTTATGTTTTCTATACCTCTCTGTAGCAAAGGACCCATTTAATTCTTTTATAAAAAGCCACAGAAGGACAATGCAAATAAGTGTCCAATGGATATTTGTAAACTCTTATATTTTCCCCAAACTCTCTAACCCCAAACCCTAACTTCAACCTTCTGACTATAGCTTTAAGCAGGGGTGCCCAAAATATAGAAACATAGAATGTGACGGCAGATAAGAACCATTCGGCCCATCTAGTCTGCCCAATTTTCTAAATACTTTCATTACTCCCTAGTCTTATCTTATAGAAACATAGAATGTGACGGCAGATAAGAACCATTCGGCCCATAAAACACAAATCCCGGCTTGTCCGGGATTTGAACCCGGGACCTGTCGCACCCAAAGCAAGAATCATACCCTTAGACTAATGAGCCAACACTAGACTAACACACACTAACACACACACACACACACACTAACACAAACACACACACACATTTAAAAAAAAAAAAAAAATTTAATCCCCCCAGCCTCCCTACCTTTGGGAGAGGTGAGGGAATTCCCTGGGGTCCAGTGGTATCACACGGCGGGGAGGCTGGCGCACGCGAGGGAGCACTCTATGATGTCATCTTCCGGCTCCGGTATCAGTGCGGTGCGCGAGGGAGCTGAACAGGAAACACTCCCTCGCGCGCCCACCAGCCTGCCTGCCGGGTGATACCAGGGCCAGCCTCGGGGGCCCTGAGGTGGCTGGCTCCTGGGTCCCCCAGGAGAAGAGGCTGGCCAAGCTGGGTACATACTGGGTCGCAGGGCGGCCGGGCCCCCTAGTGGGCCAGGCCCAGTCGCAGCCGCGACCCCTGTATGTACGCCACTGCCTTCTGTGCAGGGCTAGCTTATTACAAAAAGAGAAGGATCAGTGCTGTCTTTCTAAACAGCACACAATAAAAGATAAAGATAGATATAAGTATATGGGTGGCAGCTCACCTAAATAATAAGGCTCCCTCACAGGTCTTATAACATAAATGGTACAAGCAAAAATTGAAAAGAAGGTAGCGCCACTAGGGTTAAATTGGATAAATGATGGATAAATATACAGTAAATACAACAAGTTGAGAGATAACAGAGAGTATATTGATAGAGTCTAAAAGTTCTGAGTAAGAAGTGTCTTTATGGTGGATAAAATATGGTTCCTCAATCAAGAAAGACTGAAAAAACCTCACATATCCCATAAGTGGGGATTGTACCACTGTATGCTGTCAACACTAGAGCTAAGTACATAGCTCTTTAAAACATGAGTAGGACCGCATACATTTTTAATACTACATTCCAACCCTTTTGGGACTTACTGCACCATTAGTTGTTATTTTTTATCTCTTTCATATTAACTACAAAGTCGTACCCATACAACCTCTGAGGAATACACCTACTATCAAAAACTATATCCTCCCCCACAGCGGACTCCCTGGTGTTGATTTTACCCACCATAAAGACACTTCTTACTCAGAACTTTTAGACTCTATCCATATACTCTCTGTTATCTCTCAACTTGTTGTATTTATTGTATATTTATTCATCATTTATCCCATTTAACCCTAGTGGCGCTACCTTCTTTTCAATTAGGGCTAGCTTATTGACTGAGAGCGTGGGCTCATTACTCTCAGCCATAGAGCTAAGCCCTCCACAGCCCCATTTAGCTCAATGCTTCCACCTCTACTAGAGGAGAAGATTGCCAATCAGCTGACCATAGGTAAGCTGTCCAACCGTTAGCAAATGGTTTGATGACGTCCACTGTGGTATCACCAGGGCACTCCTGGCACCATAATCACTATACCGTGCTGTAGGGGTTATGCTGCCTGGCGTGTTCTTTCAACTCCTAATTCTAATAGAAAAGCTAATGTTTTATTATTCTTTAAATAGAACTGGCAACATGTATTACAGCAACTGTTTTGCATTATTTTGTAATGCATTGAAATAAATACCCCTTCTAAAAGTTTCTCTTTGCTTTGCGGTGTCAACCATTGAAATCCTTTTTGGTGCTCGTGGCATCTTCCTTCTATTCCGAGTGAACGCATTTTTAACATTATAATGGTAAACAAACTTCCCCAGCAGCCCATCCGTTGTGTGCTGCTTGGTCTAGTGAGGAAGAATAAGCCTGAGCAGTGATGGGCGGCTGTGTTTCAGCTGATCACTTTTAGCCTTTCAAAGTGCCAATTGCTGGTATAAATTGGTATGGCTACAGAGAAGTTTTAATGGGAGGTATGGAATCGGGGCAAGAGCTGTGATCCCTTGAGGCTGTTCCACTGTGTCCCCAGATGCGAGAGGTCTGAGCAGGGGCGGGCCGGGCCGGGGGGCAGGGAGGCAATTTCCCCCCAGGCCGCCCTAAATTCTTGTAAGACCGGCCGCGGCGGGCCGGCCCTTTAAATACTTCAGCCGCCTGAGCGCTCTGTTAAGAGCCTCAGGCGGCTGCAGCTTCTCCCCTCCCCTGTAGCGTGGCCGAGCTGCACTCCGGTTCTCGGTGGCCGGCCGGAGTGATAGGAAGGTGCACACCCAGTGTGCACCTTCCTATCACTCGGCGGCACCATACGCTTTAACCCACGCTGAAAGCAAAAGAGGAGGAGGGTAGAAAGAGAGGAAAGAGGTAAGAAAGAGGAATAGAAGAGGGAATAAGAAGAGAGGAATAAAAAGAAAGAGGGAGAATAGAAAGAGAGGAGGGAAGTAGAGAGGGAATAAGAAAAAGAGTAAGAAGAAGAAAAGAGGTAAAGTAAAAAATGAGGAGTAGAAAGAAAGAAAGGAAGGAAGTAGAAAGAAAGAAAGAAGGAGGAAGTAGAACAAAAGAGGGGAAGTAAAAGGGAAGTAAGCAGGAAGGAATAGAAAAAAAGAGGGGTAGAAAAGAAAGAAGAGGTAGTAGAAAAAGAAGTGGGAAGTAGAAAAAGAAAGAAGAAAAGTAGAGGTAAGAAAAAGAAAGAAAGAGGGGTAAGAAGAAGAAGGGGGAGTAAGAAGAAGAAGGGGAAGTAAGAAGAAGAGGGGGAGTAAGAAGAAGGGGGAGTAAGAAGAAGTAGGAGGGTTAAGAAAGAAGAAGAAGGGGAGCAATAAGAAGAAGGGGGGTAAGAAGAACAGGTGGGGGAGTAAGACGACCAAGGGGGGAAGTAAGAAGAACACAGGGAGGAGGGGGGTAAGACGAACACAGGGGGTGTGAGGAGAACACATAGAGGGAGGAGTGAGAAGAACACAGGGAGGGTGGAGGGGGGGATGAGAAGAGCACAGGGAGGGTGGGTGAGTGTGAGAAGAGACCGCTAGGGGAGGGTGGGGGAGAGGAGAGACCACTAAGGTGCAGGGGAGAGCTCTACGGGACAGAAGGGGCAGCTCTATAGGACAGGGGCCAAGACAGGGAGCTCTTTCACACTACGCGCGCACACACACACAATGCATCCCTATACATACACAGAAACACAACATGCTTCCCTTACACACAGAGACAATGCATCCTTTGCACACATACACAGAAACAGACAATGCAAACCCGTACACACACATGCAAACACACACACTTCTTTTCTTACATACACACAGAAACACAATGCATCTCATGCACACACATACAGACACACACCTTGCATCCCTTATGCATACAAACACAGATTCACACAATGCATCCCTTACACACAACCAGAAACACATAATACATCCCTTATACACAAATACACACTGCTTCCACTACACACAAACACACTGCATCACCTGCACAAACTGGTAACCCTATACACTACATACCATAAGCACACATATTAGATCCTCTACAATAACACATAACACATCCCCTACACACTCCACTCCCTGTGAGCGAACTCATGGGTGGGTGGAACTCACCATCAGGCCCTGGGGCCCAGACCTTGAGCTGTGTAAGGGGCCCCAAAAAATGGAGCTGCTTCCAATTCTCCCAGAACATTGAATTTTGTGACCACAGTTGCAAACAGCCTCCAGAGATCCTGTTCTACACCAGACCAGTGGAGCCAAACTGCAGCCCATCATCATCCTCATCTGCTTGTAAGTAGGCAATCTAGTATACTATTAGTGACACTAATCTATAATTTACCTCACATTAAAGGGACACTATAGCTTAATGAATTGGTTCTGGTGTCTACAGGGAGTGCAGAATTATTAGGCAAATGAGTATTTTGACCACATCATCCTCTTTATGCATGTTGTCTTACTCCAAGCTGTATAGGCTCGAAAGCCTACTACCAATTAAGCATATTAGGTGATGTGCATCTCTGTAATGAGAAGGTGTGTGGTCTAATGACATCAACACCCTATATCAGGTGTGCATAATTATTAGGCAACTTCCTTTCCTTTGACAAAATGGGTCAAAAGAAGGACTTGACAGGCTCAGAAAAGTCAAAAATAATGAGATATCTTGCAGAGGGATGCAGCACTCTTAAAATTGCAAAGCTTCTGAAGCGTGATCATCGAACAATCAAGCGTTTCATTCAAAATAGTCAATAGGGTCGCAAGAAGCGTGTGGAAAAGGCGCAAAATAACTGCCCATGAACTGAGAAAAGTCAAGCGTGCAGCTGCCACTATGCCACTTGCCATCAGTTTGGCCATATTTCAGAGCTGCAACATCACTGGAGTGCCCAAAAGCACAAGGTG
This sequence comes from Pelobates cultripes, assembly GCA_933207985.1. Taxonomy (NCBI): domain Eukaryota; kingdom Metazoa; phylum Chordata; class Amphibia; order Anura; family Pelobatidae; genus Pelobates; species Pelobates cultripes. The sequence goes on from OW240919.1 coordinate 119,042,236, forward strand.
TGCAATACTCAGAGACATGGCCAAGGTAAGAAAGGCTGAAAGACGACCACCACTGAACAAGACACACAAGCTGAAGCGTCAAGACTGGGCCAAGAAATATCTCAAGACTGATTTTTCTAGGGTTTTATGGACTGATGAAATGAGAGTGAGTCTTGATGGGCCAGATGGATGGGCCCGTGGCTGGATTGGTAAAGGGCAGAGAGCTCCAGTCCGACTCAGACGCCAGCAGGTGGAGGTGGAGTACTGGTTTGGGCTGGTATCATCAAAGATGAGCTTGTAGGGCCTTTTCGGGTTGAGGATGGAGTCAAGCTCAACTCCCAGTCCTACTGCCAGTTCCTGGAAGACACCTTCTTCAAGCAGTGGTACAGGAAGAAGTCTGCATCCTTCAAGAAAAACATGATTTTCATGCGGGACAATGCTCCATCACACGCGTCCAAGTACTCCACAGCGTGGCTGGCAAGAAAGGGTATAAAAGAAGAAAATCTAATGACATAGCCTCCTTGTTCACCTGATCTGAACCCCATTGAGAACCTGTGGTCCATCATCAAATGTGAGATTTACAAGGAGGGAAAACAGTACACCTCTCTGAACAGTGTCTGGGAGGCTGTGGTTGCTGCTGCACGCAATATTGATGGTGAACAGATCAAAACAGTGACAGAATCCATGGATGGCAGGCTTTTGAGTGTCCTTGCAAAGAAAGGTGGCTATATTGGTCACTGATTTGTTTTTGTTTTGTTTTTGAATATCAGAAATGTATATTTGTGAATGTTGAGATGTTATACTGGTTTCACTGGTAATAATAAATAATTGAAATGGGTATATATTTGTTTTTTGTTAAGTTGCCTAATAATTATACACAGTAATAGTCACCTGCACACACAGATATCCCCCTAACATAGCTATAACTAAAAACAAACTAAAAACTACTTCCAAAAATATTCAGCTTTGATATTAATGAGTTTTTTGGGTTCATTGAGAACATGGTTGTTGTTCAATAATAAAATTAATCATCAAAAATACAACTTGCCTAATAATTCTGCACTCCCTGTATAGCTGGTCCCTGCAGGCTTTTTAATGTAAACACACACTGTGTGCAGCACTGGCGTTAGTTCATATGGCAGATCATATGGGTGGGGCATTGTGATGTCACATGGCGGGGGCAGCAAATTTTTATTTTGTCTATGGCGGCAAAAATCCTTGCACCGGCTCTGATCCTGGGCAGGTGCACCAGTCTACTGGTGACCCACAGGAGGGGAGTGCACTGATTGCACTGCACTCTCCTCCTGCCCAGCCACGTCTTTACCGCAGTGCAAGTGCCCTCTGCCCCTAATTTACAGTGGCTCACACTCACAACAAGCAGTGCCTGGAGCCGTGAAGGAGCGGGTATGGCAAAGAGCTACTGATTAGCATAATTAGCAATATCCGTTATAAAACCAGGAAAAGGTGGGCATGGATGGTGAACTGATTTGGTGGTGCAATGGGCCACTTGACTGGTTTTGCCCCCCAGGCCTAAGGCTGCCAGCCCTCCCCTGGGTCTGAGTATCTAATCTTTAAAACTAGGGAAGGTATCTGTTTTTGTTTGGGTGCAATAGAAGATTTTACTATTATGCTATCCCATGTTGACTAATGAAGGTGATTCCCATAAGAGAAAATTGGTTCATTTTTAAATAAAAATTACTGAGGCCTTGGCAGGTATAGTAGCAAGCTCACTGTTCTCTTTTAGTCAGTAGGCATGTGTTTCAACAGATGTTATATTAGATTTTTCACCAGTCTTCATCCCAAAGGAGAACTATTTAATTTGTGGAGGTCACTTGGTTACATACCTAAAGAAATCACAATTTAATAATTTAGGGGCAATCCGTGTTTGGTACAAACATGGGTTAACACAAATATCTTCCACTACCAGTCTAGATTTAGTTATTTTTAATTATGCCTTAGGATCGTCCATTGTCATTGCCCTTAGGCTCCTCATAACATAAGCGCCAGAAAAAGCATTGATGCATTTATTTTTAATCTCATGGCTCTAAAGATTTCAACTTCATCCACACAAACCAAGGAAATGTTTAAAGGTTGAATGCACCGAATTGTAAAACACCTGAACTTAAAGCCAAACAATATGTGTTGATTGGGGCTGTGCTGACCCAAATGTTATTGTGTTTTATAGGTAATGCATTAAAAAATACATTGAAAAAAAATATTTTCCAAGTTTCTTAAAATGCTATATTTGAATCAGATATGTTCCGCAGCTCCACCAATCCACCAACCAGCAGCTTCTTTTTCAGGTCTATGGGTTTATTGTATTCCATAACCCATAACTGTAACAGTTTTTGGGGTATGTAGTTCAATTTCCAGTTGCACTTTTACTCATCACGTATAAACTGCTCAATACGATGATAGATGGCAGAGGAGGAAGCCAAATTCTACTTTTGATGTGATAGATCCAGGAAAGTTATAGCTGCAGCAATGTTTGCTGAACTTTTAAGCCACTCTGAGAACTCTCTGCTCTAGAGACTCATAGTACTTGTAATTTCAACAAAACTAGAAATATTGGAATATTTCATTTTAGATTTTTTTTATGTGTGTTTAGAAGCAACAAAATGTCAATCTATACTGCAAAATGAGCTGGGTTATATCTGTGTTGGATTCAGGCCTGGACTGGCCATGGGGCACACCGGGCAAATGCCCGGTGGGCCTTGGTGGCCATGGGCCGAGGCCGGCAGGGGAGGTTACAGGACACTATCCGAGGGCCGGCCCCGCTGTTTGCCATGACGGGCCAGTGGGGAGATCAAAGAGGACCCAGTGGAGCTCTATCTTGCAGCGACCATTGCAACGACCGTATCTCGCGAGAGTGAACTCTAGCCCTCAGTCTAGAGTTCACTCACCACTGGACCACCAGGGATCATGTGCGAGTGCCGGTCCACCCCCCCTCCCAGGTACCACCATGCCTGCCCCCCCCTCCCAGGCTAAATGTAAGAAGGGAGGGGGGATTTAATGCCCGCTTAGTTTTTTTTATTTGTTTATTTACCCCCCCAACACACAACATTTATACACAGCACTCTCACACACATCACACTCAGCACCCTCACACAAATCAATCACATACACACTACACCCCTCACATACACACACAACCCCCCCAATATACTGCATCACACACATACACAATACTTCCAAACATATTTATATATAATATATATATATATGTATATATATATATACACACACACACACACACACAGCACCCCTCACACATATACTGCACCCCTAAACACATTACGTTCCAGACACACACTAGATCCTTTACCCAACCCTGGATCATCTACACACATACACACACTAGATCCCTATATACACTCTGAATCCATTATATACACGCACTCACTAGATCTCCTATACACATTCTGGGTCCTTCAAACACACACACTAGACTCATATACATATACACATATATATATATATATACACACACACATACACACACTCTCTGGATCCCCTATACACACAGCAGATTCCTTGTAAGCAAACACATACTACACCCCTAAACACACACTCTCTACAAACACTACATCACCTATACACACACACACACACTATAGCCTGTATGCACACACTTGCTACATTCCCCTATACCAGTGATGGCAAACCTTTTTGAGCCCGAGTGCCCAAACCGTAATACATGCCAATTTTTTTCCCCTCAAAGTGCCAAAACGGCAATTAAACCTGAATACTGAGGTTTAAGTTTAGAAAAAACATGTATGTACGTAGCGGGGAATGTGGTGCGACTAAGAGTAAGGAGACTACCCCAATTCTCCCCCCAATAATGACAAATAACGAATATTGGATGAAACAGGCCACAGCATTTATTAAACTTACAACTGTAGGACTCATCCGAACTTTATTCTTTTTCTTTAATTCAAATATAAATAAACAGATAAATATATATATACATACCATAATTAACATATAAATTAAACATATAAATTACACTTATTGCCCTACAGCCTCCAACTTAAATAACCATCCTTGCCAACGAACTTAACCAGGTGCCAATGCACCAAAACTTTACCCACTGGTGTCTCGCCTCCCCCCTCGTCCAAACCAAAAATTCCCATCATCTTAAATGCTCTACCACCAGCTGGCTTTTTGCTCGGTGGACACGTCCTATTCGGTAACTTAAAAGTTTACCTTACAGAGCAGGGGAGGTTGAGACCCACCATGTCCATCTCCTGACATTCCATCTGCTCCCCAACCCTGTTGGCAAGGACACGCTCCCCGCCACAAACCCCACTGTTTTAAACCTAAAATCAGCGGGGAGCCCCACCAAAACCAACCAGGCCTGTTCCACCACTTTCTGCATGACAAGACGAAAAAAAGGTCTAGCCGGACCTTCATCACCCAGAAACACAGTAGCTGCCACATGCGCGACAACACCCTGTGGCAAACCAAAATCCCCTTACCTTCAAACACCTCGAAAGGCCCTCCAATTTTTTTTCATACGGCAGCGTACCATGCACTGATTATGGGCCCGCTGCCAAAAGATACGGGAATTGACCTCCAACCAATCGGGGTTATTTATTGATTCTTTTCTTTTTTTTATTTAAAATCGTTTTATTTTTTTTTATTTATTTTTTTTAGAACTTCTTTGTTAAAACATACGACAAGTCCTGTATAACACATACAGAACTTTTAATAATCTCTATAATCATAATCTCTCTTCTTTTCTGAAACCAAAACGTTAAACATAAATAACCATAACTTAACATATATAACTTAACAAACAGGGTCATACAGTGAACCCAACACCACGCATCACGAAAGAACTAAAACACGCACCAATACCCTCTTAGGGGCAGACGCCAAAAAAAACAGCTTGGTATCGTCCCAAGCTCAATGCCCGCCAGGTGGATAACCCGAACATTAGGGACAGGTGGGACAGCTGATCCTGCTCCGGGAGGAGCTGAACACATTTCATACCTCCGACACCAAACCAACAAACCTCCGCTTCAGAAGGCACACAACCCAAAAGCTCACCTCCCAGACGGACACCCGCATCTCACCTGGGAGTATAACCAGGAAAAGGACATCCATATATTATCTGTTTTCCAAGTGCACCCTGGGAATTGTTACTTGTACCCAAGGAACTGGTACTCATTTATCTACCTCAAAGGAATGAATAGATGAGCCACCGCCGCTGAGAATTGAAGCCGAATCCCCCCAAGGATTGAACAAATTCCACGAAACCAGCATTACTTCACCGAGACATCTCACCATTTCTTTGCACCACACGCGCTGACATACCCATTCTAAAAGCCTCCAAGGCAGCGCTAAACCGAAAGGAATGACACAAGATTCTTTGCTGACTGTCCCCAGAACCATCAGACTTGAGCGAAAGACCCAAAAATTGGGAATGGGTAAGAAAAATAAAAATAAATCACAGCCGCATAACTCAAAAGAGGGCCCGTGCATACTGGGCGCAGCTCACAGTTCTCTACAAAGGAAAAGTGCAACAGCCGAACCGCCATACCCTTCCCGAAACAACATTCGACCTGGATTGTCAAACACTTATAGTGATATGATCTGCAGGGCGCCGACTGGCGGCAAACAATACCCCACCACCGCATGGCCTACTAGGAATCACCAAAACCCCAACATGCACGGCCCCCAGGAGCATAGCGTCTAGGTGGCCGTGGAAACCGATCCACGGCCCATTCAGTCACTCTGCCAGACTGTCCGCCGGGCAAGGCGTCCCCTCCAGATCCGCCTGCGAGGCGATTGCCCCTTAAGCAAGCGAGGGAAGGAGGCTGTCAGCCGAGTAATGGCTTGAACAACCCTCAAATTGTCGCAGTGAAACACTACCCTTAGATCCTGAAACGTGACTGCCAGACCTCCCCCACCACCAAAATGGGGAAACACTCCAAAAAGCCCAGATTCTTTGTGAGCCCAGAGACATGCCAACTGTCCGGCCACACGGAAGCACACCAATTAGAGCCCAGAATGGCCCCAAACCCCACCGCGCCAGCTGCGTCCGTAAATAGGTGGAGGTCGGCGTTAGAAACCTCCGGCCTTTGCCAGCAGGACCGGCCATGATATGCAGCTAAGAAGGACTCCCAAAATCTCCCGCAGCAGCCGAGTGAGCCAAATGAAATGGCGAGGCCCGGAGACCACGGCTGTCGCCGTAGCCAGACGCAGGTTAAAGACCCGCCCCACGGGCATGATCCGACAGGCAAAATTCAGCTCACCCAGGAGCGACTGCAGGCAGCGCAGCTGAATATAGCGCCGCCCCATGGCCAAGGCCCCTTCGCACCGCCAGCCTTGAATCTTATTCAAAGGCCAGCGGCAGTCTGACGCCAAAGAGTCAATCTCAATGCCCAGAAAGCTGTGAAAGTGACCGGGTCCACCATCTTGCCGTGTGCCAATGGGATACCAAACTAATGGAACACCTCACCCAGAACCCGTCGCAGCAGCGAACAGGCTGTCGAATCGGCAGGACCCACACAAATGAAATGATCGAGGTAGTGTAGCAAGGAGACTATACCAGCCTCCTCCCTCACCACCCAGACCAAGAACATGCTGAAGCATGCAAAGTAACAACAGGATATGGAACTACCCATAATGAGGCACATATCTACGTAATACATGCCGACAAAAAAAAACACAGCCCAGAAGATGGTGACATCCCGGGTGCACTGGCAGTAGACGGAAGGCCGAATCCACATCAGCCCTGGCCCAACAAGGCCCCAGGGCCCATGGCCCTTACCATATCAACCGCCACGTCAAAGGATGCATAAGATACTCGTCAGAGTTCCCAAGAGATGTCGTCATTCACCAAACCCCCCCCCCCCGGGGTACGATAAATGGTGAATCAGACGGTATTTGTCCAAACCCATGCTCAACCCATCCAGTAGGATGCCAGCCACCCGACGATTTCTATAAACTGGAGAGCCAAGGGCGCATCGCGCTCATGACCACTGGCGTCATCGCCCTCTGACCCCAAATCCCCAAGTGGAACATTCGTGCTGGAAACAGCAAGATGCCCCCCATTTGCAGTGACTGTCGTTAAATTTCAACAACAGCCCGGCCTCCGATGCGCGACCGTCCTTTTCCATTAAAGGAGGAGCCTCCTCCATGGGAAGGAGGGAAAAATCTCAACAAAGTCTCCCCCATTTTTTACGAACCTCCTGATGAAGGTGCAAGCCCAAGGGCCCTGACCAACACATAGGCGGACCCACGCGAAACGGCAAACCTGGGGGGTCACCTAATGCTAGGGACCCCCTAGCAGCAGCAGGTGCTGCGGCACCCGACGCTGTAGCAGGGGTGCCAGCATGCACACCCACTCCAGGAGAGGGTAACAGCATGACCCCAAAAACAGACAAAAAAACCCTGTGGCTGCAGCGCCGGGGACCACACTAACCGGAGCTGACCATCTAATGGGGGAACCCTACCTGCTTGCGCACCCTGCTCCCTTTATTTTATTTATTTTTTTATTTTATATTTTTTGTAATTTTTTTTTTTTGACTGATCAAGAAAACCCCCCAGCGAGGAACCCCTGGACTGAAAAGAACAAACATTAGTGAACTCACCAGCCGATGCCCGAGGAACCTCCCGCGGCAAAGGAAATGAAGATGATCTAGGCAGGACAGAGTTAACTTCATTTTCAGCACTGCTCAGCCCAGCAGCAGCACCAAGCGCCATCTGCTGGCCAGTCCCAGGAACTGCAGCCAGATCCTGTGTGAAGAGCCGGAGCTCAAACCCTGCAGAGGAGGGCAGCCGAGGTAAGTACCCAGGGGGAGGGCAGGGGGGACATAGGGAGCAGGAATAGGGACAGGAGAGAGGGGGGGAGGAGGGAGCGAGACAGAGAGAGCTAAGAGAGAGGAAGGACACCCAGCACAGCAGGAACAGGGGAGGAGGAAGGAGGGAGGGATAGAGAGCCAGGAGGGGGAGCAGAGAGAGCCAGGAGGGGGAGCAGAGAGAGCCAGGACAGCAGCAACAGGGAAGGAGGAGGGAAACCAAGGGAGAGGGGACTCCAGGGGAAGAGGGGTCAAGGGATGGCACCACGGGGGGGGGGAGGGAGAAATTGGGACAGAACCCAGGGAGAGAGGGGGACCCCCCCCCGCTGACCCTCATCCCCAGAGGAGCCATCAGAGCCCGGGGAGAACCCCCCTCCACCCCCCAGGGGCAGCACAGCCATGCCCCGCGTGGCCCTGAGGGGCCCACTCACCATTACCGGCCCGGCTCTGGATCCGCCATGCGCTGACCACGTGGGGGCTGGGAAGGCCTCCCAGACCCCCCAGGATGCAGTGTAGATCTTCTGGCACCCCTGGCCCGCTGTCCAAGGCCGGGGGTGCGCAGGGGGGTGGCAGTAGTAGCAGGCCGCGTGTCAGATGGAGCAGATGGAGCTGACACGTGGGCCTGGTGGTGCCTCAGGCCTGAAGGATCAGGGGTCAGCCGAGCTCCAGCCCATGCTCCTGCGGCCTACAGGGGCAGTAGCCGCGTGGGAGACCCAGGAGAGGCCTGACCGCGGGGAGGGGGTGAACCCACACCGGCAGGCAGGCCATGCTGGAGGGGAGCACATTGCTCCTGAAGGTGCCTGCCATCATCCAGGGCAGCAGCAGCTCTGAGGGCAGACAGGATTGAATCCACAGCCATCCCTCAAGCAGGTAAAGCATGCAGGCCCAGGACAAACAGGAGCACAGAGGCAGGGGAGTTTTTTGCTGGCCAGAATCCCAAAAGGCACTGAGGTAAGATGATCCCTGCCCCACTACAAACCCATAACCACTCCCCTAAACACATATAGCCAATCACTAGCACCATCCCCACACTCATACATGTGCCCTTGTCCGTTTAGCTATGCTGACTCCCCAGGGCCTACTCATACAGTTGTCCGAACTAATTAACATCTCTGTGTGTGTACTTAGCAGTCTGTCTGTGTACTTAGCAGTCTGTCTGTATTTAGCAGACTGCTGAATACACACACAGACTGCTGAGTACACAGTCTGCTGAATACACACACAGACTGCTAAATACACACACACACAGACTGCCGAGTACACACACACACACACAGACTGCCGAGTACACACACACACACACAGACTGCCGAGTACACACACACAGACTGATGAGTGTACACACACACACATACTGCTGAGTGTACACACACACACAGACTGCTGAGTGTACACACACTGCATTGAGGGGTACATTGTATGTGTTTGTGTGTGTGGGGTGATGCGATGTGTGGGTAGGGTGATGTGTGGGTGTCTTTGTGTGGGGTGATATGTGTAGGGCAGGGGTGCTGTGTGTATGTCGTCCCGCACTCAGTTTCCCCC
>OW240919.1:119051664-119125399 GCA_933207985.1 Pelobates cultripes
CCCCCATCTCTCTCCTACTCAGGTCCCCCCCCCTCCTTGAGCTCCTACCTTGTAACGTGGCCGAGCGCACCGCAGAGCTCAGTTTCCTGTACCCGGCTGACAGGAAGTGCTCTCTCTGAGAGCACTTCATTTCTGTCCGCCCGGGTACAGGAAACATAAGATCCTGTACCGCGGTGCGCTCGGCCACGCTACACAGAGTGCTTGGCAGGAGGGAGCGCTGTGCTCTATGCGTTCACCTCCTGCCGGTCACTCCGGCTTTGCACCTGCCGGGCCGGCGCACCCTATGGTGGCCACTTGTGCCGCCTTATGGATGCGCCGGCGGAGCGCACCCTCCCTCCTTCCGGCGACCTATGCCGCGTGCCCCTATACACACACATTCTCTACAGTCCCTAGCAACATATGCATCACATTACACCACATTACACCACAAACACAACACAACTAAAACCGACCTTATTACACAATACCACACCACAATCAGCTCACTCTACACACACGCAATACCACAAGCAGGCTCCAAACACATGCACAATACTCTTTCCTGGCATTTTTGTCTCCTGGTATCCATTTATAGAGACACCAGAGACAAGTTGCAAGGAAACACAGTGCAAGCATGTTATTAAATTTGCTTGCACTGTGCAGAACAAATACAGGGCTTTTTTTCTCATGCTAGAGCTCTTCAGCAGAGCTCTGTGAATGGTCTGCCCTGGAAGAGCATTGAACCAACATGCTCACTTTGAGAGGGGGCGTGTTTGTCATTAGTGATGACAAAACACACCCTCTCTGCCCTGCCCCCTTCTTAGTGGGCCGCTGTGATAAAAAAATGCCCGGGTTGAATTTTTTTCCCAGTCCGGCCCTGGTTGGATTTATGGTCATCGTTAATGGATGTGCCGTGATTTTTGTAAATCCTTTCTAAGACTAGTTCACTACAGGGTTATTTACTGAAGTGAGAATTAAAAGTAAATTTAATTTCATTGAAATTCACTTTGAATTGTCACTTTAGTGAATAACCCTAAAAACTTTCAAACTTGCCAAAAATTCCAAAATTTAAAAAGATAAATCCAAAAACTAAAATCCTCAGATCTCACCAGAAATGGAATGCAATTTGTGGCCAAAAGGTAGATTATAGAAACATAGAATGTGGCGGCAGATAAGAACCATTCGGCCCATCTAGTTTGCCAAATTTTCTAAATACTTTCATTAGTCCCTGGCCTTATCTTATAGTTAGGATAGCCTTATGCCTATCCAACGCATGCTTAAACTCATTTACTAATCACATGATCACATGATGATATGCCAGCTGTGGATCTACCCTTTGCTCACGAACACAACTCTGCAAGGATGGGCAGTGTTTGTGCGTTTGAATGTAAGCATGTTTAGTATATTGTGCACTGTTGCCATTGGAATGCAGTGGTGTACTTGTGTACAGTGTTTGCGTTTGAATGCAGGGGTGTATGTATGTATTGCTGGCTTTTAAATGTTGGTGTACATTTGTGTATAGTACTGGTATTTGAGTGAAGGAGTGTGTTTGTATTTAATTTTGGAGTTTGAATGCAGGGGTGTGTTTGTATATAATGTTTGTGTTAGATTGCAGGAGTGTGTTTTCATGTTGTGTTGACGTTTGATTGCTAGGATGTATGCAGTGTTGTATTTACCGAAAGGCTAACAAGGCATTTCCAGAGGGCGCCGCCCTCCAAGTGCCCTGGCAAATTCCTTGTTAGACTTGTTTTATGGGGCCCAACAGCTGGCCGGCTACGTTTGTATTACATTTGTATTTATGGGGGCCCAGCCACTTTGTATTACAGGCAGGAGGCGATGGAGTGCTGATGCCAGGAGCCGGAATATGACATCACTCCAGGGTGCCCAGCATCACTAAGTGGCGGGCGAGGGACCTGAGCAGGAAGATCACAGCTCCCTCGCCGCCTATTTTGAGCACCCACCTTCCCCCTTGCCAGTCTGCCCTTCCACCTGCCTTTCTAATCGCCTGCCTGCCCAGTGGCCAACCCACCAGTCCCACTGGACCCCAGGTAAAAATCCATCCAGCTCGTATAAAAGTAGGGAGGTTGGGTGGATTTAAACTAATATAAAGATAAATAACAATTATTTGTAGATGTTGGGGGGAAATGTGTGTGTGTGTGTGTGTGTGTTTCAGTGAGTGTGTGTATGCCTGTCAGTGAATGTGTGTTTATATCTGTGAGTGTGTCTGTCAGTGAGTTTGTTTATCTGTCAATAAATGTGTGTCAGTGAGTGTGTGTCTGTGTGTCAGTGAGTGTGTGTTTATATCTGTCAGTGTGTCTGAGTTAATGTGTGTGTCTGTGTCATTGTATTTCTGTCAGTGAATGTGTGTTTCTGTAATTGAGTTTGTGTGTGTCTGTCAGTGTATGTGTGTTTCTGTCAGTGAATTTGTGTGTCTATCAGTGAATGTGTGTTTCTTTCAGTGAGTTTGTGTGTGTCTGTCTGTCAATAAATGTGTGTGTATGTCTGTCAGTGTGTGTGTCTGTCAGTGAATATGTGTGTATGTCTATCAGTGTGTGCCAATGAGTGTATGTGTGTGTGTGTGTGTGTGTGTGTATGTCTGTCAGATTGTGTCAAATCAGTGATTGTGTAAGTATGTCAGTGTATCTGTCAGTGAATACATGCAAGTGTATCTGAGAGTGTGTGCCGGTCAGTGAGTGGGTGTGTCTGTGTGTGTCAGTCAAAGCGTCTGTTAGTCGCAGAGGTGTGGCCTTGGCAGGAAGGTGTGGGGCAAATTTAAATTAGGAGGTGCCCGAGTTCCGTCATGCCTAGGGCAGCACAAATCCAAAATATACCACTGGATGTTTTCACATATACACATACACTGCCACATACATGCATACATACATACTTACATAGATGCATACGCATTAGCACACAAATACACGCATATAAACACACTGACACATACACACAAATTCATATACACACTGACACATGCAAACACCTTGACACACAGATACACACTGACATATACACACACCCTGACACACAGATACATGCACACTGACACACAGATACATGCACGCCCTGACACACACACACACACTGAGCTATATACTCAGATATACATATAGATTAACACACAGATACATATATAAACACACAGACACATACACAGAAACAAGGATACACACAATGACACCAGTTACACACACACTGACATATACACACCTGGACACACAGACACACACACACTGTGACACACACACACACACACTGTGACACAGACACACACTCACATACTGGGACACAGATATTAAACGCAGACACAAACACTTTTAAACAGATACACGGACTGACAGACACACACATAGAAACTCATACACTGTGACACAGATACACAAACAGTGTGACACACAGACACACACACTGTGACACAGATACTCAGACAAAAAACACTGTTAAACATATATACACACAGAGAGAGAGAGACACTCAGACACACACACACACACTGACACAGATACAAACACAGACACTGTGACACAAACACATAGGCACACACAAACACAGTAAAACAGATGCATACACACACACTCAGACACACACTGTGACACAGATACATACACACACACACACACACACACACACTCAGACACACACACATAAACAAACACACAAACAATCTGAGATAAACATGTACATTTTTACATTTGCAGCCATTCTCCTGTTATCTTACCTTTTGTTTCCTGGAAGGCTTCCTGGAGTCCTGCTGCTGCTGGATGAGGGGAGCATTGTAGCAGTCTATTGCAGCTCCTGTCTTCTCCCATGCTGCCTGTGCCTCCTCTGCTGCCTCCTCCAACCCTGCGTGGTCTATCAGTAAGAAGCTGGTAGGAAGTGATCTGCTGTCACTTCCTCCCAGCAGAGAGGTATCACAGGGGCCCAGTGGCAGTCTTAAAGGGCTGTGGCACCCAATGTGGTCCCTGTTTAGCAATAACAAGAGAATACCCATCGGGTGGCCCGACATCCATGGGCCACCTGATGGGCCCCACTGGTATGGCTGACACCCTTTCTCCCCCATTTATTTAAAGAAATGCCTTAAGCACCATAACTGGTTATAGTGCCATGAGTGTAAGTAGTCAAACCATTTTTGAATGCTTTGTCATCTTATCTGTGTCTGCAAGGCCTCTTACAGACTATCTGCCTCCACAACTAATGCCAGAGAGATGGAAGCTCTCCCAGCTTCCTTGGTCTCTGCAACACTGCTCTGTCTTGAATCCACTCTTATCTTTCCAACAGGTCGCCTTCTTTGTTATTTGCTGGTATTTCCCACTCTTCCATGTCTCTATCAGTTGGAGTACCTAAAGGCTCTGTTTTGGGTACACTACTCTTCTCCATTTATACTTCGTCACTGGGAAAACTTATCAACAATTTCAAATATCACCTTTATGCTGATGACACTGAGATCTACCTCTCCGCCTGATCTTTCTCTCTCTGTCCTTTCGCACATCAGTCACTGCTTATCTGAAATTTCTTCCTGAATGGCCTCCTGCCTCCTAAAGATCAATATGTCCAAGAATGAGCTCCTTTTAATTCCCTCTAGCTCTACTACAATGTCTGACTTTTCATCACCATCCCCCCCGTTATCCCAAGTCCGCTGTTCCACTCGAGTAACACTCAATCCAATCTTTCCTTCATCCCCCACATCCAATCATTTATTTTTTTCATCCTGACACAAAAATCTACACAATATTTCCAAAATACGTCCATTTCTGAGTGCTGACACCAATAAGCAACTCCACTCACTTGCTATTTCTCGTCTTTACTTCTGTATTAACCTGCTAACTGGTCTTCCTCTCTCCCGACTCTCCCCTCTTCGGCTCATATTAAATGCCTCTGCCAGACTAATCCCCCTTACCAGTAACTCTGTATCTGCTGCACCTCTATGCGAGTCTCTCTACTGGTTTCCCACACACAGAAGAATTAAATTTAAGATTTTAACCCTAACACTGCTCCCAACTACCTGTCCTCAGTAATCCACAAATATACTCCAGTCCGGCCCCTAAGATCTTAAAATGACCTGCTCCTTGCATCTTCTGTTATCACCTCTTCCCATGCTAGACTGCAGGATTTCTCTTCTCCACCCTCTGGAACGCACTTCCCCGTGCTGTCAGACTTTTACCTAGACTCCATTCCTTTATAATGCTCTCTGAGGACATTATTCTCCAGGGAAGCCTACCACTCAACTCTGTAATTATTGCATTTCACTTACCCAATAAGGAAGAAAATTTATTTTTTTTCGGGAAAATTGATTCAGCAGAATCAACATTTCTTGCTATTCTTTAATCGAAGTCTGGGGGGCATTCTGGGCTATTTCGGACTGCCTTGTTTATTTTCAGATTGTTTGGAGTTCATTCGGATCGACATGGAGTTTGCAAATGTCAGAGGTTCTTAAAATACTTTATATCCTCAATTCAGAATTGTGGCAGATTGCTTTAAATTTGTTTCATTAAGTTTGGGGGGGGGGAGGAATAAGAGCTTAGTCAGTAACCCCTAACTAATCTTTCAAAAATATATTGTTTACAAGCTTTTATTTTATATTAAAGCCAGAATATTTCTTTGAGTACCAGTGAGGCAGTGCTTATTAAGCAAATGTAACAATCTCTGAAGCATAACAATGAAGAAATACTCTATAGTGTGTGCCTCTATGCCCTTCAATCTTAATGCATTTTTAAAATATGGTAATGGAATCTCGGCTATTAGCAACCATGCAGACAAGCCCCGGGATTGTCTGTGTTCTTATTTTCTTACTGTCAGCAGGTACAGTACTAGAAATGAACTAAAATTCCCAATTTCGGGGCAGGCTGTTTGTTATGTTTGCTGCAGAATGTTCAAGTGGGTTTAAATTTGTATGAAAGTAAAATATTTAAAGGGCTTCATGCACATGATATACATGTGTGATTGGATTTATTTGTTATTCACTTGGAATAGTAACGAATTGTCGAGGAAAAATTGGAGACCAAATTAGTAATATCCGCTAACAAATATGGCAATGCATTTCTCAATTCTCTGCAATCCCCAGTTTAGTCTGTGAGCTCTTGCATGTGATCTCTCTCTTTTCTATAGGTCAGGGGTTCCCAATTCATTTTTCCTGTGGAACCCTTTGACGTAGTGTATCAACATCATGGAACCTCCTCCCCTGTAAAAAACAAAAACAAAATTGCGCCGTTGCATAAACCTTTTTTTTTGTACGTGCCGGTGTGTTTCTGTGTGTCTAGGTGTGTGTATCTGTGTTTGTATGTGCCAGTGTGTGTATCTGTGTGTCAATGTGTATCTGTGTGTGTGTGTGTGTGTGTATGCATCTGACACACAGATTGTAACGGAGCTCCCTATACCCCGGCTGGGTACCTCCGCCAACGACCGCTTCCTAGCTAGAACAAGGGACAAACCTCAGCACTCCTGCCCCCAGGTGCCGTGACTTGACTGGGGTCCTGAAACCACTCCGTCCTGGAGTCGAATGGGGAACTCACTCTATCCACTCCCAGGCACTGGACGACACTCACTCCTGGGAGCTGTAGTCCTTACAAGGACTTTCCCTGTTAAATCTTCAACACTGGAACAAGCTGAAGTATTGATTAGCCCTTTCCCCTCCCAGTAACCACCGACACATAGTTCTGGGAGTACAAGCTGGAATATTTTAATCTGGCCAGATGGCCTTCCTTTATACATTTCTGAACACAGACAAGCACGCCCATGACACTCCCACACAAAACAGGATCCTTCCCCTATGCCAGGGAGATAATTGAGTCAGGAACTGTACAAAACTTAATTATCTCCAGGCACAAAAACACAGATTTCACAGACACCCCAAAAGTACATTTAACTACCTGAAAACCCCACAGTTATATACCCTGATAGCCCCGATCTGGGTGACCAACTTATCCAAAAGTTCCTACCCAAAATCGTTCCAGGGAAAAAGTTGTAGCAGTCGGTCAAGATCGGTAGTGTAAAAGAGAACAAACTACCAAACAAAATCCATTGTTATACCGTGGAGCTTGTTCCCTTCATGCAGACAAACAATCCCACTGAACAGCATTCTTCTAAGTTATATAAAACCGAACGCAGGCGATCATGGAAGTCCAGCGGTGTTTGGGAGTTTCAGTGTCCGTTTTCAGTTCCGTGAACTCAACGACCAAACACCGCTGCCTGAGTTCGTGCAAACAAGATGGCCACCCAGATGAACCATTAGAACAATGCGGTTAGGATCGTTACAATGTATCCATCTGGCTTAACAAGCTCCCAGGTGGTCCATAGTTTGTGCGGCGGTTCGGTTTCCGAACAGCATAGGGGAATCACACGAACCAAGCCAGTTAAATAGTCTTTTACAGGTTTCCCTGCAGGGCCCATAGTCTGTGGGCAGGAGGCTGGCAAGCAGGCTCCTCCAGGAGCTCATGGCAAACTCACGTGGGAAGTCTGTATGTGTGTGTGTGTATATATGTATGTATGTATGTATCTATCTATCTGTGTGTCAAGGTGTGTGTATATCTGTGTGTTAGTGTGTATGAATCTGATACACAGAAACACATAGTGGCACACAGATACACACACCTTTACACACAGATACACACATCTTGACACACAGTGTGTATCTGTGTATGTGTGTGTGTATGTTTCTGGCACACAGATACACACACTGGCGCATAGTGGCACACAGATTCACACACTGACACACAGGGCCGGACTGGGAAAAAAATTCGGCCGAGGCATTTTTTTTAATCACAGCGGCCCACTAAGAAGGGGGCGGGGCAGAGAGGGTGTGTTTTGTCATCTCTCATGACAAACACGCCCCCTCTCAAAGTGAGCATGTTGGTTCAATGCTCTTCCAGGGCAGACCATGCGCAGAGCTCTGCTGAAGAGCTCTAGCATGAGAAAAAAAGACCTGTATGTGTTCTGCACAGTGCAAACAAATTTAATAACATGCTTGCACTGTGTTTCCTTGAAACTTGTCTCTATAAATGGATACCAGGAGACAAAAGGGACAGGAAAGAGTATTGTGCATGTGTTTGGAGCCTGCTTGTGATATTGCGTGTGTGCAGAGTGAGCTGGTTGTGGTGTGGTATTGTGTAATAAGTTTTAGTCGTGTTGTGTTTGTGGTGTAATGTAATGCATATGTGGCTAGGGGCTGTAGAGAATGTGTGTATAGGGGATGTAGCAAGTGTGTGCATACAGGCTATAGTGTGTGTGTGTGTGTGTGTAGGTGATGTAGTGTTTGTAGAGAGTGTGTGTTCAGGGAATGTAGTATGTGTTTGCTTACAAGGAATCTAGTGTGCATATAGGGGATCCAGAGTGTGTGTGTGTATATATATATATTATATAAATATGTTTGGAAGTATTGTGTATGTGTGTGATGCAGTGTATCGGGGGGTTGTGTGTGTATGTGAGGGGTGCAGTATGTGTGTGATGGATGCTGTGTGTGAGGTGTGCTGGGTGCTGTGTGTGTGTGAGGGTGCTGTGTGTGTGGGTGCTGTGTATGATGTGTGTGAGTGCTGAGTGTGATAGTGCTGTGTGAGAGTGATGTGTGTGTGAGTGCTGAGTGTGAGAGTGCTGAGTGTGAGAGTGCTGAGTGTGAGAGTGCTGAGTGTGAGAGTGCTGAGTGTGAGAGTGCGTGAGTGCTGTGATGTGTGCGTGAGTGCTGTGATGTGTGTCAGAGTGCTGAGTGTGATGTGTGTGAGAGTGCTGAGTGTGATGAGTGCTGAGTGTGATGTGTGTGATGAGTGCTGAGTGTGAACGTGCTATGTGTGATGTGTGTGAGAGCTGAGAGTGCTGATTGTGGTGAGAGTGAGTGCTGTATGTGAGAGTGCTGTGTATGATGTGTGTGAGAGTGCTGTGTATAAATGTTGTGTGTTGGGGGTAAATATATAAATAAAAAAACTAAGGGGGGTAAATAAACAATAAAAAAAAAAACTAAGCAGGCATTAAATCCCCTCCTCCCTTCTTACCTTTAGCCTGGGACGGGGGGACAGGCACGTGGTGTCTGGGAGGGGAGGGACCGGCGCTCGCGCACCATCCCTGGTGGTCCAGTGGTGAGTGAACTCTAGCCTGAGGGCTAGAGTTCACTCTCGCGAGATCAAGGCGTTGCCATGGCAACGCTCCCGATCTCGCAAGAGGAACCCGGCGGAACTGCAAGATAGAGCTCCGCCGGGTCCTCTCCCTCCCCAGCCGCAGGTCTATTTAAATGGGCCGGTGAGGGAGATCTTTAATCTCACCACCGGCCCTCCGTAGAATACAGCGGGGCCGGCACTCGGATAGTGCCGGCCCTGCATAGACAAGCAGGGGATGTTCTGTGACCTCCCCTGCCGGCCTCGGCCCATGGCCACCGCGGCACACCGGGCATTTGCCCGGTGTGCCCGATGGCCAGTCCGGGCCTGCTGACACACACAGACACACACTCAGATACACATACACACACTCTGATGCACACAGTGACACATACACACATCTTGGCTCACAAATACACACACACTGACATACACACACACTTGCACCCACAGATACACACACACTGATATACACTGGCACATACACACACCTTGACACACAGATACTTAGACACTGGCACACACAGTGACACATGCACACACTGGCCCACACACACACACACACACACCTTCCTGTTAACTTACCTTGTGTGTCTAGGAGGGTGGCTTGCGTGTGGTCTTGGTGATGTTGGCTGAGGCTGATGGGAGTGAGCTGCTGCGTGCTCACTCCAGCCTCTCCTCTGTCATCCATGATGCTCACTCTCTGGGCGGCTGTCTCCTGCCTCCTCCCTACCGCATGGCAGCAACTCTGTGAACCTCATTTGTTTTCTCCGCGGAACACCAATTGGGAAACGCTGCTATAGGTCATGTATTCCAGATATCTGGCTTGGCCTGGACTTTTTAAAACTCAAATTCCTTTTACACTTCTCATCCCTAGTGTATAAGAACTAGTGCTAGAATACTGAATACAGGAGCATTGATCATAAGTGAGTCCGCTGCTAAACCAAAGCACCGTATACTGTGGCCAATGCATACAACGATGAGCCTTAATGGTGTATATCATGATTAAGGCCCGTTAGCTGAACTGTTGTATCCTGCTTTGTCCTTGATGGTCTAAATAAACCTATTTAATGCTCCTTATTCCAGATACTGACAGATGTAATCTGATACCATGGCTGCAAAATGTATATATTTTTACTTAAAATGGCCAATATTTATTTAAAAGTGAACATGCCTCTTGCCTCCTAGAGCAACCAGAAAATTGCAGCGCCTTTCACAAATGTCCAACTGTGATAATGCAACTGCAGAATCACTTCCACGTATCTGAGTGTCATGCTTTGAGCAGATGATATTTTATGACACAAGAAGCAGGGATTCTGATACTGATATACACATTACATAAGTAAAAGAAAATATATATAAAATATATGTAGGTGATCCATAGGAGCAGGTGCAACACCGTTAAACCACCAGTTTTTGTTGCAATAAAAAAAAAAAAATACATGATAAGGACTTATGATTATGTTTATGTTGCTGGTTATGTAGAAAAAGTGTCTGTTTTGAAAAGTGGTGTAAACTTTTGGAAAAGGTGGTTGAGAAGGTGCAGAGTCACCACTGCGATGTACCTGCTGGTTCTTCTGGTTTCCATAGTAACATTTTCGCTTTTAGTACAACTGTTAAGAACACACTATTCTTTATACATAACCCCTAATTGTGTCTACCATGATTAGGTCTTCATTTTCCTCCTCCACCTTTCTTGTTGTATGGAGATGCTGCTAATGAGAGAATGAGCAAATAAGCATGTTAACATTTTAAGGCATTATTGAAAAAAACATGCTATTCTCTGAATATAGACCCTCAGATATGCTTATTCTGCTCTAACATTTCTAATAAATTTTCTTATAAATTTCAGACATCACCTATTGGCTTTGTCTTGGGCCATCAGGTGCTGGAGACCAAAACAGGCAGGCTAGCAGTTTGTTCTGTCTTCATTGATCGACTGCATCGGGGGTAGAGTCACACCTCTATAAAATGCATGTTGTTTCCCAAATGGATGTATGTATGTTTATTGTAATGAACAAGGCATTACATCTGATGATGTATATACCATATATTAATAATATATCAATATATTAGTGAATCCTAGGTTGCAGCACAGACTTTAACAGGGCTTCAGGATAAAGGTTCTTAAGTCCACTACAGATACCATGTCCATTGCCAAAAATCTTTAGGAGACAAGAAACAGTAGCGGGGGGCCACAGTACAGTTAATGTTGCACATGAGCCAGGATAAGAAATTAGATGTATTCCAAAAATATCATTTAAAAAAATGAATAAATATCTCCCAATATAGAAACAAACATGAAAACAAATAATTCAACAAGATGTGGAAATGAGAGATACCCCCAGGAGTGGAGAAGAGAGAGAGCTTGTATTCACTCCTAAATTGAACTGGACTCCACATAAAACGAAGCGAAGACTGCTTGAATGTGGTTTGCAATTCAATGCTTTGAGTTCTGAGTTAAACTAGATGCTCCCAATTGGCCAAGCTAATTCCCAAAAGTCCAGATCTCAAAGCTAATGATCTGCATGATGGAGATTTCTTGAAAATGCAACAACATCCAATGCTAGTTGGTTTTTCATCTATTAATATTGTAGATTAGACGTTTTTGTAAATTTTAAATGCATTATTTTATGTAATGCTTTAAACATTGGGTCAATTTTATTCTACTTTACTAAAACCTGTTTGTTTTTTTGAAGTTTACATTTTTTATTTTACATTTGCATAAGGTACTGACATTAAATGTTCAAAGTAAATGGAGGTTACAGAGTACGTAATGAACAAGAGTACAATATTTGAAATAGAACATAATACTTGTCACTAATACTTGTTTAGAAAACCATTTGCTCTGGGCCCATAGATCACATATGGGTTTTCATGAAGTTTCATTTGGTCATATGCAATATTCCCTTAGGTAATATGCAAACAAAATCATGGATCATTATAGCCAGCAGTGTACTTAGTGTACTCTGGTCGGTTTATGAGAGTTGTATGGCGTTTGCACATGGTATTTCTCCATTTAATTGAGCAGTACTTTAAGTCAAACATAAGTATTAACCTTAAGTCTGTAGGTACATCTTGAGTACCCTATAGTTTGTGAGGGTTTTAAAGTACCTGTCTTAATGTACCTGTAGGGTCAGACCAGATAAGCTTAAGGTAGGGTGATTGGTGAGTAATATTGTAGGTGTGAGGGCTGTTGGGACGCTTCACAAGGGTTGATTATATTGATTGCTTTTTCATGTATTGTAGCCAATGTTCCCATACTGTTAGGTAGTGAGTGTACCTGTTCGTGCTGGAGTAGTTAATTTCCTCCAGTAAGTGTATAGATTCCACTTTATGTAATCATGCCCTTATTCCGTTAGCATGTGGTTTATGAGCATTAGTTTCACCTTCTGTATGGGGATAGGATACAAAAAGAACACTATGGCCTCTGGGGTTTGGAGTATTCGTACAAGCGTGATGAGGTAAATTTTTATTAGAATTCTTTTCCAGTATTCTTGTAGTACTGGGCATGACCACCAGATGTGACCTGGTGTGCCTCTACTATTAGTGCACCGCAAGCATGTCTCTCAGGCATTTGGGAATCTGTGTATAGGAATGGGGGCATTGTGCCACATAGATATTCTTATGGAATTACCTTCATGTTTATGGGTACTAATAGAGATTTTATAAATGTTTAAAAATATATGTTTCCAGTCGGAGTCTGACAGGGATATGTTAAGATCTTCTTGCTATGCCTGGGTAAATTTAGACAAGGCCTGTGAGTCATTGCGTCTGATCATTTTATAAAAAGTTGAGAGTAGTTTAGATTTAAGTTTTCGGGATACACAGTATTGTTCAAATTCAGTTAGGGCTCCGGTACCCCTGAGAAGGTCTGGGTTCGAGGTTATAAAGGGACTAATTTGGGAATAACCAAATTGTTGCAACATTGTGGGTGTGCAGTTGAGCAGTATCTCAGTTAGGGGTCGGATACCTGTGTCCTTCAGTATTGAATGTAGGGTAACATGGAGTCTGAGAACTCTTCAAATGTTTTTGGTGTGAGACCTGGTTGGAACAGAGGGTTATGCGTCACTGGGTATAGGGGGGACAGATATGGGGAGATGCTTGGCTGAGTACTTATTTGGGACCATACCCTCAGGGTCGGGATAATTATTGGGTGGGACTTCTGTGAGGGGGGAATGTGGTCCTTTCTGTTTCTATGCCATGGAATGGTGCCTAGTGGTACTTTAAAGGACTCTGCTTCAAGTTGTACCCAGTGTTTCTTGTTATGTATGTGTGTCCATTCATGAATTCTGGTTAGCATTTTTGCTTTGTAATAGGTTTCTATATCAGGTAATCCTAAGCCTCTGTCGTGTTTGTGTCTGGTCTGAAGTTTAACCCCTTAAGGACCAAACTTCTGGAATAAAAGGGAATCATGGCATGTCACACATGTCATGTGTTCTTAAGGGGTTAAATGGAATTCTGGGATGTTTATGGGACCATATAAATCGAGTGAAAAGGCTTTTGATGTCAGAAAAGAATGATCTGGGTAAATGGATGGGCAAAGTCTGCAACAGGTACAGTAGTTTGGATAGCGTGTTCATTTTCAAAAATTGTTTGTGCCATGCTATAAGGTCTTTGGGTATAGATTGTAAGAGTGGTGGGAAGCTCAAATGTTTTGTTTAATTTGTGTGGGAGGTGTACTCCTAGGTACTTGATTGAGGTGTCTGCTCAATGGAAAGGGAAAGTGGATTGGAGCGAATGTTTAATTTGTGTGTCTATTTATATTGGGAGAATTTAGCTTTTTGAGAAATTCACTTTAAAGTTGAACAAGTGGCGGTAGAGGGCAATTTCATTTAGTAGAGGTGTCATGGATGTTAGGGGTTGGGAGATAGTAAAGAGAAGATCATCAGGAATGCTGCGACTTTGTATTCTTGTGTGCTCGTATTGACTCAGTGGATATGTACATTGTCTCTAATACCTTGAAAAAATGGTTACATTATGAGGATAAAAAACAGCGGGTAGAGGGGCACCCCTTTCTCGTGCCATTTCGGATATTTACCGGTTCTGAAAGTTGCCCATTAATTAATTGGGTCAATTCTATCATTGAGTACCCATCTAATTAAAAAAAGGATGAAAACCCATAATAACCCAAATGATTATATTGGTTTCTTCTCATATAACATGAATTCTAGATTCTGCCAGGCTTTTAACAACATTTGGAAAACATAGCGGTGCTAGATAACAAGACACTAATTTATCCCAAGAATTCCATGTGAGCTTTGTAATTTTTTCCTGGATTTTTAAAGGTAAACTGTCACGGCTTACTGGCTCTCTGCTCCCTCACTGCCATCGAATTAAAGAGGTGGATGTTACATTTCTGTAACACGCACCTCCAGTCCTCACTCACTTCTCCTCCACTCTTTGCTGATTTGCCCTGCTTGGGGACACTTCCTCCTTGATGCCACTTATTATTATTATTGCCATTTATATAGCGCCAACAGATTCCGTAGCGCTTTATAATATTATGAGAGGGAGATTTAACTATAATTAAGACAATTACAAAAAACTTACGGGAACAATAAGTTGAAGAGGACCCTGCTCAATCGAGCTTACATTCTTTAGGAGGTGGGGTGTAAAACACATTAAGACAGGAATTTGCAGTCAAATAAGGTGGGCTGCCCTTTAGGAGAGAGCAAGAGACAGGTATGTGAGGTAGAGATTAGTCTTGGAGGCCATAAGCTTTCCTAAGGAGATGGGTTTTAAGGCACTTCTTAAAAGATGCAAGACTAGGGGAGAGTCTGATGGCGGTAGACAGGCTATTCCATAGGAAGGGAGTCGCCCGTGAGAAATCCTGCAAGCGTGAGTTGGCCGTACGGGTGCGGACAAGAGGTGGTCACGGGCAGAGCGGAGAGACCGTGGATCTGTGAGGAGATATAAGAGGGACTAGAGTTGTTCAGTGCTTTATAGGTGTGAATTGATACTGCTTCACTATCAACACTGACTAGGTAGCATGCGCTGTGGTTGCTGTGGGTGGAGAGCAGAAGGACCTCCTGAGGGAGGTCTTATCTGCTCTCCCTGGCTCTCAATTCCTCTGCATACAGTGTATTATATATCGGGGATCTGTCTGACAAGCAAGGCAGATATTCCAGAGAATTTAGTTTGCAAGCACTATATTTGACCCTGTAACTTTCCAAAACTCTATAACGCCTATACTATCAGTGAAAGTGCAGTTTTGTGGGAAAAATGCAAAACACAAATATGAATGCTAACTTTGGCCATGATTTGTGACTAAGTGGCTACTACAATAACCCATTTTGAATACCCTGGGTTGTCTACTTTTGCAAATGGTATGCCATGATTTTTATTTCTGGTCTGCCAATGTTCTCAAAGGCAACATAACAAAATTGGCAAATTTCAATATGTAAAAACTGAAATGAGCAAGTTCCATATTTGACATTGTTACTTTCCAAAGTACCATGTAATGTGTACCTGGGGGGAATCATTGTACTTGTGGGACATGACAGCATACACATATTGCGGTAAAAGCTAACAGTATTACAAAATTCACAGTTGAAGTACCAATTTCTCATACCTTTTGATTTAGAATTTATACATATATAATAATGTGAAATACTGGTCCTTTGTCTCCTGAACAAAATGATGTATAATAAGTGTGGGTGCACTTAATATGAAAGAACTAAATTCTGGTTGAACAGGCATTTAGCGCAAATTCTAGGTTTTGGTTCATAACTAGGACAATTGTCTCCATCCTTAAGGGGTTAAAAGCAACAGTCTTTTCCCCGGATTAAAAAAAAAAAAAAACCCATAAATAATATTTTTTGGTCCATTTAATTGTTCTCCTTTTAGCCAGCAGATGGCATCATGGCACATTTCCTTTGTTTCCTTAGTACTGTAAATGGTTTTCAATAAATCCTACATTGCCTGGAATTGCTGTTGTGCCTTTCTTCCCAGGTTTGTGTATGGAATGAAAAAATAATAATAATGTTACCGGAGATTGCAAGCACTTCTTTACTAAATGCATAATAATTGGATGTCTATCTTCCTCATTCAGCAAGTGGATTAGCAAGATCTGTGGAAACAGCAAAGCAGGGTGATGGAATGTGGAATTAATCATTAATGCATGAAACATCATTAAAGGGACATCGCACGCATCTAACGGTTGATTTATTGTTTACGGTCAGCATAAAAAGCAGGCAATTGCAATATTATTGGGTTGTTTGCAATACTATGCTACCTGCAAACACCTATTAATGAACGATCAATATTCTGCTCAAAGAAACCATTAAGATGGGAAAAAAAAAATCCAATGTGCTCTGTGAAGGTTTAGTTAGAGAAATAAAGAATATACAAATTCACAAACATTTAAAAACTGGTCCATATCCCCAAAAACAAGTTATATAAAGATCACATATATAGGGTTACAATGTCCACCATGTTTTCAGGGACACATATAATTTAGTCATATTTATGGAAACGCATGAAAAGGGTTTCAAAGCAGTATGTATAATGCGTATTCTGCAGGACTGTTCACTGCCTAATTATTTAATCTTATACACCTTCTGAATTCTACATATTACAGGGCAAACCTTTTCCTGTGCTGCCTATCAATATGTATACATGATATGTGTCCCTGAAAACATGCATTCTAGAACACTAACATTCTTATTAACTAAATTTATTCAAGGTGAATAACCCTGTATTTTACCCCACACAGAGAAAATAGAGCTCCAAATTGCTTTGGCCAGTATAATACTTAAAAGGCAACTGTCACCTCAAAGCTATTTTTTTCAATATATAATGATCCTTTCATCAAGTAAAGTGTATGTAAAAAAAAAAAAAAAAAAAGAGAAAAACTTAACTCTATGTTTAGTATAAGAATCCTTCAGTTATTGTACAGTGCTGTGAAATTTGTTGACGCCTTATAAATAATAATAATATACAAGCCCCTTGGGTCAGACAATGTTTGAAAACCTCTATATAGTTTGTACTGCTTCACTCCCTGCACAGTGCAATGACATTATCAGACCCATTAACTTTGTCAGACAACCAACACTGTCTGGCCCAATGTGTACATATATGGCTGAAGGGTACTCTCATATACTAAGGCATGGATCAGTTTAAAAAAAAATGTTTTTACATATAGATCCTTTTTAAAAAAGAATTTTGTTTCAATACATGATAAAAAATTTTAATTATATTAAAACATTATTTTGAGGTAACAGTTGTCCTATAATTTGTCACTGCAAAATACACATACACAGGGACAGCAGAATTAACCTATGTCCTTATATCCCACTGGACCCACTAGGACCATCGGGATCCAAACATGTAAACACTCATTAAATATATTTTCTTTTACAGTCATTGCTTGGTTTAAAAATGCTTAAGCCAAAAGAAAAACTTGATTGTCACACCCCCCAAAGAGGACATCCGTAAAAAGCCCTCTAGGAGGTAAGAGAGGAGAAATCCATGTCAAGGAATTGCTGGGGTCAGAAAAGTTTATGGTCCATTGAAATATAAGGTCTAGTCTGGTAAAGGGACTAATAAAATCAGGCGTGACGAGTAACTAACTGGATCAATATGAAAAATCAATTGGAATGGCAAAGTGCACACTACATGGCACAATACCACAATAGGTGTCAGGGTTTGCGCTGGTAGGATGCTGAGACTCAGCAGTGAAGTAGTTAACTAAATCTCAAAGTGCAGGAAATAAACATGCAATACAAAAAAGGTTATTTACTAAAGTGTGAATTCAAAGAGAATTTAAAATTGAAACCTGTTGTGACAAACTGCCCTTTGCCACTGGCTTTTGGAGGAGCCTGATTTCCAGCCTCCTGCCTTATGACTATGGCCCCTGGGGTATATTGCCATTTAAAAAGTCTATTTGGGCTTATTGGATTTTTAAAACACTTTTCTGCCCCTTTAATTCCATGGGAAAATGTGCCTCTTCCCCTTTTTCCTGTCCTATTGTTCTCGAGCAGGGCGTTGTCCCAGGTACACTGCCAGACCAGTTGAAACTGGCTGCTTTGTCCCTCCTCAATCTCTCATCAGCCCTTGCTATTGTTTAACCCCATGGCGATCCAACTGTATTTGTGGGATCTGAGTGCTTTTCGGACATTTTGAGCGCTCAGATCCAAGCTATCTGGGGATATGTTGGACATATAGGTTAAACATTGTTTTATAAGAAATGTATTTTTATGTAGTTTTTGTAACAGTGTTTGGACTTAGAGATAATTGGCTTACCACAGCCACTTAAGCCAATTATCTCCAGGATAGAGGAGAAGATAGACCAGCTGCACAGCCTAAATCTGTGGAACTGTTTTGGGCATGAAAGCCATGCTTGCAGTCAGTCAAATGTGACTTCCATAAAACTTTTGAACCCCTGCTCTGATCTGGAGGATTTTTGGATATGTTGTTCACCCAGATCAGGGGTATCCAGGGATGTATAATTTATGGGCGTATGTTGTTGTTTTGGGGTGTTTCTGTGTTTTGGGTAAAACTGTATATTTTCTGCCTGTGGTAATTAAGTTAGTCAGTTGTGTTTGTTAATTATATCACAGGCAGAGGGGAGGGTTTGTGTGCATTAGCTGGGAGTGTCTGACTGTACTGTACTGTGTTGATTGGCTGTTGTAACTTTGTGTCCTGTGTACCACAAGGTCCATGTGGGTGGTACCTTTGTGGGAAAATGTGTATATAAGAAAGTCCTGTGTGCTCATTAAACCAGTTCTACTTGACCCTCCACTCGCAGCATTGACTTGTGTTTGGAGGGGACAGCTATAATCACTACAGGGATTGCTATACTCTGCATATTTCCTTAGCTTCACTGAGCTCTTGTAAGAGCTCTTGTTCCTGATCCTGCTTCGTTCTCTGGGAGGAAGAGAGGTTCCCCCACTGGAACTTGGAGCCTTGTCATAGGTCCAGAGTGGGTGGAAGACGGCGAGACCCAAACCCAGCAGCGGCGGTTCGTGGGGTCTGCAGTACTTATGGTGTCTACGGTGCTGATGGTCCCTGGTGAGAGTTAGGAGCATTCTTTCTACGGTCCAACCCTCAGCTAGCCTGGGGTTAGACTTTTTAAATGGCAATACACCCCAGGGGCCATAGTCATAAGGCAGGAGGCTGGCAATCAGGCTCCTTCAAAAGCCAGTGGCAAAGGGCAGTTAGTCACACCTGTCACCAGGACCAGTTACAAGACTCTCAAGTTACCAGTTTCAGGAGTTGGTTCCTTGCAATATTATACTAAAGTTCACATCATGGACCAAAACTGCTCAAGGACAGAGAATAAATATTCCTCTGCTAGCACAGATTCATGGCTAAAGAGGACCATATCTAAGGCTCCCATCCTTAAATCATCCCACTCCCATTAATGCATGCCTATGTAGGCAACATACAACATTCATCACTAAGTGATACCAAGCCAAATAATTCAGACTTTATTCTGCCTTCCAGCTATATGTTCTCTGGTTCCTTAGGACTAACAAACACTATAGACTTTTAAAATCATTTTCTCTGCAACCACTTGAAAAAAATCCAATTAATAATTCAGGACCCACTTTTGATAAAATAGATTGCTCCCCTCAATGCATAACTCCGTTTTAATATTTAATTCCTTGCAAGATAAGAAGGGTTTTATCTCACCATTACTAATGCGCATTGTTCAGAAGCAAGATACAAGTGGGTGGCCGTGAACTTTGGATTTTTATTTTAAAGGGGTAGGATCGTTAAAAATTGATCTGGTGTATTGTAGCGTTACATGAATAGCAAGTTCTTCCATTATACATAAGATTAAAGAGGCACTAAACTTTTGCTACACTAATAAAATCAAAAGTTACAAAAGTGTTTCATTTGATGGGTGCTTAATCATCTAATGGTAAAATTTCGTTTTTAGTAGATTAATCACATTGATGAGCCATAATTGGTAAAAGAGGTGAATGCAGAATGTGCTGCAGAATCCAAAGATATCAAGGACCTTCTCCTGAAAGCGTAGACATCTAGAATGATAGTACTCTGAAATTATTCTTTCTCTAAGTACAATAATTAGAGCTTTAGACAAAAATTGGTCATATATAATGAGAGTTCTAGTTCTGCAACAGCTGGGGATCTACCTTTTTGACTCTTCATAAGAGGAAAGACATATCACATTTCCATGGCTAGTTAGTTGGTGATAAAGGTAAAAACTATCCCAAAAATCAAAAAATCAAAAACCATGCAATATAATCAGAAGTCTGTAATATTGGTATCTGTGCAAAAAATTGTGATTCAGGACTCCTTGAATGGAACCTCTGGGTACCATAACAACTTAATCTGAATCCAGCTTGGTAAAATTACATGTGTTTCTTAAACTGTTTTTTGCAAAGGGCAACTACTGATTAGTCAATCCGACATTTCACAGACCACAAACACATGAAATTAGTGTTTTTGCATATTTTGGGCAGGGGTATGAAAAGCTATCCTACTTTCACTGCATAAATAGTTTGTGCATATACCTTCCCACCTGTGTTGGACATTGTTTTCACACTGAGAAACTTTGCAGGCAAATTAGGTAGTGCACGTATACTGCTGGCATATCATACACTTGTCTGAGTTGCATGTACAGGTTTGACTGCTTGTTTGAGAAGGGGGGTGTCAGGTTGCTCCTGACACCACAACCACTGCAACGTGCTATAGTGGATATGGGGACTGGAGATTAAAAAATAAACAATTAACACAGCCATTGAGTGGTGTCACTCAGACAGCCACTAAAGTCGCTTCCAACAAAATAGCAGAGCCTGGTGCTGCAAGGAAGAAAGGGTAATAAACTAAGGTACATGTCAGGCTTTCTGTCTTCTTATCTGACAGCTCGGCTTCAGGTGCCGCCATCCCATTTGGTATTCCTTCTGACACTGCACACATACACATATGTTACCGAACGCGGAATTCGGTAAACTGAATTCGGTGCATATCGTTGACATCAGAAGTCAGATTAGAAAGGTCAAGTACCTTCCATGAATAGTGGTCAATTCCAAGTAGAATTAGACCAATCAGAATTAAGTGATGCCTATTTATACTTACCTCTACCATTCCTCGTTGCCCTGTTGTGGTTCTTGGTAGCCTAATGTCTGCCAGACAGCCACTAGAGGGACTTCCGGGCCGTTAGGCGACGTCTGGTCGCCTGATGCGGGACGTCCTCATGCTATGCATGAGTACTTCCAGCGTCACCTAAAACCCATTGGAAAGCATTGAATAATGCTTTCCTAGGGGAAATCCTAATGTAAGCGCGGCCATTGCCACACTGGCTGTCATCAGCAGGGGAGAAGAGAAGGCGGACCCAAGCCAGTGCCGAGGGACATTGGCGCTGGACCCAGATAAGTGACAGAAGAGGAGGGGGAAGGAGACCCAACACGCAAGATGCAACAGAAAAACGTATACCGGACCTTAGAGTGGCCGGACTCTATGTTAGACAGAAAGAGAATAGTCAAGCACAAGCCAAGGTTGAGGGAGCTAGAAATCACGTAAACAAGGTAAACAAGCAGAGTCAGGGAACCAGAGAAGAGAATAGTTGAGGTACGAGACCCGAGTCAAGAGTAGGAGAATGGAGAGTAGTCAGATAGCTGAGGTCAAGATTCCGAAGAGAACAACCAAATTTCAAGCACTATTGGGAACTAACAAAAGAACCACAACAAGGCAAAGTCCTATGTGTGAACCAGCCTTTAATAGATTAATCCCTAAATTGGAAGCTACGCCCCCAAAATGTTCGAGTCCAGACCTTTTGGCGGGCTGTGACGTCATTGGCAACATGACTTCGGCACGCACGCAACGTCATGATGTCATTAGCGTCATGACAACCGTGCGCGCGTGCCACGTCATAAAAGGGGTTAGAGCTACAGTGGCTGGCGTTGGAACCGTTGGAGTGGAGGCTGGAAGCAGGAAGGCGGCCTGAAAGGTAAGTGAGCATGACAAGTGCCAGGAAAACTAGTTTGTTTTCCTGGCACTATAGTTTCCCTTTAAGTAACCATGAAACCAGACAGATCATCACATAAAGAGATTCCAGCCTTCCCCACCCAGTACAGTAATTAATCACATAAAGGTAGAAGAATAATTTATAAATATTAAGGAATTCTGAAGGGAGATCCGGTTCTTTGGCCAATTCTGGACGAATTCCCCACATTATCTATTCCTAAAAATTATGTTGGCACCAACAATTAAAAAAGGTTTGACCCCTAAGGGTAATGAAAACTTGAATACTGGTTTCCAAAGATGTGGATAATGTCAGGGTTGTAAGACTACCAAGAACCAGTACACTACAATCACCAAATTCAGAAATAAAATCACAGAGGAATTCAACATGAGAACCCATATAGATTGTAAAACTCCAGGGTCTATATAGCCTATGTGGTAAACAATATATTGTACCATTACAAAAAAGGTTGTGGGAACATATGTACAATAATCAGAAAAGGTCTATCTACACACATTCTTTCTAAACATTTCAGTATCTTTCATGATAGGGATGCCACTGGTTTTATAGAGATAGAAAGTGTATTTCACAGCTGGAGATGAGTACTCTAGAACCTTCCAGTTTTAGGACTGATACGTCATTATCCCTTCCTCCCCCCACACACACACACACACACCTTTTTTTCTACCCGGTCAGGGCCATCTTTAACGCGGGGCAAACGGGGCAGCTGCCCCGGGCCCAGTTTCTCTTGGGGGGCCCGAGGAACCTGCCCCGTTGCCCTCATCAATTTATTTTTTTCCCCCGTCCCACCGGGTGGCCCATGCACTTAGGGCAGTGGCGTACATACCAGGGTCGCGGCTGCGACCCTGGTATGCACCCACAGGGCCAGCGACTTCCCCTGGGGGACCCAGGAGGCGGCCACCCCAGGGCCCCCCGAGGCTGGCCCTGCTGACCCCGGCGGGCGGGTGGCCGGTCGGGCAGGAAGGCGGGCACGCGAGGGAGCACTCAGTGCTTCCTCTTCAGCTCCCTCGTGCACCGCACTGATACCGGAGCCGGAAGATGACGTCATCTTCCGGCGCCGGCATCCCTACGCGGCGCGCGAGGGAGCTGAAGAGGAAGCAGTGAGTGCTCCCTCGCGCGCCCGCCTTCCTGCCCGACCGGCCACCTGCCCGCCGGGGTCAGCAGCACCACTGGACCCCAGGGAATCCCCCCCAGCACTCCAAAAGGTAAGGAGGCTGGGGGGATTACATTTAAAAAAAAAAAAATGTGTGTTTATGTGTATGTGTGTGTTTATGTGTATGTGTGTGTTAGTGTGTGTTTGTGTGTTACTGTATGTGTGTTTGTGTGTTACTGTATGTGTGTGTTAGTGTATGTGTGTTAGTGTCTGTGTGTCAGTATGTCTGTCTGTGTGTCAGTATGTCTGTGTGTGTTTTTGTCAGTATGTATGTCTGTGTGTGTGTGTCAGTATGTCTGTGTGTGTGTGTCAGTGTGCTGTGTGTGTGTCAGTATGTCTGTGTGTGTCAGTATGTCTGTGTGTGTGTGTCAGTATGTCTGTGTGTGTCTGTGTCAGTATGTCTGTCTGTCTGTCAGTATATATGTGTGTGTGTATATCTGTGTGTGTCAGTATGTGTGTGTCAGTATGTCTGTCAGTGCGTCAGTATGTCTGTTAGTGCATGTGTATGCATGTGTCAGTATATCTGTCTGTGTGCCAGTATGTCTGTGTGTGTGTGTGTCAGTGTATGTGCCTGTGTGTGTGTGTCAGTATTTCTCAGTGTATGTGGGTGTCAGTATATCTGTCAGTGTGTGGGTGTCAGTATTTCTGTCAGTGTATGTGTGTCAGTATGTTGATCAGTGTATGTGTCTCTGTGTGTGTCAGTATGTCGGTATATGTATGTCGGTATATATGTCTGTGTGTCAGTATGTCTGTATATGTGCCTGTGTCAGTATGTCTGTCAGTACGTCTACCAGTGTATGTGTCTGTGTGTGTGCAATATATGTACCTGTGTCAGTGTGTCTGTCAGTGTATGTGCCTGTTTATCTGTATGTAGTCAGTGTATGTATCTGTGTATCTGCTTGTGCGTCAGAGTGTGTACCTGTGCATCTGAGCCGCAACTTTAAATACAAATACACCCCTCCATTCAAACTTCAACACTACATATAAAACACACTCCTGCATTGAAACGTCAACACTACATACAAGCACACTCCTACATTCAAAAACAAACACTACACATAAATGCACACTTGCATTCAAACTCCAGTACCACATACAAACACATTCACACAAACATACTCCATACAAACACATGCTTACATTCAAACATACAAACATGGCTCAGTGCTAAATACAACCCTGCAAGCATGGGAAATTGGTAGAGTCCCAGCTGTCAAAGCATTGTTGGAGTTGCACGACAGATGGGGTTCTACCTTTAGTCCAACCTTGCAATTGGGGGTCCCAATAAAATTCATTCTACTTTAGTACCGCCACTGCGTTGGGATGGATGCCGTGATTGCATACCATGGAGTGAGGGGCGAGAGCGGCAGGGCCCAGGGGGCCCAAGCAAACACTTGCCCAGGGTCCATTCGTTATTAAAGACGGCCCTGTACCCGGTCCATTATTGGGCTAACACTGCTTCATTATTTTTGCAAACAGAGTTTTAAACCCTTTTTTTTTTTTTTTTTTTTTGAGGCCTATTAGTGTCTATAGTTTGATGGCAATTTTTTTAATGTTGATGGTATTTATAGGACTTCTAACTACCATTTTATGCACCTTATCTGTTTTGACTGCTGTTTTTTTTTATTCATTTAATCATACTTTTTATAATATATTTAAATGCAATTGAGTCCCTTCCATTATTTTTTTATATTGATGGTATTTGTATGACTTCTATTACCACTATCTATGCCCCTTTTCATTTTTAACTACCATTTAATTCTTTGTTTTATGTACAATTGTGTCCATATCATTAAGAAAATTGCAAGTTAGAGAGCGCATACAAAATGGTAAATTATATGATACAAAGTGGAAATTCATATGATACTATGACTTTTTGAAGTTTGTTGTTCTTTATATGTTTTTATTTTGTCCACAAATGGAGAATATATAAAGTGAGAGTTTTATTGGTTTTTATGTAGCCTGCAGTACGGTCCACATGCAGCCTCTGAGGAAGTGAACTGACGTTCACAAAAAAAACATGTAAGGTACTACTTCGGGCAGAGATCCAGATTGAGATTGTTGGGTAAAATGCAACTGGCAGTGACAAGTGGACCCCACGCCATACTCCCAGTCAGAACAAGAATTCCAGAAGTGAGTGACCCATCATGGACTCCCCATTGACACATATTTGGATAAAATATTGGGTCAGTAGAGAGATCAACGCATCTAGGGGGCTAGTTTCCCGATGTGCATTCTTAGCATTAATAATCTGTATGTATTTTTAATCTGATATTTATACTAAATGTTGTATTCGACAGAGAGCACTATGTTTGCTTTCTCTTTTGCTTTTAGATACACTACTTATTCCCTAACTATATATTTACTAGAGATTCTATATTTCAAAGATTTGTAATGTCTGCATGTACCAAGACGTATTCCTAACACTATAGTTTGGGGATCAATGTTTAAAGGACCACTATAGTGCCAGGAAAACATACTCGTTTTCCTGACACTATAGTGCCCTGAGGGTGCCCCCACCCTCAGGGACCACCTCCCGCCCGGCTCTGGAAGGGGGAAAGGTGTTTAAACTTACCTTTTTCCAGCGCTGGGCGGAGAGCTCTCCTCCTCTGAAACTGCTATGTGTATTAAAAAATGGGTTAACCCTAGCTGGACCTGGCACCCAGACCACTTCATTAATCTGAAGTGGTCTGGGTGCCTAGAGTGGTCCTTTAAGTGTCTGGTCCCCTTTTTGTGGATTAAAAAGGTGATTTTACACATTTTTTTTTTTTTTTTACCCTTGCCACACCAATCTAGCTATGGCTGCCCCTGCCTCCATCTGGATTAGATTATCAATCTTGGTGATCTCAGCCAATTCAATGCTTTCCCATCCAATTGCATATGCGCTGCAAAATACCAGGCTGCGCCAATCTGCATTACCTCATCTCCATGGAGAACGGTCAGTGTCTCCATGCAGAGCGTGGGGACGCTGAACATAGGTGCTGCACACTGTGCAGCATTGAGATAGACAACACCTCTAATGGCTGTCTGAGTGATGGCCAGTAGAGGTGTTACTAGGCAGCAACATATACTCCGCCTTTTCTCTGAAAAGTCAGCGTTTTCATAGCATAGTCTGCAGAGACAGGATGTAGACTCCAGAACCACTACATTAAGCTGTAGTTGTTCTGGTCACTATAGTGTCCCTTTATGAAAAATAATTAAGATTCTCTTTTTTTCTAAGCAGACACAAGAAACATACTATAAAAAACTTGCGTTTCATTTTGTATATTTGTATTGCTTTTGTATTACACAGTGCTGCCTCCCATCCCATGTTTTCCCTGTTAAGCATTAATAAGTGTGTCGGGGTTGAGAAAAATACCCCTCTCTGTCTAATTAGAGATTTGTCCTTTCAGTTTAAAGAAGCAAGGTGAATTGTTAGTGTAGGACTCAGCTAAGAAGTTTTTCCTTGACAAGGCAGATGAGCTTACACATTAATGGCAGTCGGAGTGATACTTAAAAAAACTCCAGGTATTTAAATGTGCATTGAGATTTGGTATATTGCTCAAGTAACGGTTTCTTTGTATGTATTGGAGCTCATGTGTATTATAGTCATTGCTGCCGCCCAGGAGTAGTGGGAGTTTGAGAGCAGGGCTTATTTTTGCATGTTCAGACATGAGGAACAGCATACAGTCAACGTTTCACTCCCATTACCTTGATGTCTTAAAAAAAAAGTCTAGTATTGGGTCTAAATACTATCGGACATTTATGCTTATTGCACATCTGCCTATAATAAGGTAGTTTTTTTCCCCCTGTATTTTTAAATCTTATGAGTGCGCTTCTACACACTGTAGCATTAATTTTAAAATTTTAGTTTTTTCCACCTTTATATCTGCACGCTACGCTGATGCAATTATTTATTATCAACATTATAGGGTTGATATAAAATATTTTCCTGCTGCTTTAGAGTCCCTGTTGTTCAGTCGTTGCCGAGGAAGGCGACCGTGAGAAACAGTAAACAATCACTGTCTCTGGCAGTCCAAGGGTTAACAGACTAAAGAGTTATATGAAAGAGGTAATATTTTCAGTCTGGCGTGCTCTGCAGCCTAAATAAATCATTCTTGTTGCTACGCTTGAGACTAGATAGCATTAGATGATCAGCTTAGCCGGATTTTTAACACATCTGGGATGAATGTCTGGCAGTCGTTTCCTTCATCTTTCAACGGTGTGGGATTCCGTTCTGCTGGAGGACAATTTCGAAACAATAAATCAAATATTTGGTTTGATGTTACCGTATTGCTAGTTGTACATAACTATAAAGCATCTCTGGAGAGGGCTGTTTGAAAGGATCTATTAACAGCCCCTTAAAATTATAGATTGTTCGGAGTCCAAAGCATTCAGATCTAGTCTACATTGAAAGGTTTATCCTCTAAATACGGAATTGCAGTGAAATAAACAAAACTGCGAAATTCAGGCTGAAATAGTGAAGACATGACTATAGCTGAATTTAAAAAAATATCCAAATCAGCTAATTTTGCCTAAATTCATGTTTTCAGTTTTGTGTTTAGTGAATAAACCCCTTTAATAACCCTGGCAGTTTGTTAAGAGGAATTTGCTGTGCAACGATAATTGAAATCCTGGTGATATTACATTGTAAAATTTTAAATGTTAATTATACTCCAAATGTGATTTAGGATTAATTACATTTATAAAATGTGAGGTTGGCAGCCCCATCGCAAAATTTTGAAATATAGAAAGAGTTTTAGTCTGTAAAGTATGGTTTCTGAAGGAAGCCATTATGATTTTCTAGAACATTTAGTTTTTGGTTTTTTTTAATGTTTTTTTTTACAGGTTAAAATATTATGGACAATATTATGGACAAGGAGACGGAGCCTGACCTGCAACCTGAAAAGACGCATGTCTAGTTCTCATCTTTAAAATCCTCACAACTACTCTTCTATAATTGGTCGTCTTATTGACCCTTGCGCATCTTTTTTGTTCTCTCAATTTGATGCCGCGGATGTGGCGGGGGGGACCTCCCAGTGCATTGAAAGCTGACAGTTAATTCATGCCTCAATTCATGCCTTGTTTTGTTTGTTTTTAAGCCTTATCAATGTTAGCATGACTTTATTTCTTGATAAAATTATATCACATGTCTATTTCACATTTTGACTGACATCCTCCGACAAACCTCTAGACATGTCTGACTCACTTGATGACCAATTGTACTACTTAAAAACAAAATGTGTGCTGTTTTCCAATTGTCTTCATTACGCCTACCATTGCTGTTGTGGCGATGCAGGTGCTTATGTACTTTCTGCACAACCAAAATAAAGAATTTAAAAAAATGTAATATATTATGGGCAATTTGGGGAAATAATAATATATGTAAATGAATCATAACGACACATCTCCACTATAGAAATAAGTATTTGCGCTTTGTTTACATTTGGAAATTGGAGGGGTAGAAGAAGGGTATATTTGTGTATACTGTTTTTTAATTCTCTGCAGGATGCATAGTTTTTTGGGGTGAAGAAGTAGACAGGGGAGGGTTTGCAAAGGAGGCAGAAAGCAATGAAACAATGAGCCAATAGTACCGAGTGATAGAGAGGCTGTGGGCTGAAGCCACACAGCACACTATTAAATATATTTTATAACTATATTATTTTATTATTATTTGAATCAATGAGTGAGTTATTATATTCTGACTGTTTTAGTATAAAACATTAAATATAAAATTAAGAAAGTGATTCAAACTAGGCAATTTGTTTATAGTTGCCCTCTCCCCCCCCCTTTCCGCCTGCCCCAGGACACATGTAGCCAGCCCTTCTCTTTGAGTAGAGATCAGTGGGAGAGGCCATAGAAGGGATTACTTTGATCAGGCATGGAAAGATCAGGCACTAGTAAAGTAAAGGAATGGATGGGGACTAGAGAGATACACATAGAGGTACACTATACTAAAGGGTTGGGGACACGGGGACACTAAACTGAGAGTTTAGCACCAAGGGGCAACAAGGGATTATTATACCCCTCCATGCAGAAAGGTAAGAAGGAGAGAGGTAAAAAAAAAAACAAAAAAAAAAAAACAGTTTTTAATAATGTTAATTTAAAACACACAATACCCACACACACAATCTCACACACAGTCACACTCAGCTAAACCAAATAATATCACACTGAGTCAACCCCATCGCCCACTCGGGTGTATTGCTTAGGGGAGAGCGACAAGGGGATCCTTTCTTTGATTCTTGCATGAGGCCAAGTGGTTCCTCATAACGCATCTGTTTCCAAATGTGTGTGGACAATCGTGTAGAAACTGGGAGTGAGGGCAACATAATTAAGTCTGCTGGGAAGAAAAAAAGCCAGGGTATATTCTTGGTGAACCTTTTAATTTCTGCAGGTTTTTTTAATCTTTTTAGAAATAAATAAATAAATCAAATGGAATGTGTTTGGGTATTTTGTGCAATCAGAAAGATCAAAGATCCATCACAAAATTGAGATACAATTCCAAGATGGCCACCTCCAGACTGAAAAAACTGTACAATCTTAATTTGTCATTACAGCTAAACAAACTACACCTTGGTAGTTAAATATGATTTGTCAGTTGTAAATATAATTTAAATCTGATTCATGTAAATAACATTTCAGTGACTTTGACAATATAAAAAGAAAATGTCACTTCTCTGATAGTGACAGCTCCTCATTCACTCTCCCCAGTAGATGCAATTGAGATATTTACTGGGGTGAATCGAGTATCAGAGGTATGTATAAAATGCAATTAACTACACAGCACTTCTGTAATCAGGTTGACATCATCACCCCATGATGCTCTGGGTGTATTCGCATCTGCTGAGTTAAATTAATTTGCATGGTATACACTCTGGCTGTGCCAAGACAGCCCAGCATACAATGTAAATTAAAAAACAAAATATTTAGGAAGTAAAAAAAAAAAAAAAAATTTAAAAAAAGACAGCAACATGTTTAGTGAGCAATCAGGCTGTACCAAAAATTAGATGTTCTATATTAACTCCTGTAGTTACATCATTTCTCATACGAGATGTATGCGAAAACTAAAATGGCTGCTTCCTGTGGTAATCTAATTAAGAGCATTAAAGAAAACAAAGCGAGAGCTCAGCATATGAAAATATTAATCCTCATTTTTTTTTTTTACTATTATTTTCCATAATGTTCAAATACACAATTCCTTAAAACAAGAGCAAGAACTTGTTGACCATTGTATTTAAATTGAATATTTGGTAATTAATGTCTAATTGTTTTTCTTTACTTGGCAGTAAATCATATTCTGAAAACCCTTGTTTCTGCTTGAAGCATTATAAGCCTCCTATTTATCTTCAATGGGATACCGGCTAATTTATTGGTCTGTGCAAAGTAAATGATAAACTCTAATTGAACCACTGTGTATTTTTAAAGAAATCTTACTTATGCAATTTAAATGAGATTAACATAAGTATATGGTTGTTATGAGAAAATTTGAGAGATTATTCACTAAGCAGCAAATTCTGGAGTGCTTAAAAATGTGGGTCAGAACTTTTAGGAAAATTATTGAAAACTGATCTGTATTGGCAGCAGGGCCGGTGCCACAGTTAGGCGAACTAGGCATTCGCCTAGGGTGCCGGCCTGCTGGGGGCACCCACTGGGATGTTTCGGGATGTCTCTTGAGCTGCCCCAGCGCCAGGCCGATCCTCATCTGGCCAACTCAGGGCGCCCCTCAAACTGTATTAGGTAAGGCAGAGCAGGCACCTGCTTACCTTGATGGCAGGTGCCTGCTCTGCCAAAAAATGCCTGTGACCTGTCCTGAGGAGAGGGGGACGGAGAAGCCCAGTGGCAGGGAGGCTGTTCTTGCAGCCTCTCACTCCTCCCTTGCGTGCCCTCTGTGATGCCGGGAGCCGGAATATGACGTCATTCCGGTCCCAGCATACTAAACAGCGCGCTGGAGGAGTGAGGAGATGCCCCACACTGGACCCAGGGAGGTGAGTGTTTGACTGTCAGTGAGTGTTTGTGTGTGTGTGTCTGTCAGTGAGTGAGTGTATGTCAGTGAGTGAGTGTGTGTCTGTCAGTGAGTGACTAACATGAGGTAGCGGCAAAATGGAGCTTTGCCTAGGGCGGGAGAAATCCTTAAACCAGCCCTGATTGGAAGTAGTGCAAAACAAAATTTCAAGCGTCCCTAGAAAAAGAATATTCACGTGCCGCTGCTGTGTTTTCCAAGTCTTTTCCAAGCCATTTTACCTTGTCCTTTAGAGAAGTTAAGTGAGGTTCATGAAGTTACCGGTAATGTGTTGAAGATGTGTTAAAGGAATACTATAGCGTTAAAAAAGACAAACCTGCATTTCTAACTCTGTAGTGTTCTCCTCTGCCTTTAGTTTAAGGTCCTCCCTTACAAATCTAAATAAAAATTTAGTAAAAATTTTTTTTCCAGTGCCAGCATTCAGTCCCTGCAGTTGCTCAGTCCGCCTCCCGCGACATCATACTGACCTTACTCCTTTATCCAATCCAATGCTCCTTATTAAAGAGCATTAAGGATGAAAAGTGCATGGGAGCCCAGTGCTACACTCCACCAGTCAAACAGAGGTTAGCTGTGAGTTTGACAAACACCTGTCAGGATACTAGTTGATCCAGCACACACATACATACTCACTCACTGACAAACACACACACAGGCAGACACTCACTGACACACACACACTCACTGACAGTCAAACACTCACCTCCCTGGGGTCCAGTGTGGGGCAACTCCTCACTCCTCCCACCCACTGTTTAGCATGCTTGGGACGGAATTACATCATATTCCGGCTTCCGGCATCACAGAGGGCGCGCAAGTGATGAGTGAGAGGGTGCAAGAACAGCTTCCCTCGCCGCCTGCCTGCTCCGTCCCCATCTCCTTCGGTCACCGGCATTTGATGGCAGAGCAGGCACCTGCCACCAAGGTAAGCAGGTGCCTGCTCTGCCTTACCTAATACAGCTTCAGGGGCGCCCTGAGGTGGCCACCAACTGGGCCCCCTGTGACAGGGCTCCTCTCGGCAACCCCACCTTTGGGCGCCTTGAGGATCGGCCCAGGGCTGGGGCAGCTCAAGAGTCGCTCGCCCAGCACTGCAGCCCCAGACAGGACGAGCCCACCAGGAACCATCCCGGTGGGCACCCCCAGAAGGCTAGTGCACTAGGCGAATGCCTAGTTCGCCTAACGGTGGCGCCAGCCCTGCTTGTAATATGTGTAGTGTGTGAATGCAGGAGTATATTTGTGTGTTGCAAGTGTGTGAAAATCTGAAAGATGGTTCTCTTTCCTGCTCTCAACATTCATGTATACCTTTATTCATGTATCTATTTTATATCCTACGTGTATTTCACGTCCACCTTTTATCCCCCATATGTCTCTGCAGCCCCCATCTCACTCCCTCTTGTCTCTTCTATCTCCATCATTTCTCACTTGTGCTACCCCCTAACATTTATACATCTCGTCCACTTGTGCCCCCATATGTGCCTCTGTTTTTTCTCTCTTGCCATCACATATGTATTTTCACTATTCCAACCCCTTTCATGTCCTTTTCCATCCCCATCACACTCATATGGTCTCTCCAGACTAATGGATTTTTATTCTGACATCTTTGTGTGTTTGCACACCCCCAACCACATTCTGTGGATCCCATGTGTGGCCAAGTGGCCTAATGGCTATGTAATATGAGGCATTTTTTGCAATTCCAGTTCTGAGTTGTCAAAATATTATATATCCCATTGTACAGCGATACGGAATTTGCTGGCACTATATAAATAATAAAAAAATAATAATATCTGGATTTCAAAAAAATAGGGAGTAGGAGAATTCAGTTGTAGAATGATTGTTTTAATATTTTTCCTTTTGCTATCTTGTATTAAAGGAACACAATAGCGTTAGGAATAGAAACTCGTATCCCTCGAGCTATAGTGTGCCTGTTCCTAGCTCTAGAGAGGTCCCCCCTATTTGCAGTAATAATTTAAAAAAGATAAGGCACATTGTTGGTGCCGACATTCAGCATGCTTTTCTTACACTTTTAATTTTGCGTTTCACGGGGATATGTGACACTTCCTTTTCTGTTATTCTCTGCAAGGGGATACAAATAGTACAGGGGGCACCAAAGGTAATCATTCACAGAAAGGATAAATAGCACTTTCCATATGGATCGGAAGGTAAAGTCATAATTTAAAAAAAATTATCACATGCATTAAGGATGTGTTCCTTAGGCAACCATGAATGACATAGGACATGGAACTCGGAGAGAGCTCTGTCAGAAGAACTGTAACAATCTCATTAAAAAAATGTATCCATTTGGGAAGACAGGCATACTGAGTGAGTTATCAATACATTGCTCAGAAGAGTCAATAGTATGGAGCACACCGTAATTGCGTCCAAGCAGTCCAGTTTGGACCCTTGCAAAGGTGGAATATCAGTGGATAGATGAGTAAAAGGAAGATAAGATGTGGATCAAGGGAAAGGAAGAGTGGGAAGACCCCAAGCCTTACTTCAGTAGTGGGGAAAGTGATGGAAACCATGTTAAAGGATAGGATTGATGAACATCTAAAAACACATGGATTTCAAGATCAGAGACAACATGGGTTTACTTCAGGGAGATCATGCCAAACTAATCTTATTGATTTTTTTGATTGGGTAACTAAAATTATAGATCAGGGTGGTGCAGTAGACATTGCTTACCTAGATTTCAGTGAGGCTTTTGACACTGTTGCACATAGAAGGCTTATCAATAAACTGCAATCTTTAAGTTTGGATTCCAATATTGTTGAATGGGTAAGGCAGTGGCTGAGTGACAGGCAACAGAGGGTTGTAGTTAATGGAATATATTCGAAGCTTGGACTTGTCACCAGTGGGGTACCTCAGGGATCTGTACTTGGACCCATTCTCTTTAATATTTTTATTAGTGATATTGCAGAAGGTCTTGATGGTAAGGTATGTCTTTTTGCTGATGATACTAAGATATGTAACAGGGTTGATGTTCCAGGAGGGATAAGCCAAATGGCAAATGATTTAGGTAAACTAGAAAAATGGTCAGAATTGTGGCAACTGACATTTAATGTGGATAAGTGCAAGATAATGCATCTTGGACGTAAAAACCCAAGGGCAGAGTACAGAATATTTGATAGAGTCCTAACCTCAACATATGAGGAAAGGGATTTAGGGGTGATTATTTCTGATGACTTTAAGGTAGGCAGACAATGTAATAGAGCAGCAGGAAATGCT
This sequence comes from Pelobates cultripes, assembly GCA_933207985.1. Classification (NCBI taxonomy): domain Eukaryota; kingdom Metazoa; phylum Chordata; class Amphibia; order Anura; family Pelobatidae; genus Pelobates; species Pelobates cultripes. The sequence goes on from OW240919.1 coordinate 119,086,053, forward strand.
AGCAGAATGCTTGGTTGTATAGGGAGAGGTATTAGCAGTAGAAAGAGGGAAGTGCTCATGCCATTGTACAGAACACTGGTGAGACCTCACTTGGAGTATTGTACACAGTACTGGAGACCGTATCTTCAGAAGGATATTGATACCTTAGAGAGGGTTCAGAGAAGGGCTACTAAACTGGTTCATGGATTGCGGGATAAAACTTACCAGGAAAGGTTAAAGGATCTTAACATGTATAGCTTGGAGGAAAGACGAGACAGGGGGGATATGATAGAAACATTTAAATATATAAAGGGAATCAACACAGTAAAGGAGGAGACTATATTTAAAAGAAGAAAAACTACCACAACAAGAGGACATAGTCTTAAATTAGAGGGACAAAGGTTTAAAAATAATATCAGGAAGTATTACTTTACTGAGAGGGTAGTGGATGCATGGAATAGCCTTCCAGCTGAAGTGGTAGAGGTTAACACAGTAAAGGAGTTTAAGCATGCGTGGGATAGGCATAAGGCTATCCTAACTATAAGATAAGGCTAGGGACTAATGAAAGTATTTAGAAAATTGGGCAGACTAGATGGGCCGAATGGTTCTTATCTGCCGTCACATTCTATGTTTCTAAGACCCTGGGATGTTTAAATAAAACTTTTAGCCTCTAGGAATTTAGGCCAGAGCACACAGATAAGCAAGTAAGAGGAGTATTAATTTGGTAGAGAGAAATATAATTCCGTCATAACCCATATTTTAGACAGGCTGTTTTGCTTGCGAGCTTGGTATATATAAGAATCCACATGGAGCTCCGAAGCAACTCTAACTAATAGCCTATAAATTGATGAGCTCCTTAGACTAGCCTAGATAACACCAAGAAGCAGTATCTCATGTATGTGAGGATTTTGTCGATTACCAACTCAGCTTATGAGCTATCCTGGATCTACAGTTAAAGAAGGCAAACTGCTGAGAATGACTTTGGCTTCATAGGAGTGTATTCTCTCATTTTTACACCTGCTGTTTAGTTTGTACACTAGAAACTGACTGTAATGTGCGGGAATAGATCGATAAAATAGATACCTCTATTTAGATACTTTTGTTTCAATAACCAGACAGGTGGATGTAAGATACTTTTTAGACATCTTTTTTTTTTTTTTTCGTCTTGACAAGGGTAGCACTATGACATTTCAGTGTGGCTTGTGCAAAAGCCCATTACAGCATATAACAGATAACCACAGTGATACATATAAGAAAGAAAAGACAATCGTGATAATTACGACTTGTGCATGAGTAATACGTTTCCAGCTACTCGTCAAGGGTTTTTTGTAATAAAGGTGACATAGGTATTGTGTGAACTTCGTTTCCAGAGCGTTGTATTGCCAAGTAACTCAGAAGGGGTGTATAATAGTGTAGCTTTGTGGGATTTATTATTATTTGAGTGACCCCACTTCTCTGTGTCCTGGCATAATAGGACGGATTCCATTCGCATCAGCGATATTAGCTCCCAGTGGGTAGTATGTCCTATGTCTTACTCTAACGTTAGATGACATATGTCCTACCATGTAGGTTAGCGCATAGTTTGTTAAGGTAGTGGTTTTTATCGGGGGGGGAAACACTGGCTCCCGAACCTCGTGGTGGAACTCTGGACCTGCCAGGGGAGGACTCGTTTGCTAGGGAGTAGGGTTCGGTCCTCAGGCTCCCCCGCGATATTGTGAATGAAGAGAGGGTGAAAGACAGTAGAGAAGCAAGAAAAGAATAAAAAAAGGGGGGGGGTCAGGGGCTGAGAGGGAAAGGATGGGGGGGGTGAGGTACGGGTATACGTCAGGTCACCATGGTGTGGAGCACTTCCGTTAGTGTCTCTCATGTCTCGGGTCCCCGTCTGTTACCATCTCTAGCTGTGGGAGGGTCAGGTGTGTGTTGTGTCGTCAGAGAGGTCGCTACTCTGCCATGGGTCCCATAGTTTGTCGAAGCTAGTCATGGATCCCCTCAGTCGGGCTGTCAGTTTATCCATGAGGTGCACCTCTTTTATATTAGAGATTACCCTCTGTATGGGTGGCATTTCCGTCTGTAGCCATGTCTGCGCTACGGCTCTCCTTGCGGCTAGTGTAATCTTGTGAATCAGTTTCTGTTCCCTCTTTGTCCAGTCGTCTAAAGATCTGTTAAGCAGATATGTCCATGGGTCTAATTTAGGGGCTTTATGGAAAATTCTATTGATTAATTTGTGTATCTTTGTTTAGACATCTTTTTGATTAGTTACAGCTCAGGGTCTCTACATAACCCTAGTTTAAATATAATCTAATTATATGAGATTATTCTCAGATAGGATTTAGTTTAACTTGCATTTTCCATAGAGGTTTATCATTAATTTGTGCGACCTAGTCTGGAGATTAAAAATGACTGTATGGCTCCTGCTTTTGGTTTTCTATTATATGACTGTGTGGTTTATGAGTATCTTTAAAGTTTATATTGAATAATGTATTTGAGGCACTCTGTTTTTATCTCTTTTGTTTTTTGGATGTATTTTTCTTAAATCAAAATGTAAGGTTATGCCTCTTACGTAACAATTTGTTCCACTATTCCTTGAGAGTGGTATTTTTTTGTTTAGAAATAAAACTTCAACGAAAAATTTTACTACAGTTTTTAAAATTTGGCATACATTTGTTCATAGGTCAAAGGAACACTATAGGGTCAGGAACACAAGCATGTAATCCTGACCCTATAGTGTTTAACCCACCATTTAGGTGTCTTGCCCTTCCTTAGGCCCCTTAAAAGGAATTAAAAAAAACTCACCTGATCTCCAGCACTGTGCGGGTCTGCCGGCACTGGCCCTGCCCCCTTGGTGACATCATCAGAATTGCAGATTTTTAGCCAATCCCATGGGGAAAGCATTGGATTGGCTAAATTCTGAAAGGGGGCAGGGCCAAATGTTGTTTTGGCCAATCAGCACCTCCTTCTAGAGATGCATTGATTCAATGCATCTCTATGAGGAAATGTCAGGGTCCCCAGTGGAGACGCTGAACGGCAGGGCTGCTTACTGTGCAACACTGAGCCAGAAAGCACCTCCAGTGGCCATCTAAGGAGTGGCCACTTGGAGTGGCCCTAGGGACAATGTAAACACTGCCTTTTCTCTGAAAAGGCAGTTTTTACATGAAAATGTCTGAAGGCAATGATTATACTCACCGGAACAAGTACATTAAGCTGTAGTTGTTCTGGTGACTATAGTGTCCCTTTAATTCAAGAGACCCCAGAATACTCAGTTGTTCATCTGTATCAAGTAACTCAACCAAGACCATAAGGCACTGATATTCCTCAAGGGGCATAACCAAGGATTTTGACTTCTTTTCATCTTTCTGAATAAAATAACTTGTGCAAAGCAAGGTTCCTTGTAAAGAAGTTGATGTTTTTGTTCCATATAAATTTGTTGAAAGCAGGCCTGAATACAAAGAAAAGCCCTTTATCTAAGGCATTTCTTTTTTCTGGATAAAATTAGAAAAATGAATGATTTTTATGGAATCAGAAAAACCATTTAAAGTCATCCTTTGCCATTCCTGTATGTGGCTTGTTTTCCGCCTTTGCCCTTGGTGATTTGTATATAGTGTCCTGTTCTAAAACCTTTTTTCCGACAATCCTTTTATTACTCAGATTTGAAGTTATGGCCAGAGGTTGACTAATGTACTCTTTGTCCACCTATTAAATATTCTGAAGGGAAAATTACGGATGACTTTTTTTTCCTTACTGACCACCTGAATATAAGTTACCATTATTTTCGGTGACATGCAAGAATTTCTGTTATTTTACATTATTCCTAAAATGTTCCAGGTTAACTTAATTTTTTTTTTGTTAAGATAGGATCCTAATTAAGATTCTTAACGGTTTCCACTTCCTCATCAAGTATTGACCCCTTCAAACTGCTACCATGTAATGCTGATGATAATTTTCATACATTTTCTAGCGCGTCTTTGCTTACTCTTCCAATACTTTTTTCGCTATTCATCTACATTATGGAATGTGGGTCTATTATATACCTGCTTAGTTAGTTTTCCAAGGATGATATCTCCCCACCAATCTATACTTGTTTCCTAAATATATTTAAAAAAAAAAAAAAAAAACTGAAAACTTTATTGCGCTAAAAATTCTCCCAGGGCCATTACATAATACATTTTGAACACCAGTACACAACAATTTATCCTCTTATCTAGTTCCTCACACAAAATATTTTATTTACCTAGAATGGGTACTCAAACTGAATAAATACTAACAAGGAAAATAAAAATGAAAAATAACTCTGATATCTGACATCCTTATTGTTTAAATACAATGTAATACCATATCCGTTACATGTGTATCAACATAGTAAATACTCTGTTTTCAGTTTTGCGGCACACATGTAAAATATTGGATTATCAAGAAAGCTGTGACAAATGGTGTGCCTGAAGACCTTCCATGCCTGAATTTTCATCGAGCAGCAATAGAAAATCTGTGATTGGACAGTAACAGAAAGTCTGGGCGAGGTTAGGAGAGGAGGGCTTGCACAGTCTGTAGACAAAAGCTCTGGAACTTCTGAAAGCTTTTTTTTTTTTTTTTTTTTTAGATAAAAACCTCAATGAAAAATGCATAATTAAATACATGAATGTTTTCACTAGGGAAATATCAACTAAACAGTAATTTATTTTTATTTTGTATTTTGTCAATGTAGTGTCCCTGTATAATCATTTGTAACAAGTTTTCCCTAAATCCGAAGTAGAATATTTTCCTGCACAGCTAAGCATAAAAGCATACCATACAGAGGGTGGGAAGATATATAAGAAGGTTAGAAAGAACCAATTTAATAAGCTGTGAGACAACAAAGAAAAAAAAAAGTTGAGCGTAAAAGCAATAGAAGTCAAACGGACCAAGCATAAAATAGATTAAGGTGGTAGAGAGGTGAAGAGAATGGAAGGGATAGGGTGAAATAAACTTGAGAGAAATATAGATAGATATTTATTCTGAGGAGGTGGGGTATTGGCCATTTTCAATGCTTTCTCTTTTTTACTTTAAATCCATTTTTCAGTGAAGTCTTTAATTTCCATCAAGGTTCTTTATCTTTTTATCTGTCCCTTGACACCCATACCCATCATTCAATCTTTCTCAATAAATATCCTCTCTCTCTCCTTTCAGACCTGACCAGTCTTAATGTATACATCTCCCATATCTCCCTCCAGACAAAGGCATAATTCTCTGTCCCTCTATGCATCTCCTATCTGTCCCCAATATCTCACCTCCCACCTTTCCACATTCTAACTCATTCCTATCTTTTCCTTTCGAAACTCTTTTCTTAATTTTGCACTCTTACCTGTTTCGTTTCCTCGATTGTTCCGTTATATTTTTCTCACAACCGCACCCCCCAAATCTCTGTATTTGACCCTTCTTCCTTCCCCTCTACTTATCTGCCTCCTCTCCTTGTAACTACCTTTCTCTTTGCTGGTTTCCTCCCCAATCTGTTTCCTTCCTATTGGTGAAATATCTTTATCAAAATGGCCAACCAACCTAGAGACTGACTGAGCACTATGGTTAAGGTAGGTCACAAAAAAAAAAAGTTTTGAGCACCCCCTTACCATTAATCAGCACATTAAAATTATATATTATTAATTCCCCCTCACCTCCCTTTATTTTTAGCAGACAAATGCCAAGTGGAGGAAGATGATTTGGTGTAGAGGGGATGATATGTTTGAGAAGAGATCACTTGTGGACTAATTTGCCATGTTTACACTTTGTCCCACAGTAGTGACGTCACAATTAAGGATAAAGGACTGTAGGGGGTTATTCACTAAATTGAGAATTCAAAATTTGATTTGATTAAATTTGACTTTAAAATGTAAGGTCAAAATAGCCAAATTGGAAAGGTTCTCTAAGTCAGCCATGCTTTCAGTTCGGCTACTCTGGCCTTAAAATTAAAATTCCCTGCCAATTAATTTAGTATTCTCACTTTAGTGATTAACCCAATAAGGGATCTTCACTGTATAAGTTTATTTTAGCTGCACTAAGAATTAAGTTAACCCTTGGTTTAGCGAGTGCAGTGAACACACTTTTGAAGGTCTGTAAAGTTGTGACAGACAGTTTTCATAGTTACAAATTGTAGGAATGGATAACATAATTGTGTCACACAGTTTGTTGTTAATATGCGGACGGGCGTGGTAGTCCATTAAGTGTTTGTATACATACTTGCAGGGTATGTAGAGGAAACATGACACACATATGAGCAGTTTGAGACACACATGTTTTGCAATTTAATGGCATATTTGCCAACTACTAGGCTGAAAAATCCATGTATTTATCTCTAATGAAGATGAACAGGATCAGTGGTCTTTCCTGGCCTCTAGTGGGCATGTGCCACATCACATCAACAGCCTGCCAAAGTTAGTGTGTGTGAGAGACAGAATGAATGTCTATGGGAGAGCAGAGAGGTGTGTGTGTGAGAGAGGGGGAGAGAAACAGAGATAGAAAGAAAGAGGATGAATGTATGGGAGAGCAGAGAGGTGTGTGTGAGAGAGAGGGGGAGAGAAACAGAGATAGAAAGAAAGAGGATGAATGTATGGGAAAGCAGAGAGGTGTGTGTGAGAGAGAGGGGGAGAGAAACAGAAAGAAAGAGAATGAATGTATATGGGAGAGCAGAGAGGTGTGAGAAACGGGAGAGAAACAGAGATAGAAAGAGAGAATGAATGTATATGGGAGAGCAGAGAGGTGTGTGAGAGAGAGGGGGAGAGAAACAGAGACAGAAAGAGAGAATGAATGTATATGGGAGAGCAGAGAGGTGTGTGTGAGAGAGAGGGGGAGAGAAACAGACAGAAAGAAAGAGAGAATGAATGTATACGGGAGAGCAGAGAGGTGTGAGAAACGGGAGAGAAACAGAGATAGAAAGAATAAATATCTATGGGAGAGCAGAGAGGTGTGTGAAAAATAGAGAAATAATGAGTAAATGTATCCGGAAAGCCTATAAAGCTGAGAGTGCCGAATAAATTACTTTAATGTGATGTGGTTTTTTTTTCTGGCTTAGTAGTGTAACCAATGCTAGTGGGCTAATTACAATGAATGATATTAACGTTCCATCTACATCACTGTCTCCTATTATTCTTAAGAATGGGAGTGTGTTGCTGGATGGAAGACAATAAAATAAAATTACCCAAAATAAAATACAGTCACCCTTATCCATTTTATTATATTGTTGTGATATTCAGCTAAAATATTGATGAGGATTTCTCAATTTTTGTATGGTGCAGTTTAAGCAGTATTTCTTTTTTCCATGCTGCTAGAGGTTTCATCAGAAAGCAGGTGAGATCACAGCTTATTTAAAAAAAAGAAAGAAAGAAAGAAAGCCCAGGGCTGCCTGAGGAAGAAGAGGGTTTTCTCTCTCTCCCCCCTCCTCCAAATCTGCATTAACTCGGGAGCGCGCAGGAAGCTGGGGGCGCGCAGCAGCCAGCAGAAGGAACCACAGCAAAGATGGAGTCCCAGCACCTGCAGGGAGGGAGAGCATCAGCCAAGTCTCTGCTGCTCATTTAGGGCTTCTAATCTGTTATCTCATTATTACCCATGGCCAGGGACTGTGGGAGCCCCTCTCAGTCCTTCCCAATCTCGCAGCTCTCCAGCCCTGGACATCTCATGACACTTGCTGCATTTCCTACTCACACCAATGCTGCTTAGGACTTTAGTGTCTCTGATTAGTTGCTACATCATCATCTCCTTGACACCTACCTGGACTTTACTTACCCCCTCCAGCCAAAAACTGCACGTCCATGGAAAGAGGTCCTATGAAGATCCCCTCTCCATAACCACCTTCTTATAGGGTTTTAAGCAGGCTTGCAACCTGTCCTGGTTGTTGGGTTGGTGGTGGGCTTCCTAATAGTTGGTCCTGAGGACATCTGACCATTGCCAAGATGCTACCTTCTCAAGAAGCCTCCAAGCTCTACCATGACAATTACATGAGGAACTCAAGAGCTATTGGGGTCCTCTGGGCAATATTCACCATCTGCTTTGCCATCATCAACGTGGTGGTCTTCATACAACCTTACTGGATAGGGGACAGTGTCAATACACCCAAACCAGGCTACTTTGGCTTGTTCCACTACTGTGTGGGCAATGGGGTGGCCAGCAGAGAGTTAACCTGCAGGGGATCCTTCACAGATTTCAGCACAATTCCATCTGGAGCCTTTAAAGCAGCCGCATTCTTTGTACTGCTGTCCATGGTGCTGATCCTGGGCTGTATCACGTGTTTCGCCCTATTCTTCTTTTGCAACACAGCAACTGTCTATAAGATCTGCGCCTGGATGCAACTGTTTGCAGGTAATGGGGGGAGGGAAGTGGGGACAGTGGGGGCTGGGGTGTCATTTTACTACAAAAAGAATGCCTAACTTCTGCAGATCTACCTGTGTGTATTTTCTTATTTTTATCATGTCTAACTTTCCACTTAGACAAAAAAAGGTTAGCGTTTAGTTGGACATCTACTCTAAGTTGCTGTCGCAGATCATCACTAAACACACTGTGTGGCAATAATGCCCACCTACCGGTTGACAAAGGATTGGGGGCATGGTAGTCCAAACACAGCTGCAATGCCAAATAATGTGCATCACTAATTTACTCTATGTTTACTTCTGTAGGGACTAAGCAGATAGAGAACCAGCTGCTTTTGAACTACAACTCCCATGATGCTTTGCCAGTATATACTTGAAAAGCATTAAGGGGGCTGTAGTAATACATCTGTTTATTTACATTTTAGCCACTTATATTCTACCTTTGGATCTTAGTTATCCCTGGTCTGCATGTGGATATTCTTTTCAAATGCTGTTTATTAACATTTTCACACCCAAAAAATTTTTAAGGAAATTCAGTAGAAATAATAGAAGTAGTATTTGATCACACAGATAATTCATCAATGGGACTGAATGTGTATGAATGTTATTTTAATGAAAGGAAGAGTGTTAAGAATTAGTCTAGAGATAAGCTATACATAGTCTGTTTGATATAGCTATACTACTCAAGACCATGCCTTTTTAAGGCTGTTTTTGCAAGTGTGAGCTAATATACTATACAGCTGACTAAGGCAATCACAGTATGAAGTGTAAGGATTCATAGCAGGTGTGATTGCTTACAGATTCATGTGTGTGAGTAATTTTTATTATATTCTCATAGCTAACTGATGTGGTTTTCAAAATAATGTATATCCATGTGTCTACAGCCCTCAGATCTTGGGTACTTTAATTAATATTGCAACAAATCCATTTTCACAGATACCCTTAATAAAAGCATTCTGTTGCTAGGGTGATATATTCTGCTGTCTATATGTTTTTCTGGTGTTTATCTACTGCTTTTTAAATGCTGCCCCCTCCCCATTTAATTAATACATAATACTAATTAATTAAGACAAGTTATTAAACCTCAAAGAGGAGATGTTTTAGAAAGGTGGATCCAGCTGGAGGATGTAGGGGATTTATTTTGTTTCCTATTAATCAAGGAAATTAAGAAATACTTATTAACTAGAGTATAAATTTGTGGTAATTCAGAGTGAATTTGACATGTTAGCCCATACTAGTCAAACTAAATCATAGATACATTGGAGAATATTTCCAGTTTGGCTACTCTAGCCTCCCATTTTAAATACACTCCTGACAATTTAGACTTTAAACAGTCCTGCCACACTTCCTACAGTGATGTATAGATATTTTTGGGCTCCAAAGATTATTTAACAGCGGAGAAATTGAAATGTAAACTGGTAAAATGATCACACAAACTGCGAGAGCGAGTGTGTGTGTGTTCTGGAGATCAATTGCACAGATCACACATGAGAGTAATTTGGGATTAACCAAAAGCGTCCCTATGTTTCGGTCTATGCATCCTAAAAAATGTCTGGTCACCAATTGCAATTTCAATTAATACAATACCACATGTACAGATGTACCCCTCTGAAGTGTATTAAGGGTAATTATTCAAGGAAAGGGGTCCTCATGCGATACTTTGAATGGGTTACCCTGGAATCCTAATCGGATTCTGCGCAAGGTTATACCCATTATGTTAAATGCGTTATATTAGAAAAGGTGCAATGTATTGTATATATTAACTTTTAAAGAACCAGAATAATGTTAACTGCATTGCTGTTCCTCCATGGCTCTACAGTTGTTAAGTGTACTGTGTCCCTTTGTACTTTTCTAATATGTTGCTAAATCTATGTTGTGACAGAGAGACAAGTTGAAAATATTGAAAGTACTCCAATCATATCTAGCATAATATAAAGAATTGCTTATTCACACACACATAGGGCAGATTTATCAAGATAACAACAGGTGCTATTTTTGTGCATAGTGCTAAGTAAGGTGCAATCACCATGGAAACGAATATTATGTCTCTCAAAATTAGCACTTTGCAGCATAATTAGCACGGGTTCTGCCTTGATTAACCCCACCCACCTAATGACATTTTAACTTGTTGGTTAAAGGTCAAGCAACCGTTTCAGGTTATAGGTGAAGATGTACTTGGGACAAGAAGGTTAAGGTCTTCTCAATTCAAGAAAATAGGTAGTGATACATACAGGATTTAACCCATTTTAGAAGTGTGGAAATTATAGACCAGGGGGAGAGCTACTAAGGAAAAAACAAGGACAAAGAGCTATATAATGAACAATCACCATGGATACCAGTGCACACCATTTAGCACTTTGCACCCAAAATAGCACCTGTTTTGCCTTGATAAATATCCCATGTGTAACCTAAACCTAAAATGATATTCACCTCTTTGGTATATAGAGCAGATGTTGCTGTTTATATTCAGTTCCAAGAGCAACAAGTTTATTAACTAAACACTAAATTGTAGTTACCTGAAAATCAAACTGTAAAGTTTTCTAACTCGGTTATTGTCACAGTTTGGCTATTTTAGCATACATTTTGTAATTTGGACTGAAGATGGAGAGGTTTCTTACGGTCTCTCCCGAAATCCAGGATGGCATGATTTGCCCATAGTTCCTGCTTTGCCATTATGTACGTATATATGTATTTCAATTATTTAAAATAATTCTCATTCTTAGTAAATAAAACAAACAGTCAATATTGAGCAGTTTTAGATCATATGAGTATGTGTAGATTTGTATCCAATAATGGCTTATGTTGGTAATGCAGATATTTGAGAACTACATTTCCCTTGATGCTTAGCTAACCTTGGGCTGGCTGGGCATCATGGGAAATGTACTTAGCCAGTGTCTGCCCTGTCAGAGTTAGAAGGAACTTTAAAACAAATCTGGCTCGGCATCCGGTGTGTTGTAGTTCTGCAACTGCTGACGCGCTACCTAGTACCTATGCCTGCCATAGATTTGTGATTTCAGAGAAAATAGCAGGTTTTTCAGTAAAAGCTTGCAGACATCAACATCATAGTACTATGATGGATCTGCTTTATATTTTTGTCTTGGATGACTACCATGTTATGTTTCTGCTGACTGCTCTAAATGGCCAGGCACTGCTCTTGAGGTTAATTCAGGAACAGAGCGAACAATCAAATGTTGCATTTACAGAACATTGAGTATTTGGCACTGGGTAAAAGATGCTAGGCCAAATTAGGAAGTACTCCAGCCAGGCATACCGCAGAATGAATTAGGACTTCCCGAGTGACCTCTTCTTTTATCAGCTAGTCCAACTGAGTACCCATTTTCTAAATTAATCACACTTGCAGAAACATTTATTGGTTTAAATAATGTGTTGCGGGAAAAAAAAAAAGTTTACACATTTTAAAAACGCTTTGCATCAGTTCATGCCACAGTTCAATGTTTTGGTGTCTCAAATAATGTAACTCTATCTCAATTGAATAGATCAGGGTTTTTTATTATTATCCTTGGGTGGAACCAGAGAATATCATCAGTTTGGATAGGCAGTATAATAAAATCTGGCACAGCATAGCTTTTCTACCTGCTGGAGTCAATGAAAAATTTATCTTCCAGGGATATGTACTAAAGGGAGAATTGTCAGGAATCAAAAGTGAATTTTAAAATTAAAGGCCAAAATTGTTAAACTGGAAAAATTCTCATAGTTTGTTCTCACATTCGTGAATAACCCGGATATTGAGCCAGTAATTGTCATGCTTTGGGGGATTGTGTGTGTCTGTGTTTTGAATTTATTTTTTTAATTTTTTTCCACATTAAAGGACCACTATAGTGCCAGGAAAACACTCATTTTCCTGGCATTATAGTGCCGTGAGGGTGCCCCCACCCTCAGGGTCTCCCTCCCGCCCGGCTCTGGAAAGGGGAAAAGGGGTAACTTACCTCTTTCCAGCGCCGGGCGGGGAGCTCTCTGCCTCCGATCCTCCTCCGTTCCTCCCCGTCGGCTGAATGCGCACGCACGGCAAGAGCTGTGCGCGCATTCAGCCGGTCGCATAGGAAAGCATTATCAATGCTTTCCTATGGACGCTTGCGTGCTCTCACTGTGATTTTTCACAGTGAGAATCACGCAAGCACCTCTAGCGGCTGTCAATGAGACAGCCACTAGAGGATTTGGGAGAAGGCTTAACCCATTCATAAACATAGCAGTTTCTCTGAAACTGCTATGTTTATTAAAAAAATGGGTTAACCCTAGCTGGACCTGGCACCCAGACCACTTCATTAAGCTGAAGTGGTCTGGGTGCATAGTGGTCCTTTAATCTAAATTCCATTGAGACTTGTCGTGAGAGGAAATCAAAGTTGTTTCAATTTGTAAAGTTGTAAAGTTGCAATCATGAAGTTAGGAAGCCCTAAATTGCAGAACATAAATGAGTTTGAAATAACCTACAATATTTAAATGATTTCTGAGCTATTTCCTTCAATTTAAAATGTGACCACTGACGCTCAAACAGCCATCATATAACCAATTAATTTTTTTTTAAATGGAAACAAATGGTGGAGTGATGGTTTACAACAGAGCAATTGTATTAAAGCTCAGTAATTACCAATCCAGCTGCTGTTTATGGTGTGAAATCAAGAATGGGGCCATATTTCTAGGTACCTGCTGGTTATTAATTTGTCTGGGGCACACAGCATTTGTTTCAATGTATTATTTACCATACTTTACTAAATATAAGATATTAGAATATAAAACACATAATATACTTAAAGTAAAAATTAAGAAGAAAAATATAAAACAACCAGTTGAATGTCTTAACTCCGATTTAGTTTATTTTATCTCACCTCTCTTACCCGCCCATTTCTCCTCACGTTTCTCCTGTGCATCTTTCTCTCCTCCTCCCATTTTAGTGGCTCTTACTTCCTCACAGTGAGCAACTTCTTGTCAGACATGTTAGAGCAGTGGTTCCCAAACTTTTTAGGCCCAAAGCCCTTGATATTTGAATATTTTTTTCAAGGCACCCCTAGTCAAAATTTCTAGGTTGTATATCTGTATAGTGCTGCAGCATTTACGGGTGCTAAAGTGTAATGTATAGTGATAATGTTTGAAGGGGTGCTTGTATATAATTTTCATGCTCTTATACAGGGGTGTGTTTGTATGTAATGTTTGCGTTTGATTGCAGTGGTGTGTTTGAATGTAATGTTCCCCTTTAAATGTACATTTGTGTGAAGTGTTTGAGTGAAGGGGTGTGTTTGTATGTAATATTTGTTTTAGATTGCAAGAGTGTGTTTGTATGTTGTGCTTGTGTTTAACTGCTTGGATGTATGCACATAAACACACAGATACATATAAATACACACACCTTAACACATGCATACACTGATTTTTTTTATATTATATATATATATATATATATATATATATATATATATATATATATATATATATATACACACACACAAACATTAATACATGCATACACTATGACTCAGATACACTGACATAAAAACACACACACAGATGTGCGCGCACACAGACACACACTCTCACAGAAGCACACTGACATACACACACCGAAGCACAATTCTTTTAGCTGTCGCTCTTGTCGATCAATATTTCTCTGAGTGGTATGTGAATCTTATTCTAAAAAGGAAATCAGATACTCTTAGTGCAACACTGTAAAAAAATTGGTATTAGCAATATTAACCCTATATATGGAACCACTCACATATTACTGAGCTTACAACCAAGCTCAGGGGTATATGCCTTCAGGTCTGTAAAGGCGACCTTTCTCCTTCTTATATCCAAGAGACAGATTCCCCGTTGCGGCTAGGGCTCAAACAGATAGAGAGAGATATATATATATATATATATATATATATATATATATATATATATATATATTGCAGTATAGTCTGAAATCCGTATTATTATAGGAAAATGTATGTATTATACTCACAAATCTGGAGCCACTCTCTTAGGCTCTTTTCCAGCACGTTGTGTAGTTAAGGACTACACACCTATATAGCAGGAACCAATAGCCCAGTAAGGGTAACACAAATATTTATTAGTATTGTATTAAAAATTCTAATGGCCAATTAGAATATATTAAAACAAAATGTATAAAAAATAAATTGACAATCTTAAAATCTGGGCATAAAGGCAATGATATTACAGTCCCCAGGACGCGTTTTGCCAAACTAATGTTGGCTTCCTCAGCTGGGTGAAAAATCACAATAAAATTCTCCTACTTACAGGAGTCCTGCTATTATACCTTGTCTGTAGTTTTGAGCTCGGCGTTCAGCTGTTGTTTTGGCGCGCTGGTGTTCTCCTTTTGGTAGTCTCCAAAAAATCAGTGTTATTTCTTAAAAAGTGGGCTACTGCTCTACATCCATACTCATGTGGTATGTTGCTATATAACGACACAACATCACACGTTACTAGCAAAAAAATTTCCTCCCATGCGCAGTTGTTCAGGATATTCAATACTGCTATGGTGTCTTTTATATATGATTTTGTACAAAAGGTTGAAGTTGTAAATCTATATAATGTGACAGTCTACTAGATATTGCATCTATCCCTGCCACTATTGGTCTGCCTGGAGGATTAGTAATACTCTTATGTATTTTGGGCAAAAAATAAAAAACGGGGACCTTTGGGTGTAAAATATTTATGAAGTCAAATTCTTTGTTATGGACGTGAATTGTATCTGATATGGACTCCTGTAAGTAGGAGAATTTTATTGTGATTTTTCACCCAGCTGAGGAAGCCAACATTAGTTTGGCGAAACGCGTCCTGGGGACTGTAATATCATTGCCTTTATGCCCAGATTTTAAGATTGTCAATTTATTTTTTATACATTTTGTTTTAATATATTCTAATTGGCCATTAGAATTTTTAATACAATACTAATAAATATTTGTGTTACCCTTACTGGGCTATTGGTTCCTGCTATATAGGTGTGTAGTCCTTAACTACACAACGTGCTGGAAAAGAGCCTAAGAGAGTGGCTCCAGATTTGTGAGTATAATACATACATTTTCCTATAATAATACGGATTTCAGACTATACTGCAATATATATATATATATATCTCTCTCTCTATCTGTTTGAGCCCTAGCCGCAACGGGGAATCTGTCTCTTGGATATAAGAAGGAGAAAGGTCGCCTTTACAGACCTGAAGGCATATACCCCTGAGCTTGGTTGTAAGCTCAGTAATATGTGAGTGGTTCCATATATAGGGTTAATATTGTTAATACCAATTTTTTTACAGTGTTGCACTAAGAGTATCTGATTTCCTTTTTAGAATAAGATTCACATACCACTCAGAGAAATATTGATCGACAAGAGCGACAGCTAAAAGAATTGGACTTCAATTTGTATGTAGCGCTTCACCTTTTGTTATTTTTGTTTGTGGTTGGTGTATATGGAAAGATTACACATGGTGATACAGCAGCTAATGTAATACTATTGTCACATATTGTGAGATAATTTAGTTTGAATTTTTTATAGAGCACCTTGATAGATAGATATATATATATATATATATATATAAAATATACACACACAGACACAGACACACACACACACACATGCATACCTTGATACACACACACACTATTTTATATCTCCAGCCACCCTAATGTTTGCTTACCTTGTATGTCGAGGAGGGTGGCTTAGAGTCCTGCTGGCTAGTGGGAGTGAGGGGTTTGGAGCAGCTCCTGGAATGCTCCTCTTCCCATATGCTGCAGCTGCTTCTTCTCCCTCCTGCACCTTCTCTCTGCACGAAGTTGGGAGGAAGTGAACGGCTGTCACTTCCTCTCAGCTGGCCGACATTACAGGGGCCCGGTCGCAGTCTTAAAGGACCACGGCACCCGACCATGGGTCCCTGCTCCCTGCTATAATCATAGAACTGGGGAAACATTCACCCCTGGGGCGCCGCGGAACACAGTTTGGAGACCGCTGTGGTAGAGGATAGAGAATATCTTCTACCGCAGTTTGTGAGGCCTCTCTACAGGAAGTGACTGGCAGGAACGGAGAGCTCTGTACACCCTTTCCCACCAGTCACCTGGACACTGTGACTGGTGACACTTGCAAGAGTGAAGTTATTGTAAAATGGTTCTATCGGTATAACATTTAAATATACACTCAAAGCTCCATAACCACTACAGCACGTTGTAGAGTTCTGATGCACTCGATGAAAGTAGCCAGACTGGGGTTGTCGCCTGCCTCTTACCTTCTGATCTAGTAAGCTGGGAGATCCTACTCGGAGCTTCTGTTATCTCTCCTGAGCCAAGCTCTGTACTCCTGGGCTTAGACCACAGCTGAGATCTTACAGCTCTCATTGAGGTAGGGAGGGACACCCAGTGGATCCAGGTAAGAAGTTAAACCTGACACCATAAGCACTTAAGCACCATAAGCACTCCTGACACCATAAGCACTAAAATATGCTGGAGTTTTCCTTTAATACTCTTATTGCTCAATTAACATTTTTCTCACCTCATGGTTTATATAGAGGCTGTTCATAGGTAAGGATTGGGGGAAAAAAAACATTTTATAAAGCTTATCCAAAATATTAAATCGAGGCCTCTTCGTAATCATTTGATAGAAAAATAAGTCAGAATATGGCAAATTTATCAAAATATTTCTGAAAATGTGAACATTAAATACATTTGGTAAATAGCTGTAATGAAAATCATAAATACAAAAGTAATTGTTTAGTATTGAAAGGTCTTTTTTGCGTCTTATTAATGACATAATTTGCATTTGTGATTTTCCCCCCCCCTCTACATTTTTTGCACTATGGACCCCTAAAAAAAAATTAAAGGAACACTATAGGGTTAGGAACACAAACATGTATTCCTGTCCCTATAGTGTTAAAACCACCATTTAGGTAGTCCCTCCTCTTTAAATGGTAACAAAACGTAGCTTATTCCCAGTGCCGCCTGGGTCCTCCCTGCTAGGCCTGCCCCTGATTTTCCTACTTGGCTGACATCATCAGAATTGATTATTTCAGTCAATCCAATGCTTTCCCATAGGAAGAGCATTGGATTGGCTGTGATTGTCAAGGAGGTGGGGCGGGGCCAAATGCCAACCTGGCCAATCAGCATCTCCTTATAGAGATGCATTGAATTAATGCATCTCTATGGGGAAAGTTAAGCATCTCCATGCAGAGCGTGGAGACACTGAAAATCAGTGCAGGCCTGCCCATCAAGCACCTCTGAGGAGCAATGGCCTTTTCTCTGAAAGGGTAGTGCTTACAACAACAAGTCTGCAGGAACAATAACTACATTAAGCTATAATATAGTGTCCCTTTAATGAGAAGAAAAGCTAGCTGTATTGTAATATTCACCCTGGTTTACTACACAGAATACTGCAGCATCAGCACTCAAAAATAATTTGGAAAATGTGCCCACCTCATACATGGTTAAATAAATCCAGGTCCATTGCCCAATCCCAGTACTTGGAATTTTTAAACTTTGACAGCTCAGTTCTATCAAGATTTTTGTTAACTCTCACAATTTCAGATGGGCAAATTTGTATTAATTGTATGGCTCTCTTATTGAATAGGTAGGTATCTGGTAGTCAAACAACAATATACAGGTAGCACCAAGAAAAATACTCCAAACACAATAGTATATAATAATAAGAGCAATACGACCAATTGTAAGTCACCTGGGAACTTATGTAGCAGTTTACCAGGAGCTGGAGCCCAGTTGCAGGAGATGGCACAGGAAGGAGGCAAAAACCAAAAGCGCAGTACAAATTAAGGGGAAATCCAAAGGCAGGGTCAGACGAGAAGCAGAAGTCAAGGCTGGCAGCGGAGTAACGTAGTCGGTAAAGCAGGCAGAGGTCAGAGTCCAGGAAATCAGTCAGTAACGTAGCAAAGATCCGGCAGGAAACAGGCAAAATGACCAGATGCTAGGTTTCAGGCAGGGCTGGCTTTTACAGCCTGCAAATTAGATGCAGCTGACCCTAATTGGAAAACTGGTACAGGTGGATCAGCACTGCTTAATCCAGGCAAGGGGTCAGGAAGCAGAATAACGTAAACAGAAACTGAAGCCCCCTGGTGGATATCATGGCAGAGAACCTGACTGGGATGCTGGAGCTATGAATTCAAACCCAGCTAGGTCTCTTAAAGGGGCGATCACATCTTGCTGTCTGCAGGGTTCAGGCTGTGCCATGACACCAATAAAAACACACAGGATATAAAGAGTCCACAATAAAACTCGAAAGAATAAGAAAATATCAAATGGGACAGCACAGTCTTAAAGGTGGCAATAAGTTTAATAGTACTGGTATAGGACTTTTTTGATAGCTTCGCTTAATAGCAGTAAATGAAAATGAAGCAAAAACAGAGGCAGACCAATAGTGCAATATGGTAGTACGTGGTAGGACAAACGACACTTCAATAAGATCTCAATTCACGTATTGTAAAGCTATAACCAGCTCTAGGTAAAACAGCACGTTTAGCACTGCTCTATTCCTTGTTCTCTTGGGTATCTGGTAGTGTCTACTTAAATGAGTAGATTCCTATTGTGAATGGGCAGATTCTTTTGAAATTCTGAATCTAGAGATGAATTATTAAACAATCATATCAATGAAAGGGTTAATTCTCAGATGAAAGGAAAAATATCCAGGGTAAATGGCTAAATTAACCAGGGGTATGCCCAGATTTCCAGGGTATCTGGGCAGACACTGCGGGTCTTGGGTAAAAAGGGCAGATTATTCTAGTGAGTGGATTTATTCTCAGATAAAATTGGCAGATTCACAAGATCTCAGGGTGAATGAAGATGTTATTATGGTGAATTGAAAAACTCTCAGTGTGAATTAACAGAATCTGATTGCGAGTTGACAGATGCAGGACATAAATAGACAGATTTTCGAGGTGAATGGACATATTCTCAGGGAAAATAGACAGATTCCAATGGTCTTGTAGGGGCACAACACAGATGCTTTAAGGCTAGCCCCACATAATTGTATCTTTAGCCATATGCATTTGTCTCAGCAACAGCAATGTTACATTTATGTTCACGCAAAGCGCAAGCAACTGCTAGCCAGATGGCCCTGTTTTACGGCATATCCACATGAGCAAACACTGTCAATGTATGATGCTTAGAATTATGTAAACACATTGTGACATTGTAGGGAAATGTTTATGACAAACTGTTATTAATACGTTTTTATGGGATGTAATATCAGTAGTATAATGAGTTCTGAGACTCATTAAAATATATCTTAACAAAAAGTGCACCTGACATATGTCTATTTATCGAACATAACATTCCATCTATGCACTGTAGCCTAACTGTCAGCAAATCTTAGATAAACTATTTTGTTTAACTTCCTGGACTTTACTGCTATACCAGTGGCATAGCATAAAGGTTTGGGATAGGCATGGAGCAAAAGTAGGTTAGAAAACTATTCACATTTGAATCCGATTCATCATAAGGCAATAGCACAGATAAGTATTTAAAAATGTGATTAAGTATAAAGTATTACTTATATAGCTTATATTTTTAAAGCCATGTCTTGAGTTTGAGGTGGCACCTAGTACATCTTTTTACTGTAGACCTATAGAAACCTTGAGTTTTCTCACTAAATTCCTTACCCAAGATTCTAACTGCCCCAGAGCATTTTGTTCAGGATCTGAACTCAAGTCATGTTCCATGTAACTCAAACCAAGCACGGAAATAAAGTCATATGTCTTCCAATGCATTTTCGGTTGGTGTGTGAGATTTGCACCCAACTCCAACGTCCAGAAAGATTCTACTCAGGTTACATAGAGACTTGCGTCCATCAAGTTCAGCCTACCTCACATTTGTTTTTTGCTGTTGATCCAAAAGAAGGCAAAAAAACCCAGTTTGAAGCACAATTTTGCAACAAGGTAGGAAAAAAATTCCTTCATGACTCCAGAATGGCAGTCAGATTTATCCTTGGATCAAGCAGTTATTACCCTACATTGAAAGATTATATCCTTGAATATTCTGTTCTTGCAAGTATGCATCTAGTAGCCGTTTGAACATCTGTATGGACTCTGATAAAACCACTTCTTCAGGCAGAGAATTCCACATCCTGATTCTTCTTACAGTAAGAAAACCTTTCCTTTGCCTTAGACGAAATCTTCTTTCTTCCAGTCTAAACGCATGGCCTCGTGTCCTATGTAAAGTCCAGTTTGTGAATAGATTTCCACACAATGGTTTGTATTGGCTCAGAATATATTTGTATAATGTTATCATATCCCCTCTCAGGCGATGTTTTTCTAAACTAAATAGGTTTAAATTTGTTAACCTTTCTTCATAGCCGATATGTTCCATTCCTTTTATTAATTTTGTAGCCCGCCTCTGCACTTTTTCTAGTGCCATAATATCCTTCTTTAGAACAGGTGCCCAAAATTGCACAGCATATTCAATATGGGGTCTTACCAGTGATTTATAA
This sequence comes from Pelobates cultripes, assembly GCA_933207985.1. Lineage (NCBI taxonomy): Eukaryota > Metazoa > Chordata > Amphibia > Anura > Pelobatidae > Pelobates > Pelobates cultripes. The sequence continues at coordinate 119,106,797 of OW240919.1, forward strand.
AGAGGCAAAATTATATTCTTGTCCCGAGAATGAATGCCCTTTTTCATGCATGACAATACCTTACTGGCCTTGGCCACTGCTGATTGACATTGCACATTGTTGCATAGTTTGTTGTCTATAACAATTCCCAAGTCCTTTTCATGTGTTGTTATCCCTAATTTGCTTCCATTAAGGGTATACGTTGCTTGTGTATTCTTTACGCCGAAGTGCATAACTTTGCATTTTTCAACAATAAATTTCATCTGCCATTTGAGTACCCAGTCCCCCAGTCTATCTAAATCCCTCTGCAGCAAAGTAATTTCTTGCTCACATTGTATTGTTTTACAAAGTTTGGTGTCATCTGCAAACACTGAAACATGACTTTCAATGCGGTCTTCAAGATCATTTATAAACATGTTAAATAGAAGCGGTCCCAGAACAGACCCCTGAGGGACACCACTTGCCACCTCTGTCCAGCTTGAACATTTACCATTAATGACAACTCTTTGTACTCTGTTTTTAAGCCAATGTTCTACCCAAGAACAAGCATTTTCATCTAGACCGATTTCCTTGAGTTTGAACACTAATCTATTGTGTGGAACTGTATCAAATGCCTTGGCAAAATCCAAATAGATCACATCCACGGCAACACCCTGATCTATACTTCTACTTAGGTTGCATGAGTCAAAGTGATGGAGTAGTTTAGTGTTTGTTCTCTGTAGTATGATTTAGACCTTTGAAAACTAGGAGCCAACTTTTTGCTCTCTTAAAGTGGTGTTATGGTGGGTTATTGAGCAGGGATCTCATTGTAAGATTATTGGTAAACTTCCTGGGAGTTGAGAAATATCAGGAAGCTTTAAACACATGTACTACCCCACCAGGGTCCATAATGTCCTCATTAGTTTGTCTTCTAAATAACTGAAATTGTAATCTGAGTGGGCTTGAACACAATTTGTGAATAACTTAGAATAGAGATCGAGATCATTTTAATAAATCCTGACCAACTCAATCCTTTGTCAATATACCTGCTAGTCCGTAGTTTTAATCCACATGAATTACAGTGTATTTAGTCATTTTGTGTTTTAAACTAGAATTTATTAAATCTGAGACACTGGTTATTAATCTTGTTTGTTATTACAAGTTCAAACTCTGTACAAACACTGTAATCAGTACAAAAAGAACGTAAGCTTGGTTGTGCCTGAAATGATGAATTATGCGTGGAATAATGCTGTGGAACAAGTCTGCCAGTAAATAGAGTGATTATACAGCTGTGACAACCTTAATGAGCCCCACTCGGTTCTGCAGAATAAGTGATGGTATCGACTCCCTTAAAGAGAAGGTCAGAGAAGATTTTCCGAATGAGGCAGTGCCCCCTGGGAATAATTCTGATCTAACAATTGGAATTAGAAAACTTCGAAAAAGTTAAGAAAGGAAATCTCTTGGTTGCATGAAGCACGGCTCAGTGAATGAACCAAGATATCACTGCTTGGGGAGTAACTGAGATAGATAAGAACAAGACTTATATTGCTTTACTTCAAAGATAATGGCAATAAAGAAGCAAGGGGAATTTAATCACCTGGAAGACTGCCCAAGCATCACTCTGTGTGAGTGCCTCTGAAATGCAATTCTCAGGAGCCCCCTGTAGACCTAGGGCCGCCCGATGCAGAGTGTTTTTCAGAATGCAAATAAAATCTTAATAGATTTGGGTGGAATATGAAAAGTGCTACCCTGCACTAAAGTACAATTCACTGCCAGGTTGAACCCAGTGACATAATGGGGGATCCTAATGAAGATGCCTTGATTAATTTCCATCTGCAACCATTGAATATTACACAATGCTGGGGATGTGGATCTGGTAACTGTAACTAGATCATGGGATTATTGTTTTCTTGCTTAAATTGAATAGACGATCATATATTTAAAGGAACGCTATAGTGTTAGGAGTACAAACCTGTATACTGAACGCTTTAGTGCCCCTGTTCCTAATGAGTAGTGGGCTCAAATAGATGTTTTAATTACTTTTTATTCAGCAATGAGACTCCTTGGCACTGCTTGCCTCTCCTAATCCTGCAACATCTTTGAAGTGTCACTTGTTGGTCCAATCCGATGCTTTCCTATAAGCTTCAATGTCATATGACCACATTTTACTATGTCATTGCAGTGGATCGCTTCTAGTGGCTATCAGTATGACAAGGTAAACACTGCCGTTTCTGCTAAACAGCAATATTTTACCCTGAGGGATTAAAACTACAGGGCCACTGTGCCCAAACCACTTCATTGAGATGTAGTGGTCTGTATGATTTTAGTGGTCCTTTAAAATAGGGGGGAAAAAAACACCAAAAATAAAAGTATGTACATTTTGTTTTAACTAAAGAAATTTAACTAGCAAATAATGCTTTTTATATCTATTGAATTCTAGAAATTAACAGGCCAATCATATGTTTCTAAACGAACACCAGTTTAGTTTAGTAATTTCTCCAATGTTACAGATACATTTTTTTTTTTTAAATAAAACAAACATCTTCTCGCACAAGTATTTGTGATATATAGCAATATAGATATATATTTTATTTCTTATTTTTTTACACCTATAACTTGATTTAGACAGGACGTCTGTATAATTCTCATCTTAATGAACTACCCATATGCTATTCTGGTAATAAGCTTTTTTGGGGGGGTAATAACAAAGATATTGTTCCCTTATTGGCATATAGATGATTTTCAGCATAGATGATTTGCATTGACTGGGCCAGTAATACCTTATAACAGTGCTGTCCAATAGTCCGCAGGGTTAGATTTAATTAAATTGGACTAACATGGTGGGAGAAGACACAAATATATGTGCAATTTTGACCAATTGAGTCTCTGCTTATCCCCACAAATCTAACTACTTCCATTTCAAATCCATTTAATATTTCCTTGTCTACCCTCCCCTCTTTCTTCTCCTTATCACAGCTCCCTTGCTCTCTTTCTTACTCCATCTCCTGTCTCCTTATTCAATCTTCCTATCCTCACTTTATGAACAATAAACTATAAATTTTCATATAAACTCACTTCCTTTCTTATTTTCTTATTCCCATTACAGACTCCATCTACCCATCCTAATACTGTCCTTAATCATCCCCTCCCATCGCCCTCTTCACTCTTCAGATCCCTAATTTCACATCTCAGCTGCTCCCTCCAAGCATAGCCACATTGATAGTGCAATAGGCATTGGAGTGGTGACTATCCTACAGCACAGCCCTACCACCCCACTCCCCATCACTGCTTCATCCTGTTCTTGGCATCTTGTGTGTGAGATGTCCTATAACAGTCCACTAACCTGCTCCTCTTGTATCAAAGTTGCCATGGGCCAGAAGGAGTAATTATCAGCAGATATACTACAGACTTACCTCTGCCCTAATATCTTGAATACAGCCAATGGTTTTGAGGGACAATATGACACAATGTAAATATTACTGGAGCCGTTGACCAAGCTTAGTGTTTTAAGATAATGATTTTGGGTGTCTGGAGAACCACATATAATACTGAGGATTTGTTTCATGGTTCTCCTGTACTTCTGAACAAATGTATTGATCTTACGGCAAGCTACTCAAGTAAATGACAAGTGATAGCACTGTAAGTTTATTTTTAAGCAGGCTTATTCTATAAATTTAAAGGAGCACTCTAAACATTATAAAAACTACCATTTATTGCAGTGGTCATGGTGCAAAGAGTGTTTCGGTGAACTTGGTGAATTTTGTGTCAAATTTTTGAATGCTTGGAGAACTAATGATTATGGTGCTTAGAGTGCCCTTTGAGCTTTTTATTTTTATATATATATATTTATTTATTTAGCTAAAATATGTGCATTTTCATATCTTTAGTGGGAATGAGTGATTTTATTATGGATATCAAATCATGGAGTAAACAACAGAGTGGAGAATTTTTTTTTGAGGAGATAGGTACACCTGAGAAATCTGCCTATTGGCACATGATGTGTAAATTGAGACTTGGTAAAAATATAGCATTTATTGAAACACACGCACAAATTAAAGTATAATGTGTTGTGTTTTTTTTTTTGACACACAACTGTTTAATGAGAATTTTTACTGGTGATCATTTTCAGCTGCTTGGGTGTGGTTATTTTCAGAAGCGGATGTCGTGATCTTGTTCAGGTCAGATTGGAGGCTTTGGCCAGAGTTAACAAAAGAGGGTTTATCGGCAGGTTTTGACATAGCAGCAGGATAACGTATAGAACGAAATAATAGGGAGAAGGGAAGTGAGAGAAATAAACGTTAAGGCAATATGCCCTATAAAGATAATAAACAGGTTTGCAAATAATAAGAGAGCTAGAGATAACACTATAGGAAAAATAATAAGACAGGTTTCAGGGTAGGAAAATAACACCTTATAAATAAGAGTAAGCAGCAATGTCCAGATAGGGGTTAAGCATGGTTGTTATGGAGCAGGGTTAGTAGTAAACCAGGTTGGCAGGATAAAGCAGAGTTGCAGGCAATCCAGATTGGTATGAAGCAGGGTTGGTAGTAAACCAGGTTGATCACAGGTTGATTTTCAGGAGCCAGGATCTTAAGTCTTTTCAGTATGAACATCAACTTCAATGTAAAGGCCACTGGTATTCTCGAGTGTGGCCTTTTGCAGGATCCGTAATTAGTTCCAGGCAGGTGAGGACCGAAGTGACTAGGGAGGCCACTACGAGTGGAAAGCTGGAACTTCTTTTAAAGGAACAGAAATAAATGAAGATAAAACATAGTTGTCAGCATTCAGAAAATGTTTAAATGTTTATCTAGCACAGTTGCAACCGGTTGTTCTGTTCATAACTGAGGCTGGGGAAAGAAAAGAGAGCTAGTATACCCTGATGTGTTGTAAACCATTTGGACTCTGTACGCTTTCAGTTTGCCTATTCTCTGTACAAATGTATACAATGCCTCAATAAAAACAAAGATTGCCAAAAAAAATAAATAAAACATAGTTGTCAGGATACGATCCTGACAGCAGGATTTCTTGATGTGTATTGTTACGCAATTCTATTTTGTGTGTTTCTAGTTCTAAATGTAAACTCTGACAGAGCGATTCACTAAAAAGTATGAATTCAGAGAGAATTTCAAATTAAAGGCGAAAGTATCCGAACTGGAAACCTAGTTGGCGGAATTTTTGCAATTTGATTATTTTGACCTTAAATTTAAAATTCCATTAGAATTCTCACTTTAGTGAATAATAGCTTGCACTGAGGAGGTAACAGAGGTCAGTGTTCCCACCTCTGCAGTCCAGCACTTCCTTCCCCTCCATTTCCTAATGCACAGTTTCATTTCAATTGAAAGCGTTCAAGTACGGCCTTTCGTTTTAGTTTGTTTTTCCATTCTAAAAATCTCTAAACACCTTCCATTCTTTATTCAGCGTGAACTATGTCCATATTTTGCACAATGGCTATTCACTGCACAGACAATGAACAAGCGGCATCAAGGTAACATGCTAAATTTACAATAATGTTGAGATTCGACAAAGAAGCAATGGCTCACTAAAATGTATGGAAGCATAGAATGTGACGGCAGATAAGAACCTTTCGACCCATCTAGGAGTTTAGCCTGAGAGTCAATGGGTCAGTTAAATGAGTTTACACCTTTGTCTGTACTTAATGGCGTGTACGCAATACTATGTTATCCTATCATACTGTATGTGTTTTCAAATTGTTTTATTGTATTATTTCAATGTGAAAAAAACAGAGATACATAAAATGGTTTGAAGGTGGGGGCCACTTTACGCACTGCACCCCAGCTGACTCTTTAACACTTTAGGACGGGTACTGACAGATATTATTTGCTAAACTCTATTATCTGTCATCACGGAAACACAAGGTTTTCTTTCTTATTGCCCTTTAATGCTACTAGGTGTAAGGTAACCTGTGTCTGCTGTCAATATTGACACTGATTGTCCTCTCCTGCCAATATCCGCATCATTCTGACCTCATATTAACCCAGGTTGCCTTTACTGCTCATAGCCGCAACATTCCAACATGTAAAATTCGCTGGCCACTCCAAAAACACGTCCTTTTATAGTTGTATAAGTTTATGGATGCAGGACAGCTTGCACTGTTTCAGTGACGGCATATGTGCACATTTTTGGCATGAGTAAATGACACAAGACACTACAATTGCCAGCCACTATATAAGCCCCTCTATTACTGGGACAACTCCATGTTGTGCTTCTTTTTTGTCCCAATAGCAAGTTTAGTGACTTGACTTATCTGGTTATTGACTCTGCTATCCGGACTACTCTGATTTCTGGAATCCCTGACCCAGCTTGGCTTATCGTCCTCCCTGTCTTGTGCTATCCCGTGACCTTGTCTTCTCTGATAACTCTTTATTCTCTCTCTGGTTGTGTTCAGTACGGTCATCCTAAGGAACCAGACTTTCTCTATCCTTTCTATATCCGGATAGTGTGGATTCAACTACTGTGTGATGGAATATTCTGTTCTGTGGCACTATGTAGGTGTACAGTCATATAGAACTGTATCTTGACAGCTTGTCACTAGGCCTCTGCAGGATATCTTCAGGAGCAGTGGCTTGATGTGGACCAAACATCCACCCCCAAGCTTACGTCCATCTTCTGTCCATACTCCCACCTCTGATGCTCGCCTTCAAGATTTCTCGAGGGCTGCACCGTTCCTGTGGAACTCACTTCCCTCCTCCGTTGCTCACCCAGTCTCCACTCATTCAAAAAACATTAAAAACCCACTTCTTCATAAAAGCGGATCAATTAAACTGTTAATAGCTCCCAACTGATTCCTCTCTTGCAACTGTCATTAGTCTAAGTATATCCTTACCTTTTGTGTCACTTTACCCCACTCATTGAGCAGGGCCCTCAACCCCTCTGTTCCTGTGTGTCCAACTTGTCTGGTTACAACTCCTGTTCTGTTTGTCCACTCACTGTAAAGCGCTGGGGAATTTGTTGGTGCTATATAAATAATAACATAATAATAATTATGGGCAGCAGCCAACTCATCTGTGATCCTGAAAAAAAGATGCTCATCTTGACCTGATGTGTGTGACAAATCCTCCATATTTATATACTCAACCCATTTTATTTTTTATAACAAACATGAATTTATCATGACAGAGTGGGTCAGATTGAGGATTGAAAGCCCATTTAAGCAGGATCATCACCACTTGTTTTGGTTTGAAATCTGCAAAAACTTCAATGCAACGGACATCAGAAAGCTGTGTCTCAAGCCACAATTTAACTAAAGAAGATACAGCTAACAGTTGTGCTACAGATCTTTGAGAACGTCATATTCCATGATGCTCAACCAGCAAAGTTCATTTTAGGTTGGTGATTATTAAAGCATCATGTGTTAATGGCATAAGTATTTATATATTTATTTATTAATTATAAGTTTTAGCACACCACACTGCATATTTTAGGTTGGGAAAATTACTTGAGTCACCCAGAAGAAAGACTTCCGAAGAGGTGAGGGTTTTAGAAGATGAAACCTATGCACAATAAATATTCATCCAAGAAGCAAGTGTGCATTTATAGGCATTCTATTCACAATAGACTTTACTTTCATTCACAATATTAGCAATGGTTAAATTTTTCAATGCACATAATTTTTTTTAACAGTAAAATTTTAATTCAATTTTGTCCTTCATGTGAGATATAGGTAATGCACATTGTTTAATACTGGCCCTGTATATTTATATCTATTATAACTGGTGTGGAAAAAGAATGATCCCAAAATGTTCCTGAGCTACACCTCCCATGATGCTTTAAAGCTGGCAAAGCATCATGGAAGGTGCAGTTCTACATAAACAGAGGATCTACTTTTGGCAACACTGTTCTGTAGTGTCATTTGGACACCAGTAATGGCACAAGAGAGCAAAAACAGTTTTGCAAGGAATTACTGAAGGACAAACTACTGAGTTTCTCTAAGCTTTAGTCCGTTCTCAGAGTTCTCATATTCTTTGTTTTTCATTTGGACACTACCTAAACAACTGACAAGTCCATGCCTGAGTGAATTAAATTGAGGTACAAATAAGGATGCTTCTCTTATAGCCGTACAGCAAGGCAAAACTAGTTCATGGCAGTGGAGACAGCTACCCCACTTTCTCCCAGACAAATCCATTGTAGTAATTACAGTTCAGCCAATAGCAGTAGAGGTCACCAAATAAAGATGAACGGCAGGGGTTTCGTGTGTAAGTGCCCTGTGTGTAAGGTTAATGAGAGACTTGGCATTATTCGTGTAGTGTCACAGTGTAAAGTAAATGCCATGAATACCCCTAAGGTTTCCAATTTACTGATTGTATGTGAATCATGGATCATTTGCAAATATATCGAAATTACCATCAAGTTAAACTGATGTATTTGCCTGGATATTGTGTAAGTAGATTGCAAGCTTTTCAGAATTCAGTCTGCTTGTCCGATTTGTTCATACAACTGCACGTGAAACCATTAACTATAACCTGCTGGTGTTCTATACAAATGAATATTATCCTATGTTATTCATATTTAACACACAAACACCATGAACTGTGCTGACAAATGGATGCAATTGGTGGGAAAAACCCATATATAAATAATATGTAAGTTGCAGCTCAGCCTCCATATCCCATTCATCCTGATACCTTTTAAATTTATCACCTGCTCACTTTCTTGATTTTTTAATTTATTTATTTTTTTATACCCTCACCTCTTGTTTCCTCATATCTGTCTCCTGTAGCTCTCCCATATTCCTAGATTTCTTTATTTCCTAGTAGCCATTCCCTTCGTCTAACTCGCTCGTCAATACCTTTTTCCATCATTTCAAAATGATTCTTTCAACCTTCCCCCCAATATTCCTCATACTTTATTCACTATTCTTTTTGTTTGTGTGGGGTATTTTTATTGGGAGTGGGGATGACTAATCCTATTAAGACCTCAATTTAATATTTTTGGATGAGCTAAAATGATATTTCATACATTTTTTGATATGATATAATTTAGATATTTTAATATTTAAACATAATTTCAAAACCTATCAAAAAATATTAAATCTAGGCCTATATCAACTGATTCCCCAAAGGCTGACATGTACATATTCAAAAACTCCCCAATCTCTCTCTCATTTCAACAGCCTAATTACCCCTAGTCTCATTGTTTCCTTGGCTGTGCTGCTTAAAGAGATTTAATACAATGTCATTGAACTCAGCATGGTCCAAATTAGAGTTCCCATTTCTTTGTTATATTAATTCTCAAGATATACCGTAATCCAAGAAATATCAGAGCCTGGGTGTTTTATGGCAAAAGTGAGGGTTAGTGAATACCACTAGGCAGAATCAGGCTTCTACTTTCACAATCAGGCCAAAAATGGCCAACCTGATGCCAAACTCACCTCATGGCTCTACATCAGAGGATGAAGCAGAGAACCAGCAGAGCTCCGGCCCCAGCCTCGAGGCAGTAAAGCTCTGTTTAAATGGCAACCTGAACCTCAGTGGGCTACTAAATCTGACATCATTATGATGACCACCGACCTCAAAACCTTCTTCTCCTCTAAAATGGCAGTGCTAAAAGCAGACCTGGCAGAATCAATCCCAATGTGTACAGTAACCAGAGCCTGGGTGCCCAGCAAAACGCCACTGCACAGCAGCTCCAAGAGTTCTCTAACGCATACACAGCACTCGGTGTTAAGGTGGGACAGCTTGAAGACGTTACAAGACAACGAAATCTGAAAATCAGGGTTATCCCTTACATAATCGACGCAGACAAGCTGCTAGAATATATCAGATGTCTCCTGTCTGCCACACTACCACCCAAGCAGACCAAGACCGTACTGCTGGAGGGAATTTACCTCTTGCCATGGAACTCCAACAACACAACTTCAGTTCCCAGAGATGTCATTCTGAGTTTCAGGGCACGGTGTGAAAAAGAGGTTTTCCTGGCCACCACAAAAGGCCAATCACCATTTATGATGGTGCACAGTTACATATATGCCCTCCAGTGGCCTCACCTGACTACTCTGAGCTTTTTAGCCTTAATCTGTGTGGCTATTATAGCGACTTACCCACCATCCCCATACTCAATGTGTTTCTACTGTTACCTTTTATATGTGACGACAACTGTAATGCATTGTCCTGTTTTCTTGTATTCAAAACAAAAAAGTGCAGTTTTCACGTATTACAATGCGACAGAAATCGCTCCTCTTATTGTAAAATGCAATTTCTATACTGTACCACTGCACGAAAAAATTTAAGAATTTAAAAAAAATATCTTTAACTATTTCCTTGACATCTCCAAATGGTGCATGCCTCCTGGGATACCCCTACTTTACTGAACACATGATTGCATACAAAACAGATGTTTACTTCTAGATATGTTGCCAGTGGTAGTTCTGTAACCGGGATTGGGCTGGACAATAGCTGTGGAAGGGTGCCAAATTTTAGGTACAGAGTATCCCTCTCCCGCACTAATAAAATCTAATAACAGGTCATTGATGGTGCACTTCTTAAGCAGTGAATGAGACGGTCACATCAGTTCAGGCTATAATTGTGGAGGTTTTTGAAAATTAGGATATAGTTGGATTTCCACTGTTTAAAATATTTGAAGTAGGAAGGTTAAATTTAAAAAATGAATGATTTCTAATTGCTCAGCGCCCCAGTATATACCTTCCTCTTGCTAAGTGGAAATGACTGCTTTAAAGGATTTTCAAAAATGATAAAACTAATCACTTAGCCCTAGGAAATAATTCATACACAATTATTAGATATCCTGGTTTTTGACTTGGTAATGTTGCAGTATTAAGTAACAAGACTCCGTGAGATGTAATTACCAGGGATGGAATTCACTCTGTTCCAATTTAAGCTCAGGATATTGGGCAAATGTAACTTAATTGCAATTTCACATCACACGTCTCCCTTCTTGACTCGGGCACGGGTACAGCCTCTTAAAGAGAAATTGCACCTTCACCAGTGTGGGACCTATTTACTGTGAAAATTTGCGTGCTCCCTGATTCTATTCTTTTTCTCCAGTTGTATACGGCAATTGTTCAATGATTTAATGGTTCCCTGCAGATATCGCAAGATGTGTTAATCTAAGCTATGAAGTATTATAGTCTGAAAAAAGACTCATCTAGTTCACTCTTTCACATATCTGTATTACCATTTTGAAGAGACTTCCCATTTTTCTTGAATGCAAACTGGCAGGCAGCTTTAGTCTTGGCTCAACAAACTATTACTGCACATAACTTATATCCTTGATCATTCTGGGATTTTTTTTTTGGGGGGGGGAGGGGGGAGTTGGTGGGGGGTTAAAACGCATGCAGATATTGCCTAAATCTGATAGAACAACCTCAAACAAAACTTACTTTAAATTTTTTTTTTCATCTAATACTCTATAAATTGAACTTTAATGACACACATGAGGGTCCTGCAGGGTCTGGCAAGCTATTAACAGAGCAGGAGGTAAGAAATTCAAATTTACAGAATTTGAATAAAGGAAGTGTAAACATTAGATGACTCTTTACAGGAAGTATTTAGGAAGACTGTGTAAGTCACACACAGGGAGTTGTGACTAGGGCTGCATAAACAAAGTAATTTAACTCCTAAATGGCAGAGAATTTAGCAGTTAGACTGCATGGGCATAATATTTACACCAAAAGTGCTTCATTAGGCTAAAGTTGTTTTGGTGACTATAGTGTCTCTTTAATATACTCATGCCTATAGGTTGCTATGAATGCAACATTTGCGTAATTGTAAATACATTGGGTATACCCTTCATGTGACATTACACTCTCCTGCAAAGAACAAATGCCTAGACCGCTCAATCTATACAATGCTGCTTAATAGCATCCAGAAGAAGAAGACATTAACAAGGGCTCTTGGCTCCAATTAAAGATTGCTAGCTATACGCAGTTGCTATATGATTCGTCACATGACTTATGTGTCATTTGGCCAGTTTTGTGATTTTAGGTTTTCAAAGCACTCTGGGATATAGATTCTGGAAACACAGCTCTGTTAAACCTGCCACTTCCAACATGTGACCTTTAGAGAAACATTCGCCCTCCTTTGCAAGCATGACTGCCCGACGTTTGACAAAGGTTAGCTTTGAAAAGTCTGTTTTGCCAAGTTAAGCATGTCATACATTTAGAGTCTTCTGAAAGGTTCTTCTTAACCCATTACATTCTCCTTAATGACCATTATCTTAAATTAAATTTTAGATGGGCTTTATCAATGCAGAAACTGCTATTTAGGGCCTCCATGTTAAATAAAGTCAAATTACTATATAAACCAATAGAATATTTTTCAGGGTTTAGTAATTTGCCAAAGACAGCTACTGCTTTGCCTTGAGATATCTTCCCTTTACATCTTTTAGCATTCTACCATTCAGTTGCCAGGAAGAGAGGAAAAGTGTGTAGTTAAAGGGACACTATAGAGACCACTAAAGAGACCACCCTATCTCAATGCAGGAATAGCAATGTTAAAATGCTTCTAGTGGCTGTCACACTGGCAACCACTGAAGGCGCTTCCTCTGATATAACCGAGTGAAACTCGACTCTTTCAATCAGATGGTGTCATAGAGATCATCTGATTGGTGCAGTGCATCGTTTTGCCGCGCATGTGCACTAGCCTCCCAATGCCGTCCTATGGGAAAGCATTGGATTGGCTGAGATCATCAAACATGATGATCTGAGTCAAGGAGCAGAGAGAGTAGCGCAGCATGTGATTAAAAAGTAAGTAATACCTTTGTAACCCTTGCATGGTCAATGAGTAGGACCCTATGGGGTTAGGAATACACATTTGTACTTCCAACACCATAGTGTTCCTTTAAAGGGTTAAAATTTTATATAGTAAATTTGACAGTGATTCCTGTATTTCAGTGGGATTTATTTACTAAACCAGTGATTGTGGAGTACTGACAAGAAAATCGCGAATCTATCACAAAAATGGGTATAGCGTTATAGTAGGGGTGGACATATAATTTGTTTGTTGTTTGTGTCTGGTTATAAATCAGGCTGCATTGCTCTGTTCTATTGACCCATTAAAGAACAAAATGTACCACTGGGCCTTAAAGGGTTAAAACATATACCATGGTTTTATATAAAAACTGCCAGCATTGCAGTGGGTTCTGTTTTGAGATGGGCAAAAAAAATGTCTTTGTCTGCTATTGTGTCTAATTGGCACAGTAGGAACTGTTAGATTTTAGCGTGACCTTTGTTTGAGAAGAATATCAGTGTCATGCTCTGATGTGATAAAACTAAAAACTGGTTTTAAATTAAATCTCAGAAGTGTAAATACTTTGACTGCATGTAAACTGTTAGGACATGACAAGAATCTTAAAAGCTGCTTTGTGAGAGATCGCAAGACACTGTTAATTTTTTTTTTTTTCAGATTAGTATTTTCGCAGTCAAAATGCTTCTAACATAGGGTGCTCAAATGTCAGATTTTCTGATTAAATGTTTTTCCCAAAAAAGTACAGTTTCCATGAAATTAAATATAGTAATGTTAGGTTTATCCCTTAGAATGTATCTTTGTAACATATTGGTCCTAATTTGAACACTCTGCTAATAGCTAAAACTCGACACTTATTTTCAATCCAAAAGCCTTGTCAATTTATGTCACTTCATTTCTTTATATCTATGATAAAATGGGATTCTAATAAACATCACTAAAACCCAGAGGGTGGGACTTTCCTTAATCATTTAGTTTGCAGGTCAGTGTTCTTGGGTTCTCTAGAACCAACATTTAAACCACACCTGCACAACCTGAGCCCACGTGATGTTTTGAACTACAACCCCCATGATTCCTTTTTTTTCTGTTTCTTTCAAAGAACAATGGGCGTTGTAGTTCAAAACTTCTTTGGAGCCGCAGGTTGTGCAGTCGTGCTTTAGACTATTCTTCCTCCAATCCATTATATTGGGGGATGGAGGGAAGTGGCAGCGATACTGCATGAATTGTCTCCACTTACTAAGTGTGTAGAAGGAGCAGGCTGAATATGACAGCTCTGGATTTCTCTGACTACTAGAGGACTTTAAGACCCTCAATATATTTTGGGAGACCGCTACCATATCAGGTCCAGCCCAACTGTCTTGGGAAATACTACATTTTTTTGTTAGTGAAATCATTCATCAGATGCTCTTCAAATACTTGGATTATGGGGTTCTTGTATTTCAGAAGGCAAAAAGAGAGGCGTATGTCTGTTTTGCAACTTGACAGAGTTCATGTTTAGTGAAGGATTAGGAAAGGAGGATGAAATAAAACAGTATGTTAGGAGTGTAAAAACAGGTTAAAATAAAACTGTGTAGGTGACTTATATATTTGTGTTTTTGTAGTGGACCTCAGAGCTGTCAATTCATTGGCTTTATTTTTATTTATTTTTTTACTGGTGACAACGGGGGAGATTTATCAAAGTAAAAACATGAGCTCTTCAAGGACAAATACAGTGAGGGTAAAAAGTATTTGATCCCCTGCTGATTTTGAATGTTTGCCCACTGACAAAGAAATTATCTGTCTATAATTTTAATGGTAGGTGTATTCAGGGCCGGTGCATCATATAGGCGACTTATGGTTGTCGCCTAGGGCACACCGGGAGGGGGCGCAAGATTTAAGTGACCCGACAGGAGGGACGAGCACATGGTACATGAGCATCTGTTTCCTATTCCCAGTTGGACTGACAGGAAGTGCTCACTGAGAGAGTACTTCCTGTCAATCCGGCCGGGTACAGGAAACAGAAGCTCCTGTACCATGGTCCGCGCCACCCGGCCACGCTACAAAGAGGTAGGAGGCACACTAGGTAAGGGAGGGAAGACACTGGGAGGGAGGGGGGTAGGAAAGAGGAGAGACCACTAATGGAAAGATGGGGAGGGGGAGAGCACTATGGGACAAGGGGGAGGAAGAGCACTATGGGATGGGGGGGGGACAGGGGAGAGTACTATGGGATGGGGGGGGCAGGGGGAAGCACTAAGGGTCAAGGGGAAATCATTAAAAAGGGTCAGGAGAGAGGATTAAGGGATGGGGCAGGGGAGAGCACTAAGGGACAGGAAGAGAGGGAAGGGGAGAGCACTAAGGGACAGGTGGGTAGAGGAGATCACTAAGGAATGGGATAGCACATATAGTAGGATAGGAGGGCACGAGAGAGCACTAAGGGACAGGAGGGAAGGGAAGAACACTAAAGGATAGGAGGGGAGGGGAAAATGAAGACCTCTAGGGGACAGGGGGAGAAGAGGAGATGAGACCACTAAGGGACGGGGGGAGTGAAAGATCATTGAGGGTCTCACACACAGGGCCGGTGCGTCCTATAGGCGATTTAGGCAGTCGCCTAGGGCGCACAGGCCACGCTACAATGAGGTAGGAGACGGCACTAATGGACACGGGGGAGGAAAAGATCACTATGGGAAGATGGAGGGGGGTGGAAGAGCACTATGAGAGGGGGACAGGGGGGCAGGGAAGAGCACTATGGGAAGGGTGTCAGGGGAGAGCACTAAGGGTCAAGGGGAGAGCATTAAGAATGGTCAGGGGAGAATTAATGGTTAGGGGGGCAGGGGAGAGCACTATGGGACAAGGGGGAGGAAGAGCACTATGGGATGGGGGGGGGACAGGGGAGAGTACTATGGGATGGGGGGGCAGGGGAAGCACTAAGGGTCAAGGGGAAATCATTAAAAAGGGTCGGGAGAGGATTAAGGGATGGGGCAGGGGAGAGCACTAAGGGACAAGAGGAGAGGGGAGAGGAGAGCACTAAGGGACAGGGGGGCATGGGACAGCACTAAGGGACAGGGGGGCAGGGGAGATCACTAAGGGACAGGGGGCAGGGGAGAGCACTAAGGGGCATGGGGGAGGTGAGATCACTAAGGGATTTTAGAGCACTAAGTTATAGGAGGGGATGAGAGAGCACCAAAGGACAGGAGGGAAGGGGAGAACATTAAGGGACAGGAGGGGAGACCTATAAGGGACACGAGGGGAGACCTCTAAGGGACAGGGGGAGAAGAGGAGATGAGACCACTAAGGGACGGGGGAATGAAAGATCATTAAGGGTCTCTCACACACAGACACACCAAAACATACAATGCATCCTACACTCACACAGAAACACACAATGAATGCCTTACACATACACAATGCATACCTCTCACACACACAGTGGCCTCTCTAGGATTCATTTTTCGGGGGGGGCACATGGAGGGCCAGGGACAAAAGTAGGGGGGCACATTTAACCCCGCCCTTGCCGCAGTTTGACCCCGCCCCTGTCGCATGTTAAGCCACGCCCCCGACACAATGTGTTTTTTATTTTTTTTAATAATACCTGGTGGAGGATTCATTATTTTCCACCAGGGATTATTAAAAAAACAAACACATTATCCTTGATACAGTGCCATAGTTGCCAACATTTAAAAAAAAATTCCAAGGACATTTTGCAGCACAGCTATCAATTACTGTCTGGGTATAATATTCCTGGACAGTCAGTGCTCTCTGTATAATACAGGGTTGTGTGTATAATAAATTGGGACACTCAGTGCTCCCTGTATAGTGCTGCTCTCTGTATAATACAGGTCTGTTTGTGTATAATAGCCCAAGACAGAGAGCAGCACTATACAGGGAGCACTGACTGTCCCGGGATATTATACAGGCACAGGCCTGTATTATACAGAGAGCAGCACTATACAGGAAGCACTGACTATCCCAGGATATTATATACACACAGATCTGTATTATACAGATAGCTGAGCATATACCCCATGTCCCAATCTCTAGACTACTAGTACCTGTCAACAGCAGCTCCCAGACGCGTGTAACAGGGCTAAAGTCTGCTGCAGCTCACACAGATGGTTCAGCGGTAAAGTGCACTCGCTGGCTGAGCCAAACTGGGAATCCCTGGGAATCCAAAGCAGCCCTGGAAAAAAATGTGTGTGTGTGTGTGTGTGTGTATGTATGTATGTATGTGTGTATATATGTATATATATATATATATATATATGTATATATATATATATATATATATATATATATATAGTACAGTAAGCACACAAGCTCACTAACATGCGCAAATAGGCTTACTGACAGACAAAACTCTCTGACTCTCACACAAGCTTACTACAGACACTCACTTGTATAAACAGAAGGCTCACTACAAAGAAGTTCAGGGACACACACAAGCTCACTAAAGACAAGCTCACTGACACACACATGCTCACTAAATAGAAGCTCACTGACACACACAAGCAGTACCATTTTAACAGAGTTAAGGGCCCCTGGGCAAAGCAATGCACTGGGGCCCTTCCCTGCCTAACAACTCACAGGAATTTAATTGTGTGATAGACTGTGAGTCCCACTACACGAACTGCTGAGTCCATGCACACACCACCTGAACTGCTGAGTCCTTACACACACAGACTGCTGAGTCCATACACACACACACAGACTGCTGAAGTCACCACACACACACAGACTACTTTGAGTCATACACACACACGAACTGCTGAGTCCATACACACAGACTGCTGATTCCATACCTGCCTTTACAAACTGCTGATTCCTTACACACGCACACGAACTCTGCTGAGTCCATACACACACAGGCACCAGGTCCATACCTGAATTTCTGCCTGAGTCCATACACACACACACACACACACACACACACACAGACTCTGCTGAGTCCATACACACACACACAGACTGCTAAGTCCATACACACACACACACAGACTGCTGATTCCATACACAAACACACACTCTGCTGAGTCTATACACAAACACACACAGACTGCTGAATCCATACACACACACAGACTCTGCTGAGTCCATACACACACACAGACTCTGCTGAGTCCATACACACACACAGACTCTGCTGAGTCCATACACACACACACAGACACTGCTGAGTCCATACACACACACACAGACACTGCTGAGTCCATGCACACACACAGACACTGCTGAGTCCATGCACACACACACAGACACTGCTGGGTCCATGCACACACACAGACTCTGCTGGGTCCATGCACACACACAGACTCTGCTGAGTCCATGCACACACACAGACTCTGCTGAGTCCATGCACACACACAGACTCTGCTGAGTCCATGCACACACACAGACTCTGCTGAGTCCATGCACACACACAGACTCTGCTGAGTCCATGCACACACACACACTCTGCTGAGTCCATGCACACACACAGACTCTGCTGAGTCCATGCACACACACACACTCTGCTGAGTCCATGCACACACACAGACTCTGCTGAGTCCATGCACACACACAGACTCTGCTGAGTCCATGCACACACACACACTCTGCTGAGTCCATGCACACACACAGACTCTGCTGAGTCCATGCACACACACAGACTCTGCTGAGTCCATGCACACACACAGACTCTGCTGAGTCCATGCACACACACAGACTCTGCTGAGTCCATGCACACACACACACTCTGCTGAGTCCATGCACACACACAGACTCTGCTGAGTCCATGCACACACACACACTCTGCTGAGTCCATGCACACACACAGACTCTGCTGAGTCCATGCACACACACAGACTCTGCTGAGTCCATGCACACACACAGACTCTGCTGAGTCCATGCACACACACAGACTCTGCTGAGTCCATGCACACACACAGACTCTGCTGAGTCCATGCACACACAC
>OW240919.1:119127703-119217546 GCA_933207985.1 Pelobates cultripes
GTTTGCCCCAGGGTGGTAAAAAATACTCGCTTCAGCCTTGGGTGTAATTTAACAGTGAGAGACAGAATAACAAAAAATAAATCCAGAAAAACGCATGTCAAAAAAAGTTTTATAAGGGGGCGGAGCCTAACAGCGGAGCTGAGCGGTCGCAACTTACTGGAGCTCCGGCTACACCGCGACGATTTGGGAGAAAACACAGCTTTGATCAAGCTGTTTCACCCGGAGACTGCCTGGAGCAACAACTGCAGCGCTAGCCCCATCACTCGGGTCTGCAGCACGAGTTGGGGCCTACCACATGCGGGCAGGCGGGAAGTGGCCATTCCCCCTGCTAAGGTACAGGGTGACTCAGCTCCCACAGTAGACCCCACCAGAGACTTGCCTCACCAACCCCACCCCCCCACACCGGAGAGGGAGATCCCGGTATCATACACATACCCACAGACGATATGGGGCGCAAGCATAAAAGACAGCTCCAGACAGACAGGCCTGCAGTGCAGGACATTAGACTATCCTTTGGGAGGGCACCCCAGCAAACACCCACAAGGGCGGCAACTGAGCAATACAGTGAGCAAGATGCCTCTGATGACTCCCCTGAAGAAGAGGATTATACCATCTCTCCTCACCCAGATGGAGTGTACCAGAGAACTAACTCAGATGAGGACTCATCCCCCGCCACAAAGGGAGATATTAAAAAATTGCTCCTAGATCTGAGAACAATGTGGAAGGCCGACCTCCAGGAAACACAAACTGAGGTCAAGTTAAACAAATAAGCAAAATGGTGCTCACACTGGAGTCCCGACACAGGCGTCGGAATGTGCGTCTGAGAGGTCTACCTGAACAGGTTGAGGGGGGGGACACGCTGCAATATGTTCAAAAGCTGTTTACCTCAATGGGCATTCACAGCCCCACAGGCACACCTTGCATCCTGGCCGCCTTCCGAATACGCAAATCCGCAGCGGCACCAGCAGACGCACCGAGAGATGTCATTGTGACAACCAAAGACATTGCGGTGAGGACCGCTATTATGGCTAAATCCAGATCTATGGGCCAAGTGAGTTTCGAGGGCCATAACCTCTCCATCTACAGCGACCTCCCATTTACCATCCTGGCGGAAAGAAGACAGCTGGCCCCAGTGGCTAGGAGTCTGCGGGACTGCTCCATCAGATACCGATGGAATGCGGATGGATCTTTGGCCGTCACACAAGGCACAGAAACATTCACCCTAACTTCATCAGATAACCCAGAGACTCTCTTTAACAAACTGGGCCGACCAACCGCCAACATACCAGAAGAGACAAACCGAGGGGGAAAAACACATGAGAAAAAGGCCATGGGAAGAGCGAAACAACAGAGCAGTCCGACCAAGAGACACCTGCCTAACACCAGAGACAGTTCTGAATCGCCATAACTGTTACTAAGGAACTGTCGGAGTGCTGTTCCCTTCAATGCTGCCATGTTCTATAAATTTTTCTTTTTTCTTTTTTGTTTCTACATATATATATATGCATATAACCTTTTATTCCTTATATAAAGTGTCAAGATCTGCGGACACCTACTGCCCGCTGATGCAATATATCATTATACATGACTTTTCTACTGCCAGGCTTGTAATTCCACATATATGCTGTGGTTGAGTTTGTATCTGCTGTCGTGACACTATGAGCATGTGGTATATGAACCTATACTTACCTAGCACGTGTTAAACTCTGCTTGCTGTTCCTATAGTTAATGTGCAAGTTTTAGACCATGTTTGACTACTTAAGTGCTAACTAAATACCCTAAACTATCAGCTCAACTTAGCCTACTATTCTTGAACTCACTAGGCTGACTTATCTAAAGTTTACTCTTTAAAAATTGTGCCTAAACATCAAATGTCACATCTTGTATTGCACAGTTAATTTCTATATACCTCAATACTGCTGTTGTGGCATACTGAGGCTGGCTGTTAATTTGTGCACAACAAAAATAAAGAATAAAAAAAAAAAAAAAAAAAAAAAAGTTTTATAAATTGATTTGCATGTCAATGAGTGAAATACGTATATGACACCTTCGACTTAGTACTTGGTGGAAAAACCCTTGTTGAGGTCAGACGTTTCTTATAGTCGGCCACCAAGTTTGCACACATCTCAGGAGGGATTTCGAAGCTGATGTTTGGCAACTCGAACCCTCCACATATTTTCTATGGGATTAAGGGCTGGAGACTGGCTGGGCCACTCCAGGCCTTTAATGTGCTTCTTCTTAAGCCACTCCTTTATTACCTTGGCTGTGTGTTTTGGGTCATTGTCATGCTGGAATACCCATCCACAGCCCATTTTCAATGTCCTGGCTGAGGGAAGGAGGTTCTCGCCCAAGATTTGTCTGCACATGGCCCTGTCCATCGTCTCTTTGATGCGGTGCAGTTGTCCTGTCCCCTTATCAGAAAAACAGCCCAAAGGATAATGTTTCCCCCTCCATGTTTGACGGTGGGTATGGTGTTTTTGGGGTCATAGGCATTATTCCTCCTCCTCCTCCAAACACGGCGAGTTAAGTTGATGCCAAAGAGCTCGATTTTGGTCTCATCTGACACAACACTTTCACCCAGTTCTCCTTTGAATCATTCAGATGTTCATTGGCAAATTTCAGACGGGGCTGTACATGTGCTTTCATGAGCAGGGGGGCCTTGTGGGCGCTGCAGGATTTCAGTCCTTCACGGAGAAGTGTGTTAATTCTTTTCTTGGTGACTATGGTCCCGGCTGCCTTGAGATCATTAACAAGATCCTGCTGTGTAGTTCTGGGCTGATTCCTCACCATTCAAATGAATGATCATTGAAACTCCATCAGGGGAGTTCTTGCATTGAGCACCAGACCGAGGGAGACTGACCGTTATTTTGTGTTTCTTCCATTTGCGAATAATCGCACCAACTGTTGTCATCTTCTCACCAAGGTGCTTGCTGATGTTCTTGTAGCCCATTCCAGCCTTGTGTAGATCTACAATCTTGTCCCTGACATCCTTGAACAGCTCAGTATAACTGATCTTGGCCATGGTGGAGAGTTTGGAATCTGATTGATTGCTTCTGTGGACAGGTATCTTTTATACAGGTAACAAGCTGAGACTAGGAACACTCCTTTTGAGAAAGTGCTCATAATCTCAGCTCGTTACCTGTATAAGACACCTGGGAGCCAGAAATCTTGCTGATTGATAGGGGATCTAAAAACTTTTTTCACCCATTGACCGGCAAATCAATTTATAACTTTTTTTAAAATGTGTTTTTCTGGATTGTTTTGTTTGTTATTCTGTCTCTCACTTTTAAAATACACCTACCAATAAAATTATAGACTGATCATTTCTTTGTTAGTGGTCAAACGTTCAAAATCAGCAGGGGATCAAACACTTTTTTCCCTGTAGCTAAATAAGAAGCAATCACCAAGGAAACCAGCAGAATGTATCTCAACATTTAGACCCCCAAATAGCACCTGTTTGATCTGATAAATCTCCCCCAATGTGCCTCAATGGTAGGACCACCATGTTTCCTGGACACAAATGATGTATATATAATGATGGGTGGCACTTGAAATGTGTGACCCTAAAGTGTGCAGAATTCACATGCTGACTAGTTTCACGTCAGGAGCACATGAATGCCACATACTGCCAGTTAGCACTTTACACTTTGACTGAGAGAATTAAGTATTTGTAAGGGTCCTGCGAAGACATAGGGTCTTTGACAACCATAACCCCAACATGTCTCAACCACAACTTGATCAACAACAAAAAACCTGTAGTGAGATATCTATAAATAATTAAATCCGAAATTACGATGCAATCGCTGTAAGGCCAGTATATATGTGACCTGTTGTAGCTTTAAAAGGTGCTGACAGGCAGGGCAAGACTCTCTCTAATGCTAAATTGCAGAGATGCTGCCTTTCTCCCTGTACTTGGGCATCATGCTCCAGTTCTCTCACTCATCCACCTCCACTCCCTTCTCTCCGGGAGGAATGCCTCTCACAACAATCTTATAATCATGTCTGGCTAGGAAATCCCTCTGCGTCAGACTCCTCGGGGCCTGTGTGCAGCAAAGGGAGCCCTTATGATCACTTTTTCTTGGCACAGTCAGACACTGGCTGCGGATCATCAGTTTGCACAGCTTAGCAGATTTTTTTATTTTTTTTGCCTTACATTAAACTTGGTGAGCTGTTAGAAAGAAATTGCAAGGATTCCTTACTGTCAGCATTTTACATTTGAATATCAGACTAGTACAAAGGATGCCTTGACAGGCGAACTGCTGCATTCTAAGCACTGAGCTAGGTGATCTGTGGTCACTGAGAGAAAAAAATCATTTTAATTTGATCCAAGTGTGTTAACTCCTTCACTGCCAGGTTATTTTAGTTTAAAAAAAAAAAAAAAAAGCTTAACATTTATTTGAAACACGGTATGCATAGCTAGAATATAAAATGAAAGGGTAATCTGTGTGTAGAATTCCTTTCAAGAATACCAGAGAAATTTTGTTTAATTTTTTTTTTAAATATATTTGTTCTTTGTTTATAGGAATATTGGGGAGATAAAATGCTTTGAGATCATATGGCAGTATAACTGATCTTGCTATAACTCAAAGAAGATTAAAAATATTAGCATAGACATAAGTGTGAAGAAAATAATATATAAAATAAAAATGATCACATGCATACATGAAGGGTATTTATAAGGGCATTCCTCAGATCAGGCTATGTATTTTTGAAAAGGCCACTAGAAGGTAAATATATGAATACATTGATATAATGTTCACATGTAACAATTACAATTATATTAGCCCTCCCTAGTACTGTTGCATGTGTAGGAGGGGAGAAGCACTATTTATAGTTCCTCTGCATAAATGCAGAGGAACATCATGTAGCCCTAGCACAGAAATCTGTTCTACTAAAAATAGAAAACTAGTACTGTAGCAAAAAGAGACATTAAGAGTAGGTGGGTGAACTATCCTTTCAAGCACACACATTTTTAAGTTTTCTACAACCTTTTTAAACAGATAAAGGGTCAGTCCATAAACACTGTAACCACTTCAACTTACTAAAGTAGTTATGGTGCAAACACACTGTCCATGTAGCCATTCCTTTTTGGTTTTCTGTGTGTAGGATCACTTCTCTAGGCTGTCAATCAGTTAGCTGAGATATTCTCTTGCCACTAATCCGTCTTTGTGTAACTTTTGCATTTGGTGTCCGCGCAAACACAGCAAACCCAACGTGTTAATGCCGGTTCCTTAGTATTTGCCTGTTGGTTAAGATATATCTAATGGAAGCTATTTTTATAAGCCCGTGAATACTTAGACTTGGAAGGCATACATACAAGTTGAGGCTAAAAGGAAAGTTTTGCCACTGAAATATAGATAAGAAGAAAGTGTGAAAAAAACAGAAAGATAGAGAGAGAGGATTTCTGAAGTCATTTTGCAGAGGAAGAGGAGAGTAAGTATTATGTTGCTATCATTTTCTACAGCGTAGGCCTCTGGGCCTGTCTCATAAGATCTCCATATCTTGGGTTCCATTTGTATTTCCACAAGTGTCTGCCCCTTTTTGACACATTGCAATCAGGGTATAATCAAAACGTACAGGGTATTTACTGAATAGGCCCTGGGGAGTCAGCACAGCTAAACGTACAAGGGCACATGTATGAGTGTGGGGACGGTGCTAGTGATTGGCTGTATGTGTTTAGGGGAGTGGTTATGGGTTTGTAGTGGGGCAGGGATCATCTTACCTCAGTGCCTTTTGGGATTCTGGCCAGCAAACAACTTCCCTCCCACCCACCCTAATTTATGTTTTGTTTTGTTTTGTTTTTTGTTTTGTTTCGTCACAGCTAGCGGGGAGCGTGTCCTTGCCAACAGGGTTGGGGAGCAGATGGAATGTCAGGAGATGGACAAGGTGGGTCTCAACCTCCCCTGCTCTGTAAGGTAAACTTTCAAGTTACCGAATTGGACGTGCCCACCGAGCTAAGAGCCGGCTGGTGGTTAGAGCATTTAAGATGATGGGAATTTGGTTTGGACGAGGGGGGAGGCGAGACACCAGTGGGTAAAGTTTTTGGTGCATAGGCACCTGGTTAAGTTCGTTGGCAAGGACGGTTATTTAAGTTGAAGGCTGTAGGGCTATAAGTGTTAATTTATTGTTAATTATGGTATGTATATATATTTATGTGTTTATCTACATTGGAATTAAAGGAAAAGAATGAAGTTCGGATGTGTCCTACAGTTCTAAGTTTTAATAAATGCTGTGGCCTGTTTAATCCAATATGCATTGTCTGTCATTATTGGGAGGATAAGTGGGTAGTCTTTCTTTTAGTCGCACCACATTCCCCGCTACGTACATACATGAGAATTCAAAGTGAAGACTAAAGTAGCCAAACTGGAGAATTTGGAGAATTTTTCCAATTTGGATACTTTGGCCTTAAATTTTAAATTGTGGTTAGTCTACGTGAGCAGAACTCAGAAGAATGGCTTCTATCTTGGTCAATTACATTTTTTTTGAATGCTTTGCCCACTGGCTATTTCTAATTGGTAGATTTAGGGCTATTCTGTAAATTTGCATTTAAAATACTTTTAGTAAATATGCAACTTAGCAATTCAGGTCAAATTCTGACACTTTGACATGACATGAGCATACCTAGTGTCAGGTCACTACCCTGCGTCTCCCTCTTTCCCCGCGGCGGACACAGTCATTGTTTTTGGCGCACTCCGGACCGTCCAGCATGTAGACCGCAGAGGGGGAAGAGCTGGCATCCAAACCCTGTACTGCAGTGGCGCCACGGTTCTTTCTATTGTGCCGCGGCCTGCAGTTACTCCATAAGTGCAGGCTATTACTAGCTTGTACCTAGAGAACTGCGCCTCTTAAAGGGGCATAGTACCTACTAGACAAACTTCAATTAACCAATGAAATGAGAAAGGTATGAACTTCTATTCTATAAAACCTCATCCCAGCATGTCTCCAGTGCTCAGTTATACTGTGCTTACTGTAGTGTTAACTTCAATTTGTATAAACCTGCCTTTTCTGATTTACCTGGTATTTGACCCTCCGCTAGTCTAATCGTCCGTGAACCTGTGCTGTCTGTCCTGACTCCTGGCTTACCCTAGCTATGAGTTTGTTTATTCCTTCGGTACCTTGTTTTGGCTCATTCCTGCTACCTGCGCTCCTCCTGTCAAATATGGAACACCTAGCAAGATTAAAGCGTTACTGTACCTATGACAAAACCCTGTATTTCCTTGTCCCAGTTATTTTCCCTGCATGCGGTAGATTGATCTACCGAACACGATCACGCCCTGGCTCATTTAACTTCAAATGTGTATTATATGTATTTTGGCGTATTTTACTATACTTTGGCTGGAGACCCCATGCTGAGGGTCTGTGTATAAAAGTGGGAATTCTGGCAATTTTTTGGGTCAGAATCGACATTTGGCAGTCCAAAAAAGAGACTGCAAAACTAAAGAGTGTGGGGGTTGTAACTAGCTTCAGACACACCAGTGAAAATATTTCTAGATATACAGTGTTTCAAGCAAAAAACTCTGCACATACAAGCTCCTACCACCATAACCACTTCAAATCACTTAAGTGGTCATGGTAATAAGGAGTAACCATTTCCGTTCAAAACATGAGTGCTAGTTTTAGTGTTCATGTTAGATTTTAACAAACTCTGCTATGCTGTCTAAATTTTGCAAGTTGCTATTCAAATCACCGAGACTTGTTGCTTCATGAATAAGCGCTAATGATTTTCACATTTTGCAATCTGGAGGGACATTCAGAGCTTAGTAAATAATCAATCCTCGTATACACAAACCAAGCAATTTATCTATCTATCTATCTATCTATCTATCTATATATATATATATATATATATAATCTTCCAAAACAAAGACGAAAAAAAAAAAAAAGAATATTTTTTTAGATCGAATTGAAATGGAACAAAACATCAGAAGATTTCAAGAGCTGAAAGAACGAGACAGAGAGAAAGAGACACGGACCAGAGATACATGGGGAGAGGGAGAGAAGCTATGTGAATGGAACAGCAGGAGTCGGGCAGAGAGCGCAGTTGATTACATAGCGGTCCTGCTGCAGATAGTTTCTATGGCAACCACAATCCAGAATCAACTGACAGCCAGGAAAATGGTTGCTGTCTTATTTTTATTCTATCCATTCTTTTCTTCTTTTCCCCGTTTCCCATTGTTTTTCAATATAGGTAGATGGGTATGTCATTGGGGCAGGAGAAATGCAGCCCCAATTACGTAGGGTCATTCTGGACATAAAACAATATAAAGATATATATATTATATATCATATATCAGGTCATGTAAGATGATGGGGGAGGGGGATGACAATGTTAGTAGTAGGCAGGGAAATATCACATGTAATTAACCTTTTCTGCCATTGCAGTAAAATATTGCTGGCCTGGGGTTATTATTTGTGAATTACCATATTTGAGTTTCTGCTTCAAGGAGCTTACAATCTAATATCAATTTGTATGCTTGATTACTGGATGATATCATATGAGATATGACATATTTTGAGTCTTTTTAGGGCATAAGCACTTTGTATTCTTTTCTCTGTTATATCAGGGGCAGCAATAATGTAGAAAATCTCCCATGATAATTGGCAAACAGTTCTGGACAATTTCGGTTGTTTGAGGACGTATTAATGCAGGATAATGGGATGCCTGTTGACTACAACACTTGATTTTCAAACAACTGACTAATTATCATAGGAGGTATTACTTTTTTTTCCTCTCCTTTTATTTATAACCATCTAACCGCTGTGCATTTAACCATTCTAATGCCAGCTGTGTTCTGATTGGCTGCTGAAACAATGTCAGTTTTTTGTATCTTTAGTAAAATGTAGTGTACCTGGGATTTCCCATACATTTTAAAACCGATGGCCTTTAATGTTTTGGATTTATACACTGCTCTGAGGAAATACATCAATTAATTGAATTAAGGCATTGAATGATACATACTTCTGGGTCTCAGACGTTGCTCCTAACCCCTCCAGATGTTAAATGCATATAAACCCAGATTTTTTTGAAAGCAATAGATGGACAGACTCATGGAAGTTGTAGCTAAGGGGGAAGGGTGCAGCATTTGAGTTGCTTGCCCTGCAGTATCTTTAACGTGTGTGTCCAGGGAATTATAAAGCACCTGAGAAATCTGGTAGAATAGCTAAATAGGGAAACGAGGGAGACCCATTCTTGAGGGCAAAGTGGGGAGAGCCTAATTTTCCATTTTGTATGATTAAACAACTGAAAACTCTACTGCCACTCTGTAAATGAATTCAGAGAGCTGGCACATAATCATCTAGTAACATTACTCCAACCAACATTAACATTTCAATTATTTGAAGTGGCCATGGTGGTTGAAGTCAGTATTTCAAGCTGTAACACTGCACATGCAGAGTTATTTTTAATTGTGTGCACCACCAGCACCGGGCTGCCTAATGTTAATTACGTGCATATTTTGTGTCTCTTGTCAGTGAGCATAGGCGCTGGTAACAGACGTGACAATCTTCCCCTTTGCAGGCAGAGTGCCAGCATGGGGAAGATGGTTTTCTGTTCCCTTTGGTCCTGTGATTAGATGCAGGAGGCCCATGTGACGTCAGGCAGAAGTGTGGAAGTCAGCTGGTTCCAGATAAGTAAAATGCTTTTTTGCATTGCAGTTATTCTGCAAACCAAAAGGTCCTCCACTCATAAATGTTGGAGTAACATTTAAGAGAAAGGCATTAGAGGGACACTGAAGTCACCATAACGGCTTCATCTCATTGAAGTGGTTATAGTATCTTGGCATTGTCCTTTCATTCATCAAAAAAAATAAATTGTGATTGGCTGAGTGTTTCAGCGGATCACAGTCCCAATGCAGGCATGAATCGGTATGGTTACAAGGAAGTGTGTAATCTATGATTAAGACACAACTCTAGTGGGGTGGAGCTATGGAAAGCCAGAGACCAAATTTAGTGTTAAACTGCTTGGAAATGATTTAACATTAAATGGAAGAACAGTGCAAGGGGGGTCCAGACTCTATAATTAATTCCATGAGGTGAAATGATAGTGCCTGCAGCATACTTCTCAACTCTGGCGTCCTGAGAATTGCTATGCCGGCGAGAGGGAGGTAAAGGGGGCAGACCTGTGATGCAATTGTGTAACTAGCACAGCCCCCAAAGGGCCAGACACTCCTGATAAAGAGGGTGCGCCTAAACTAATGGCAGGTCAGGCTGTGTGAATGCATGTCAGGTTGCCTATCAATCACTAAGGGCAGGACTTAAAGGGAGAACTGTTTCCTAATGCCCTGAACACAGTACAAGTGTATCTAATGCACTCATGTTGTACTTGTTATGGACAGGGAACAAAGGAAGGAAATCTGGCCGGTTGGGATGCATGGCATACAGTGTCCCTTGAGGACTGTAAAACCAGGGCTGGAGCATCCATAAGGTGCTAGTTTAGATTGACCGGCAGGAGGGTAGCACACAGCGCTCCCTCCTGCCAGTCACTCAGTGTAGCATGGCTGAGCGAAGCGGACCGCGGTACAGGAGAATCTGTTTCCAGCACCTGGCCGCACTGACAGGAAGTGCTCACTAAGAGAGCACTTCCTGTCAGTCTGGCCATATACAGGAACTGAAGCTCCTGTACCGCGGTCCGCTCCACTCGGCCATGCTACAAGAAAGGTAGAAAATACTGGGTAAAGGGAGGAACACTAAGAAGGGGAGGGAGGGATCAAGCAGAGACCAAGCAGAGACATATTAGCAGCAAGGCAAACAAGGCATTTGCCTTGGGCAGCACTTTCCAGGGGGAGGCTTTTTTTGCCCAGGCAAATGTCTTGTTAGCCTAGCGGCTAACTGACAATCCAGGCGGGCAGGCGGCTAACGAAAAACCCCATGCGGGCGGCGCTGGTGAGGGAGCACTGATTTGTGAGCTCTCTGCTCAGCTCCCTTGCACGCCTCAGAGTGATGCTGGGAGCCGGAATATGACATCATATTCTGGCTTTGGCATCATTCTGCGGCGTGCGAGGGAGCTGAACAGGAGAATCAGTGCCTCCTCGCCACCTGCATTCACTGGCCGACCGCCCAGCAGCCCCACTGGACCCCAGGAAAGGGAGAACCTCCTCCCCAGCATTCCCAAAGGTAAGGAGATTGGGAGGATTGAATTTTAAAAAATGTGAGTGTTAATGAGTGTGTGTGTGTCTGTTAGTGAGTGTGTGTGTGTGTGTGTTAGTGAGTGTGTGTTAGTGAGTGTGTATGTCTGTTAGCTAGTGTATGCGTGTCTGTCAGTGATTGTGTGTGTGTATTTAGAAGGGGGACGCGGGCGCCTGCGTTTTGTCATGCCTAGGGCAGCACAAAACCAGGATATACCACTGGGGCCAAGGAGGGGGGAGTAGAAAGGAGGGTTGGAGGAAGGAACACTAAGGGATGGGGGGCCAACCACTAAAAGAGAGGGAGGGGAGAGGAACACTAGGGGAGGAGGGAGAGCGAGAAACATTGGGGAACACTGGGGTAGGGGGGGTCACTAAAAGAAAGGGAGTAGAGAGGAACACGAAGAGGGGGGTGGGGGGAACATTAAGGGGAATGGGGGGTCACTTAGAGACAGGTAAGGGGGAGGAAGAAACACTAAGGGACAGGGGAGTGAAAGGAAAAAGAACACTTAGAGGGTGGGGAGAAGAACACTAAGAGAGGAGGGACACTAAAAGACCAGTAAGGGGGGGAGAAAAACACTAAGGGACAGGGCAGGGAGAGAGGGAGGGAAGGGAGAGGAACGCTAAGGAACAGGGGAGGGAGGGGAGAGGAACACTAAATGACAGGGGAGGGATGGGAGAGGACCACTAAAGGACATGGAGTGGAGAGGACCAATAAGGGACATGGAGAGGAGAGGACCATTAAGGGACAGGGAGTGGAGAGGAAAGTCACACAGATGGGCCTGGGCATGAGATAGATGCACAGAGGGGTTGAGGATGAAAGAGAAGGGCCTGGGGGTGGAAATACAAAGGGGATGGTGTGAAAGAGACACAGAGGGGCTGGAGAAGAGGAAAAAGAGAAACAGAGGGGTTAGGGGGAGATAGATGGGTTGGTGGTGAAAGAGAAACACACAAATGAGTATTTAAAGAAAAGAGTAAAAGAAAGAGAGGAGACACACACAGGGGCTGGGGGAGTAAGACACACAAAGGAGGGTTGTAAGAGATGCACAAGGGAGGTGTAAGACGCACAATGGGGAAAAATAGGGGACAAGATACACTAAAGGGGATAAGACCGTTTAAAAAAGGAGATAAGAAACAAAAGGTGGCTTAAGAGGCACACAGGTGAAGATGCTTTTTTGGGGTGGGGGTCCAAAATCATCTTCGCCCGTGTACCCAAAAATCCTTGCAGTAGCCTTGTGTAAAACATTTATATTAAATGAACACTATAGGCACCCAGGCCACATAATCTCTTTGAAGTGGTCTGGGTGCAATTCCCCTGTCCCCTCATACTTACAATGTAAAACACTGCAGTTTTAGAGAAAGCCACTAGAGGTGCTTCATGGATTTATACTTTGCATCCCCATAGGAAAGAATTAATTCAATGCTTTTCTGTAGGGATATCTGAATGCGTGTGCTTTAGGTTCCCACATCACAGTGACATCACTGTAGGAGGAGGAGAAGGCACTGGAATCAGTGAATAGTGGATTGGGGCACAGAGGCAGAGGGACACAAAAGTGTAAGGAATACAGTTTTATATTTCTAACACTATAGTGTTCCTTTAAGGAGCAGTTTTAAGAAAGAGAGGAGTGAAAAGTGTTGGATGCTCCTGGTTTTTCTGATTTCCATGGTCATTTCCCCACTTTCAATAGTTTGAACCGAGTACTTTGATAAATATCCCCCTAAATGTCCCTTACAGTTAAAACTGTGTATTGGGGATAGGTTAATTTCCTGGGGAATGTTAATTCAAGTAAATATAGTTAAAGGTATGCATTATACTTCTTTAAAGGGACACTCCAGGCACCCAGACCCCTTCTGCACATTAGTGTGGTCTGGGTGCCAACCCCCACTAGCTTTAACCCTGCAAGTGTAAGTATTGCAGTTTTCATAAACTGCAATATTTACCTTGCAAGGTTAAGTCCTCCTCTACCAGTCTACCTCTACCAGACAGCCACTAGAGGGACTTCCGTGTTCTTAGAACACAAAAGTGTTTTAAGCGACGCTGGAGGTCCTCACTATAAGTTAGGACCTCCAGCGTTGCTGAAATCCCCACAGGAAAGCACTGAATAATACTTTCCTATGGGGAGCTCTAATGCGCGTGCACGGCCATTGAGTAGGCGGAGAGTAGACGGAGTTTTAACCCCTTCAGCAACTTGGAATGGGGGTGGGAGAGAGGGCACTACAGGGTCCTGCAGTGCCAGGAAAATGGATATGTTTTACTGGCACTGGAGAATCCCTTGAATTCCAGGGATCTTGTTTATTAGACATACTTTTTAAGTATGATTTACCTGGTTATCCACTAATTTGTGAACTATAAATTCAAATTGAATTTCCAATTTTAGGATAAAATAGATAAACTGGAAAAATGCATCAATATTAGCTATGTTTTTAGCCATATTGGCTCAGAATGTTAAATTTACTTTAAATCCCCAACATTTCACAATTCTTTGATCTTTCTGTGGCATAGCATTATGGGCAATGTAGTAAAAAGAGCTTGAGCATCGAAGGGTTAGCTGTCACATTGTGGAACTATTTGTGCATGTTTAACTGTGTATAACTCGTACAACAGGGACTGAATTAATATTTCATGAGCTACTAACCCAAAGATCCTCTCCATCCTCCCTGTGGGCTGCAATTTCATTTGGAGAATGTAGAGATGCTAATTTTAGCACGTCTTCACAAATGAACATCTAAACAATAATTACATGAAATCGGAGCCATCTTTTCCACAGGGGAGAAAGCAGCAATGTCTGCATTTATGGTATGTGAGCAGACTAGGGTGCGATTAACACACACTAACTCGGTAGTATGGCATACAAGTTCAGGGCTGGCACTAGGATTTGTGGCTACACAAAAATTTATTTTGCCCCCTCCCAAAATTAATATTCTCCTTTGAGGCCTGTATGTCTCTTAATCCTCTTTCCCCCATCTTATCAACTCTTTGTCTCTTTGTTTATCTAACCCCATTTTGTTCTAACACTGCCCTTTTTATTGTTATTCCTGCTTTTGTGCCTTTATCCCCTTATCCCCCTTTTGTGATGTCTTACTCCACACTTGTGTATCTTAACCCCTTTAGTCTATCCTATCCACTTTTGCCTCTCTGTGTCCAACCTCACATTCGTGCCACTTACTCCCTTTTGTGTCAGTTACCACCTTTACATCTCTATAGTCCCTATGTCTCTAACTCCCCCACCCCTTTGTGACTCTCAGCCTCCTAAATTTGTTCCTCTCCCACGCTTCTTTTTTGACTCTCTCTCACCCTGTCTGTAGCGTGGCCTCATGGACCTCTTCCTGGTCTGACAGGAAGATGCTCATCGCTTATTTCATGCCCCCTAGTGAGCAGCTCATTGTCACACTACAGAGGGTGAAAGTTGGGACGGGGGAGATCTGTGCACTCTCTTCCTGCCTGTCACCTGAAATGAGCCACCTGGGCTGCCCTGATGCAGTCGCCTGTGCAGCCTTATGCCGGCCCTGGGCAAGTGCCTTGTGTCTCTGTCCATTATAGAGAATCTGCCTACGTGGAATTAACCTAAGGCCACATGGAGTACTCCCTGCTTTAGTATTTTCCCTTGAAAACAAACATGCTGGGATTGATGAAGCAGGTCTGGGGGAAATGGAGCATAATAGCTATGAAAATAACTTAATGCACGTTAAATTATTTCCGATACAGCATACCATCTAAATTCCATTACACACTAAAGGGTTTATTCATTAAACAGCACGCTCTAATGAACTGAAAACCAAATGGCAATTTTAGTTGATAAACATTTAAAATTATTTATTGTTTTTAAATATAAAATGTAAAAAATATCACTTATATCAAAATCTATATCAATCTATCAAAAAATATTAAAATAGTTTTTCAAAAAAAATAACTCAATTGAAAAGCTTATCCAATAATATTAAATTGACTCCACATTTATTTTTTTTATTTTACATTTAGAGTTTTGGAAAACTGTAGTTGTGGGATGCCTCTCCCCAATCAGTATTCACTAAAAAAAAATAAAGTGGTTTGTTAGGTGCAGTAAACTTTAACATGCTCATAATTCTAGTTTGATTCTGTTGTGGTTTATAAGATTCTCCCTGAATTCGGTCAGAATGTTAATTGGATTTTTGGACGTTGGTATTACTCCTTTTCTCAAAAAAGCATTATTGACAAATTACGGTGAAAAATAGTGAAGGTGTGGCTGTAACGGTGTTGGAGAATTTTTACAAATAGTCTATTTTGGCCTAAATTTTGCAATTCAGTTACCAATTCACTTGACAGGTGCATTGTCGCCATATGAGCAGGAGGATATGTACCCTGAAAACCCATACCTACCCTTTTACCAATCAAACGCAGACACTCTAAGGTATGGGTCAATATGTCCATAGCTTTATTAAATAATAATAACTTTAAAACTTAAACTAAAACATGTAAAGACATGACCATGCGTCAACAATACATATCCCATACATCATAAATAAAGGCAATGACCCATATTGTAAACATTATTATAACGATACATAGATATATACACACTAAACATAAATATACACAAATAAAGTACAACATAAAATAATTGTCTCCTAGAAGGGGTATACCCGGATACCAGTACCCCACCAGGGATCTTAGCCACTGACAGGCTCGAAACCCACCAACATTGTAATCAATCGACCAACGATGGTCCTTAACTCTTCTTTAACTAAGCCAGAGACCCTTTTCTCCCTAGCCTTCCCCTCACCAACCCCACCGCTGTAACTAAACGAGGGAAAAAAGTAAAGAGTCAACCCATGGGAGGGAGAGAGGGACCAACACAGACTGGTGAGTTAATTAATTGTGACAGGGACAAAATGGCCGACTATTTATACTAGGCCGGCCCCTACTCGATCCTACCAATGACCACCCTCCATCTCCCCCTAAGCCTGCCTCCTAGCCCTGTCAAGGCCCTATTTCAGTTACACTGCTCATGTTCCATGGGGCTACAGTTTACTAAATAAACCTTGCAGCATTGGTTGACCTCAGCCATTAGTCAAGTAACACAGTAAGGGAAGTCAAGCATCATTCGATGAAGTATCTAGGAACAGAAGCCCATTATGTAAAATAGTCACTGCATTTACACAAGAATAGCTCATAAACATAACATTGCATTGTATACACAGAATTAGGATATCATTTAATAGCAGGTCTGACACATTTTCATATCAGATAATCAAAGTACTGCGCCTCGGTGAGAGAGGTGGATGTATAATTTGTCTGCACTGTTTCTTCATGACTGTAGCTTCCTGGCATTTTGTCTGCATTACTCAGCTCTGATCTGTCCCTAAATAAAGCCGTCTGCCTTTAGGCAATAAAATATAAATAAATAAAACATGTGTGATGAGCAAGACGTGGAGAATAGGTGCCGTGGTAACAATACATTAAATCGTGCCGTTGTGTATCAAGTCTGTACTATGAAATAACATAACTCTGAGCTAATTGAAAGGCGAATGTTTGCTGTTGAATACTGTACTTTTAAGACTGCACTGGAAGTGAGATAATGCTATGTGCAATAAATTAATATTGTATCCGTATTCCTGATGAGTCACCTTTAAAGTGACACTTTGCATTAAGTCCACATGGCACATTCCCAGATGTAGTACTAATGTCTTGTGGCGTGGCTTGAACGACGTTCCGTAAATTAAAGTGGAACTGTCGTTGCCCAAGATTTTTTAATATTATGTCTACTTATCACTATATTTAATGAATATGTTTTTGTGAGCTGTGTCTACCCCTTTTTATCCTGGAACTGGGCACCCCCATCTTAGCTCCTTATAAATTTAGTCCTTTGTACACCGTTTGTTTCTTCTCATCATTTGCATTGAAGTGTCCGGATTAAAATCAGTGCTTTTGGCATCTGAATTAGTAACAGTTTTACAAATATTTGGAAGCGAATATATTCGATTCACTTTCACAAATTATGATTTACTTGCTTTTTTGCACTGCAAGGGTTAACCAGATGGCTAGCCAGCTGCCACAGTAAATTAAAATAAAATAAAAAATAAGCCTATGGGAGTCAATATGAGCTCATATTAGTATTAGGAAGGCTATAAATCTTCCAATGCCATGCTGCAGGTGAGGGCATATCTACTAAACAGTAAGCAGCAGGCGATGGCTGCCCAGTTGCTAGAAGGCCTCTATCATCATGGGGATGGTGCCTGTAAAATAACATGGGTGGGCATCGGGTGGGGGACTTTTAAATATTGATCTCAATGAAGTCGTTATGGTGGCTGGAGTTCCTCTGCTCTGTTTTATCTTTAAGTGTTAAACTGTTTTCGAACAGTGTAATGCTGCAGATGTGTCCTCAAGCGCCAATCTGCATCTCTCTTGTGGGCTAACGCGGAGGCATTATTATTATATAGTGAGACCAGCTCGATGGGTTAGTGATTGGCTGAGAGCATCGGCCTGTCACTGGCTGCTCATCACGAATAAAGGACAGAAACATACATATATTTAAACGTAAAATCTTCAGTATGAAAGAAAATAGAATTGGCCCTTTCAATGGTATAAGCCATTCCATCAAATCTTCTCTTATCGTTTCTAGCACTATGGGAGAATGTGGTATTTACTCCCAGC
This sequence comes from Pelobates cultripes, assembly GCA_933207985.1. Lineage (NCBI taxonomy): Eukaryota > Metazoa > Chordata > Amphibia > Anura > Pelobatidae > Pelobates > Pelobates cultripes. The sequence goes on from OW240919.1 coordinate 119,145,455, forward strand.
TGCTATCTCCTCCCCTGTCAAATATGTGAACTCGATTTTGTTTTGCATTGCAAAAAACCTGCTTACCTTTCCCTCTCCTCCAGCTTCATATTTTATTTTTCCCCCATGGGCAAAGAAACTAATCTCTCTGCCTGGGCTTCCCTCGATTTCCTGCATTCATCAGAACGACTGTGCTCTAACTGTGCAGGAGCTTCTGAGGTGTACCAAAAAAAAAAAGAAAAGGTTACATTTTAATATTGCTGAAGAAGGGATGAGGAAGAGATGAATATGAGAATACTGACGGCGTATTTGAATACTACACAAGCAGACTTTATTGCCCCTTGTAGAACAGAATGCTTTGTTTTAGTCAGATGATTGAGTTATTTCCACACACAGACATTCTTTTTACATTCTGACGTCCTTTTGGGTGTCAGCTACCAACATGTTCCCTGAGGACTAGTTGGGGCAAGGTACAGAAAGACTAGTTAACATAGATCTTCTATTAGATTTTTTTTTTCTAAAATATAATCGTAAACAATGCAATATTTTCCGGTGTGTGTGTGTGTGTATGTATATATATATATATATATATATATATATATATATATATATATACACTGACATAAATACATTTTAAGTAAAAGCATTCCTTGAGCTGTACCCTCCTGTTGCAAGGTTCCTCCCCCCGACATTTTCATTATTCCTACGATCGTTTGTTTTCCTGGTTCCCTCTCCTCATTCATTTATATAGTTTGCAGTCGCCTCTTTTCTTCATTAAGTATTCCAAGCATCTTTACAAAGAATGATCTTGAACTCAGTTTTTTTGCAACCCATGACAGCCTTGCAATCACCTTGGAGTATGGCGACATTTGAATATGCTGCTTGTAGCTGGCTCTGACAAGTTTCAGATATTTAGTGCCGTGCTTGAAAAGACATGGCCAAAAAAGGTAGCTCACCCGCTGTTGGACTACAAGTCCCATGATGCAAAGCACAATGGCACTTATAGTCTTGCAATAGCTAGGGATTTGCCTTATGACCACCGTGTGCTACCTGAGCAAAAGGCCTCAAAGCCCCCATAGTGACCCCATAGTGAAATGTATATGATTATGAAGAAGACCAAGAGAGCTCTGTCTTTTCTTGGTGTTAATTAAATAGTTATGCAGGCTGACAAGGACATCAATTTCAACCATTCCCTGTGGTTGCGCAAAAACAGTGAAGCCCCAAATTTGAAGCTATTTCCAAATTATATGTACTCATTCAGTAATATGTTGATGCATCCCTTGCATTTAATGCATATAACCAATCCCTAAACTTCACACCATCAGTGTAAATGTGACCTTAATCTTTTCATAAGTTAAATCTAAATTTAACAAAAATGTATGATCTGTTCTGTAAAACATGGTCACAATCTACTTTTGATCAACTATAATTCGTTCAGGCAAAAAATATATTGAAATAATCTTTGCTGCCTTGCCTTGATTCTTAGGAGATAATTTAATGTAACTTTATGTGTAACCTGTTGTGGCGTTTTGCACCAACATGCAATGCTTGCGCCAAAATTGCCCATTTGGAAAAAATACAGACTCTGGTGACTATGGCCTCTAGTGAGTAAGCTTCCCTAATGACTCCAATCATTTTGAACAAATCATTTAACAAATCATTTTAACAGTATTATCTTCCGAAGCCACCATCCCATTGTACAGCGGTATGGAATTTGCCGGCGCTATAGAAAAAATAAATAATAATAATTAAAGTCTATGGGAATGTTTGTTAATTTTTATTTTTTATTTTTTTCAAAGCTTATTAAAACAAGGCATTTGTTTGATATGAATAAAATGTAAATTGTGCTGATGTATTTACATATTTTTTATTTGTTTCTGGCTGTAAAGAAATTAATTGATTGTACATCAGTTTTAAAAAGTGTGCACTTTAATGAGATAATGCAAGGTATAGACCTGGAATTTAGGTCGCACATTGGTAGGTATTTTTATGCTCATTTAAAGCATGCTAATTTTTTGAATTGAAAGTGAAAAAGTTAAAATAAACCAAAAAAAAAAAAGCACACAAAAAAAAAATTACATTCTAAAACAGAGACAGCAAATAACAAAATTGACAACGTTGTCAGGGAAGCAGAGCAGGATGTGATACAGTGAAGGAGTGATATGATTTGCATTGTAATTTATGTAGGAAGTCGGTTCGGGCTTGGAAATCAAAACCAAGTAGAGATGAATCACATGTGGATTAAATCTGAATATATCTGGAGATTGGAGCTAGGTTTGTCCTTGGGTTTTATAGCAAGTCATCTGTGTAAACACCTTTTGATACAGTCAATTTTATTCTGTCATTTATATTGTCATCTGTAAAGCCAAACCGCTTTATATATGTTGCCTCATGTTACATTTTAATCTCCCGTCGGATTAAGTACATCTCTGCTCTTGTGTCGTCTCTGATTTATGCCCAGTGCATTGGGGCATTAAAATCCTAATCTAATGGTAGGCGAAATTGTTACACAGGTGAAAAAAAAGAAAAAAAAGGGGGGGGGGGGGGGGGGTGCACGTCAGGATACCCACAGTGATGTACAGTGGAGAATTGGGAGCCAGAATTGCATAATGTTTGTGCTTGCATTGCCTTACAGGTATCAGAATGATTTATTGATTTTTATTTTTTTGTCATCATCGTTGATGTAGAATTGACTGACCAGGAGAACTGTCTGAATGAGACCTCTATCCTTTTGATACTATTTTATCCTCTGGATATATCCCATCCATTCAAGCAAGAAAAATCCGGTTATAACATTTCTATTAAATCTTAAGGAGAATCCACTTAAAGGGATTGTAGGGACATGTCAGGAACTCAAAGGCAAGAATGCCTCTGAAAAAAATGAAAATATCCTAATTTTATGTATATATATATATATATATATATACATACATACATACATACATACATACATACACACGCTTCTTCTTATGTGCATGTGTTAATGGGATTCACGATTTGTGTCCATGTGCTTACTGGCTAAAAAAATGGGTGGAACATTTCAGACAATTAGGAATTATTTTAAATTACAAAAGAAATGCGATGCTAAAGGCATTTTGGAGACCTGTTCAGGGATTTAACACAATACACTTTAAAGTCATTTGTTGCATACTAAAGAAATCTTACCAAATTCCATGTAAACATAGAAACTGAGATACTCATCCACCACTAGACTGAATCTGAATTGGGGCTTTTAGTTTGTACACTGAATGAAAGGCAAGAAAAGGATGTTAGCACTGCTCCCAAATTGAGGGAGTGCTAAAGACTTTCGTCCATTTTTATTGATTCAAACTTGTTTTTATTTTTCAAGAATACAGTTTGATCACTGATAAATAACACAGATTTCCTAGATTGTTTAAGAACGTGGTTGAGTATCTCATGAGAGGGATGGTCAAATTGACAATTCTGTGTTTGCTTTAATCTTCCAGCCATACAATCTGGTTTTAAGTGCTACACATGGCTAAAAAAATAAATTGGCGTTGTCATAATCAATGTAACAGGGAATATATATATATATAGAGAGAGAGAGAGAGAAAGTGTTATGTGTAATAGAATACTATCAAGCTGAATTCAACCTGTACAGTGTATTCTCCTCTATATAGTACATCATTTGGGTATTTGGAATTGATTTTATTTTGATTATAAGTAAATCAGTATCAGAGAGGTGTTTTTAGGATTTCCAAGTGTATTCTGCAAAGCACATCCAAGTTGATTCACTTTATTAACAGATCTGAAACCATATAAATGTTTTTTTTTTTCATGTTCCCTATGCATACTACACAATTAGGTAAAACAATAACCGCTCAAATAGCCAAACTGGTTTAGAAAACCAGAACAGATGGATGTCCAGTTGGGCTAACAGAAAAGGAGCCAACAACTAAAAAAACAAGGGCTCTACAAAATCCATAATCAAATATGCACTTTGTCACCAAGATGCCACTCTGAATTTACAGAAAGTGAGATCTTGCAACTTTGGTACAGAAACCATAATTGGTTATGAAATTCCCTTTCTCCTCCAAAAAACAATGTATTAGCAATTCTGGCTAAAATACACCACAATGTTGGGAAGAAGACACTAGGCCTGGCTTTAAGTAGTTTTGATGAGATCCATATATGCAGTATATAGGTTTCATCTTACTGAGCACAGACTTCATGTGGCTCAACATCTGAGATCTGGTCCCAGGTTGTGTGATGGCTATAGGAGGTATGTAAACATCAATGAAGATGAACATTCAAACTGACGTCTACATTGTCAGACAGACATGCAATGCACATGTGCCAGAGCTCTATTACGGAACCCTGCATGATCTCTCTAAAATACTATTTCTTATGGACACACGCAGACATTTTTACATTCTGTTGGCAGTTTTAACAATGCAGCCAGATAAAAATGCAATCAGGTCCATTACGAATAAACAGGTTATTTACCATTTTTATTTATCAATTACTGTCACATCTCTTGAGAGTGACAAAAACGGTTATTTCTGCCTCCATGCTAGTCTTCCTACCCTGCTTTTTGTCTTTACCCTATACACTGTTTGAGATTGCCAATGTATTTTGCCCAGATGGGTGCCAGTCTATGTGAAAGATGTGAGAATTAGCGCAGGAATTATTTTAGGGGGTGGAGGAATGTGGAAACAATCAGCCCCATAGGCAGCTCTCTTTAATTAGTGAATTTAGACTGCTGCCTAAGCCCTCGTGGCTACCTACCTAGCTTTAGAGCAGACTGACCTGAAGGACCCTTGGTCATGGACCAAGGTTCCGACACCTGGAGGGGGCAAGTGGCTTGCCCCATGTGCTGCTAGGTGTGGGCCCCTTAACTCACTTTGCCGAGGGAAATGTCCAGAAGCCTCTGATCTGCAGCTTCGCCGGGTGCAGCGTTGTAGACCTTGAGTATCTCTCCACAGCAACGTTCGGACACTTCTAGTGCTGGATCTTGCAAAACAACTACTGGAGTTGGAGCTGGAGCTGGAGCTGCAGATGAGATAGCTATGCCACCAGACTACCACTACCCCATTATCACCCCCTCCAGCCTTGCCGCACTCAACCTGTCAGACTACCACTACACCACACTTACCCCATCCAGCCTTGCCACACTCACCCTGTCTCACACACTGCACATCCTATATACAAACACTACAGCCTCCGTACATAAAAACACACTACTGCTCCTAATATACACAATACAACCCCTCTATTTTTTCATAATGGGTATCCGTGGGGGCCTCATGTGAATTTAGCCTAGAGCCACTACTAGTCAGCCCCTAAGTTCCAGTTTCTAGGTGTGTCCAGGGAAAAGCACACATTTTGTAAGCATTGCCCCATGTATCCACATAACAGGGGTGAGTTGTTTGCCTGCTGAATGGTACATAGCCACAATGAATCTTATACTTCATGTGATACCGCTTTGATTGACACATAGCTGCACAAGGTCCTTGTTATCTATGGTGTAAGCCTTTATATGGGTTGGCAGTCTTACCAGCTGCACACAGGGATCATCAAAGCATCCTGGGAGTTGTAGTTCAGTTGACAATTTTCTACTGTTATGACTTAAAGGATCACTATAGTGTCAGGAAAACAAACTCGTTTTCCTGATACTATACAACCCTTAGGACCCCCCCACCCTCAGGGTCCCCCTCTCTTGGCGCTGAAGGGGTAAAACCCCTTCAGCCACTTACCTTTATCCAGCACCGGGCACCATCGGCGCTGGTGACCTCTCCTCCCCCCGCCGATGTCAGCTGCCGAGTGGAGCCGCGCGTACTTTTAAACAATCCATAGGAGAGCATTTCTCAATGCTTTCCTATGGACATTCTGCACGCTGGATGTGAATTTCGCATCCAGTGTCGCAGAAGCGCCTCTAGCAGCTGTCAGGAAGACCGCCACTAGAGGTTGGATTAACCCTGCAATGTAAACATAGCAGTGTCATTGTGCTGAAGTGGTCTGGGAGACTATAGTGTCCCTTTAATTTACAGCAATATTTTTGCAGGTAAAAAAGAGAAAAACTTGGGAGAGTAGGGCAGAAATGGTGGGTCTTTAGAGCAAATCTACAAGTAAAAAGAAAATGTGGAAGAAGGTTAATAAAACAATTTTTTAAATATCACTCAATGAAACTAGCTCAAAACTAAACATATATTAACATATAACACCTAACATGTGGGTGCCAGTTGTACCCCTTCTGTGTTTTTATGTTGTACATTAGACTTGTTTTCCATTTAATGCAAGAGACAATAGTCAAGTGATTTGTTAACAGTAGCAGCCAGATGAGTATTTCGCTAGCTCTCTTTGTCCAGATAAGCAATTATGGACAGAATTTTGAAAGCCTTTTCTGTGCTTCGCGATGTCCCAGAGGATCAGAGTTAAGGTGAAAGCACAGCATCTGCCTCTTGTCTGAGCATCATCTGCAAATACACTCAGAGCAGGAATAGAAAGAGAAACAGCCACGTTTACCTTGATGCACAGGGATCACTTTAAAACACACAAAAATATATATTTTCCTGTTAATGTGCTGCATGCCTCTTTGGGTACAGAGTGTTCTAGTAAACATTGCATAATGCGGGTACATCATTCTCATGGTTCCCCCCCACCTCGTGCTTTAAGCCAAAGCTGTATTAACCCATTTCAGTCAATTTGCTTCAAAATAAGTGATACCAACAAATAAAGAAAGCAGGGATCGCTGTAAAAATATATTCCTGTATAGCTGTAACTAAAAATTGTTGCTCTTAACACAGAGTATTGGGGTTTATAATTTAAGGGTCACTGGCCTAGCAATCAAGAATTACACAACTCCCAAACCTGTGCCTCTGTAAGGACCAGGATGTTGGAGTTTGATGTCTGTTCCCTTACTGAATAGTTTCATTCATGTTCTTTCATGAATGCAGTTACTCACAGCTGGGCATTTTCATAAACGTATATGCTGTACAGACTACTGCATGCCCATACCATGCAAGCTGTTATATAAGAAGAGGAGAGCTTAAAGAAACACTTTAGGGTTAGGAATACAAACATGTATTCCTAACACTATAGTTACCTGTCTAATGTTTAGATTTCCAGCCCCTCTCCACGTGCATGAAAAGTTGAGCTTTACTTACCATTTCTTCTGTGTCACAATGGTCTTGTCGTGAATGGCCCCCACCTCCATTGCCATCAATCTTGATGATCTCCGCCAATCCCACGCTCTAACATAGGAAAGAATTGTGAGGCTATTTCACATGCGCGGCAAAAGCCACGCTGTGCCAATCAGAATCTCCACATGAATCAATGCATCTCTATGGGGAACGTTCAGCGATGAAAGCTAGTGGCCATCTGAGTGACTATCTAGAGGTGTTACTAGGCAGCAATGTAAGCACAGTATTTTCTCTGAAAAGGCAATGTGTACGTGAAAAAGCCTGCAGGGACACGCTAGAGACACCAGAACAACTACACTTAGCTGTAGTGGCTCTGATGACTATAGTGTCCCTTTAAGTTACTTCAACCAAACTTGTGCTCCCATTTAGCTGTTCAGTTGTCTGTTAAAATCAGCTAAATCTCTGCATAACTTGACTGACAGGACTATACACAAACAGCTGAACTGCAACTAGATACTTGCAATTCAGTTAAAGGACCACTATAGGCACCCAGACCACTTCAGCTTAATGAAGTGGTCTGGGTTCCAGGTCCAGCTAGGATTAACCCTTTCTGCTGTACACATAGCAGTTTCAGAGAAACTGCAATGGTTACTTTAGGGTTAATCCAGCCTCTAGTGGCTTTCTCACTGACAGCCGCTAGAGGCGCTTCCGCGCTTCTCACTGTGATTTTCACAGTGCGAAGACCCAGCGTCCATAGGAAAGCATTGAGAATGCTTTCCTATGAGACTGGCTGAAAAGGAGGAGGAGAGTTCCCTGAGCCGAGGGAGCCCGGCAGGGGAAAACAGGTAAGACTTAACCACCTCATCCCCTTAGAGCCCGGCGGGAGGGGAACCCTGAGGGTGGGGGGACCTAGAGACCCTATAGTGCCAGGAAAATGAGTATGTTTTCCTGGCACTATAGTGGTCCTTTAATACAATTCTCCAATAAAGACTGATTATTCACTAAATTGAATGCAATTTCAAAATAGAAAAAAAATGAATTTTCTCTAAATCAGCTGTGCTTTAAATTCAGCTTCTCTGGCCTTAAATTTGTAATTCACTTTGAATTCTCACTTTAGTAAATAAATCCGCTGGGGAACTTTAACCTAAACTCATATCCCTAATTTATCTCAATGTAACCGCAAACACCCTAAAACGATACCACATATGTTCCGCAAACCCTACTGTTGGCTTAAAGGGATGCTATAATGTGTATTTCTAACACTATAGTGCACTCTGGTCCCACCCTTTCCTGTGCGGCCCCCCATGAAAGACAAAGGGTAAAAAAATAAAAAGTTATTACTCACCTGACTCCAGATGGGTTGCGTTCCGCCTCCTCCAAAGTCATCCGTCAGCAGGACCTAATGCGCATGCGCTGTGAGCCCACGAGTGCCCTAGGCCCTCCCCATGGGAAAGCATTGCCTCAATGCTTTCCTATGGCAATTTCAGTGATGCTGGATGTCCTCAAGCAGAGCATGAGGACATCCAGCATCATTTAGGGGACCCACACTACGGTAAACTCCTGGACGTGCCTTTACTGGCTGTCTAAGTACTGCAATTTAAACTTTCTCAAAAACGGCAATATTTAAACATTGCAGGACAGGAACACTGCTCCCAGACCACTTCAATGAGCTGAAGTGGTCTGGGTGCATATAGTGTCCCTTTAAAGGCATCTTTAGATATCTCCTAGCTGGGACATTTGTGTACTATTCCGTCACATTTTCACTGAGGTATATTTCAGACAAATATCACTGTTGCCATGCAATCCATTTTAAAATAGAAGTAAAACATGCTGCTCAATCATTGTATATAATGAATTAGTAGGTACGTTTAAGAGAATTGAGCTGAAAGAAAGTAAATTAAGGTGCAATTTAGTGACTAGACCCCTTGGGTCATTGAATAAAGACAGTTATTTAGTATTCTTGTCATGTGTACAAACATAGCATTTTTATTAGAGAAGTGAAACCGACAAAAGAGAAGTGACACATATTTGCGTGATCTCTGGAGACATACAATCTTGATGCATCATTAGAGTTAGAGTAAAAGCTATATACAAATAAGACATGTAAGAGTGAAAATAGAGTTTATGCACTAAATAGTGAATTGTAGTGAACTGAAAGTCAAATTGCAAAATAGCAGATTTGGATAGCAGTCTTAGCCAAAATGCCAAAAGTGTGTATAAAAAAAAAGTGTATACACATTTTTGGCATCTGGTTCCTGCTTATATAGGAGTATAGTTCTCAACTACACATTGTGCTGTTATTGAGCCTATTGTGACGGTTCCATCTCTGTGAGTATTATTATACGTGATCATTCTCCTTCTTATATTGGATATACAGTGTTGCACTATATACTTTCTTTGTTTGAGTATATATATATATGACAAAAGAAAGGATCACACATAAAGAAGGGGAAGGTCGCCTAATCAGACCTACTAGCTATTCATCCTTGAGCTAGGTTTTCAGCTCAAAAGAATGTGAGTGGTTCCATATACTATTTGTACTTTATACTGGGTTTTTTTAGTTTTACACTATTGGACATTTTCATCTTTTTAGGCATTTAATCACAGATAACATTACCACTGTACTATACTGTTTTAAGGAACTTAACCTCCATTTTTGTTCATATAAAGTGCTACACCATATTGGCTATTTGTATATTTGTTGTGTGTATTTGGAGAGATTACACTTTGTGTTTTAGCAGCTATATTATATACAATTTGGTTAGAGCACTTGCATTGTATTTTATATACGGTAACTAGGGCTGGTATACTATTTTTTCCTTTTAAACACACCTCTAGTGGCTGTCTTCCTGATGGCCACTAGAGGCTCTCTCCCTGTGAGAACCAAGTCAGGCGCAATTTGCTGCACATGCACACTAGCCTCCCAATGCTTTTCTATGGAAAGCATCTGATTGGCTGAGATCATCAATCCAGGGAGGCGGAGAAACCATGGCAAGCTCAACCCAGTAAAGGAAGAAAAATAGTAAAACTCTGCTTTCAAACCCTCCAGGGGTTGATGGGGGACTCCTATATGGGTAGGGGGACATTATAGCATTAGGAATACATGAGTGCATCCTAACAATATAGTTTTATTTTAAATTTGTGCTATTTTAAGAAAGTTAATAGGGTTTTTGTTTTTGGTTTTTTTTTAACAGGGGTTTTCCTTAGGAATGCTCAAAGAGAAACAGCAAAGCATTATGCTGTGTTTGTCAGTACAAACTGAACAGTTAATCATTATCCTTTGGTGAACATTTTGCAAAGGGCTCACAAAGATTTGGAGCATTCATGGATCTAATCCTGAGCTTTGATGCCAGCATTATTCAGCATTATGGTCGTGTGCAGGAGGTGAACAATATTGTTTTGTGGGTTTTGTTTTTTTTGTTTCAGAGAAGCACATAGAGCTCTACACAGCCTAGGCAAGACTGGTGATTCAGTGATTCTATGCTGGATTAGCCATGGAGTGCATCCATAACGCGCATCTCATTAACAACTCACATGAAAGATCCGTTCACGTAAACGGACATGTTGACCCTCTCTCTTTGGTAAGCTGATTAGACACCTCGAAAAGTTGCATTAGACTGAATTTTCTTGATCTACTCAGACAGACCAAAAAACATAGAAATAGCGGAGAAATTGTTTAATTATATAAAAATTGATTGATAATTTAAGTGAAATTACAACCCAATTGGAAAAATCCATCTCTGCTATTTTTCCTGTTTTATTAACATTACTACTGCAGAGGATTCTGGGTGGGCATATGCAAATTAGTTTAACAAAGAACCAGATTTTTTCCGCATTCCATTTTAAACATTCCTTTGAGTTTGTGTTTGCTGTATATAACCGCTTTGAAACACAACTTAGGAAAAGACGCAAAGCCAGTGAACCACTCATGGACTGCTGTTTCATTGTTAATGCAAATCATCAGCGTGAGGTTGGTTACTGGTTTGCTATTGAGGCTTGGTGGTGCTTGGGAAGCAAAAACCAAATAGGTTATGGTGGGGAAAAAATTGTGATTGAAAACCATCACTGCAAATTTGTGATTTCTGTGGGAAAAGCAAGTCTTATGGCTTCACTGGTGTGCAGATTTTTGTTTAACATTGTATTAACTATTCACAGACTTCAGGTGGAAGGGGTTTTCAGTCACAATCGTCCGTGGTGAATTTGCCAATCTTGGTGTTCTCTGGCAAATGCCAAACGTCCTGCACGGTGTTGGGCTGTAAGCACAACCCCCACCTGTGGACGTCGGGCCCTCATACCACCCTCATGGAGTCTGTTTCTGACCGTTTCAGCAGACACATGCACATTTATGGCCTGCTGGAGGTCATTTTGCAGGGCTCTGGCAGTGCTCCTCCTTGCGCCTCCATGCTCTGGACACTACGCTGATAGACACAGCAAACCTTCTTGCCACAGCTCGCATTGATGTGCCATCCCGGATGAGCTGCACTACCTGAGCCACTTGTGTGGGTTGTAGACCTCGTCTCATGCTACCACTAGAGTGAAAGCACCGCCAGCATTCAAAAGTGACCAAAACATCAGCCAGGAAGCATAGGAACTGAGAAGTGGTCTGTGGTCACCACCTGCAGAACCACTCCTTTATTGGGGGTGTTTTGCTAATTGCCTATAATTTCCACCTGTTGTCTATCCCATTTGCACAACAGCATGTGAAATTGATTGTCACTCAGTGTTGCTTCCTAAGTGGACAACTTGATTTCACAGAAGTGTGATTGACTTGGAGTTACATTGTGTTGTTTAAGTGTTCCCTTTATTTTTTTGAGCAGTGTATTTTTTTTATAAAGTTGGGGTCTCTCATTAGATCATTGCCACTCCCCCTCCCCCCCAAAGATAAATGCATTAAACTCAACTTATAACCAGTGCTGTCCCATGCTCATAGCAGGATCTGCTTCTTGTCTTGACAGATGACCTTGGACCAATCCAAAGCATTGGGGCCCTGTGTCACATGTACCACAATTGTTGCACTCAGACAACCCTTCGACTCACTAGAGTCACTATCAAGCAATATACATAGATGGCACATAATTTAAAGGAGCACTATAGGGTCAGGAACATAAACATTCATTCCTGACCCTATAGGGTTAAAACAACCATCTAGCCCCCCTTTCCACCTCATGCCTCCCTAAATATAGTTTCATCTTAATTGTATTCAAGTCTGGAGCTGCTTACTTTGTCCCTGTTTCCTTTAGACCTGCCCACTGCCTGCTGACATCAGCCAAAGTGGTAGCCTGGTACAATCACAATACTTCCCCATAGGATTGGCTGAGACTGACAAAGAGGCAGATCAGGGGCAGAGCCAGCACAATTCAAACACAGTTCTGGCCAATCAGCATCTCGTCATAGAGATAAATTGAATCAATGAATCTCTATGAGGAAAGGTCAGTGTCTGCATGCAGAGTGAGGAGATACCGAATGTTTGGATGCATTTTAGGCAGCCATGACCCAGGAAGGATCCCTAACAGCCATCTGAGGAGTGGCCAGTGAAGTTATCACTAGGCTGTAATGTAAACACTGCATTTTCTCTGAAAATACAGAGTTTTCATCAAAAAGCCTGATGGTAATGATTCTACTCACCAGAACAAATTCAATAAGCTGTAGTTGTTCTGGTGACTATAGTGTCCCTTTAATGGAAACACAAATTAAAATTTAGTTTGCACAGAAAAACTTTTTTTAAAGAATCATTTATCGAATAGTAAAGTTAAAGATAAGACATCAATATGTAACCAAGACCTTTTTGACACATATTCTATAATAACCCTCTCACATACAGTATTACCCCATATGTAGTCATATTTTGCCTAAATACAATGTATAATGCCCATACAATATCCCCCTCACATTGCAGCTATGTTGCCGCTGAGCATACACAGACCAATACACACAAACTATGTCTATGGTATGGTGACTGTGGCTGGGTGTGTGTGGGAGGTGAGTGTGATTGGGTGACCGGGGGGGGGAGGGGAGCAACATGAGTCTGGTGCTTGATTTGGGATGGTGACTGTCTGTGGGGAGCTTGCGTTTCTATTTTCATCCTACCAGTACACTTTAGTAGATGTATTAATCAATGTTGTTCCTGGACCCTCATGTTAACCTTTTGGCATTGAGGTGGGGGCAGTTTTTTTACTTCCCAGGCGGTCCAGTGGACTGTCAGGCAGGTCTTCACATCCAGCTGTATATGGACCCCTGCGAATTCGCCCTTCTGGTGACTTCCTGTCTGATCAGAAGGGAGCATTAGCAGCGATCTTCACCTAGCTTGAGTGCATTGAAATGTTTGTCAGGTCTCTCCACTAGCCCTTGCAGCTGCAGGGGGTCAAAGCAGAACCAGCACTATTGTGATAGCACCAGCTCTGCTGCCTTGAACCCTAAAGGGGACAAATTGCAAATAAAATGTATTTGCAAAATAAAACTAACTTTGTTTGTAATATTATATAAAACGTTCTGTAGGGTTAGAGGGTTAACTAGTACATCATAACTTCCCCCCCGCTCAAAACAGTAAAGTGCTCCTAGTTATGTATAACCAGTAATTGCCAAAAACAGAAGCATATAAGAATTTTTCCAGAAATCAGCATCAATAAAATAATCTATTATGAGTTATTTTTTTCTTAGCTGAAGAAGTAATAACAGCTATTGTAGTTAAGGACCAATTGCAGTCTGAAAAGTTACATGATCAATATTAGTTAAAGAAACACTATAGTCACCTAAATTACTCTAGCTAAATAGAGCAGTTTTAGTGTATATATCATTCCCCTGCAATTTCACTGCTCAATTCACTGTCATTTAGGAGTTAAATCACTTTGTTTCTGTTTATGCAGCCCTAGCCACACCTCCCCTGGCTATGATTGACAGAGCCTGCATGAAAAAAAAACTGGTTTCACTTTCAAACAGATGTAATTTACCTTAAATAATTGTATTTCAATCTCTAAATTGAACTTTAATCACATACAGGAGGCTCTTGCAGGGTCTAGCAAGCTATTAACATAGCAGGGGATAAGAAAATCTTAATTAAACAGAACTTGCAATAAAGAAAGCCTAAATAGGGCTCTCTTTACAGGAAGTGTTTATGGAAGGCTGTGCAAGTCACATGCAGGGAGGTGTGACTAGGGTTCATAAACAAAGGGATTTAACTCCTAAATGGCAGAGGATTGAGCAGTGAGGCTGCACGGGCATGTTCTATACACCAAAACTGCTTCAGTAAGCTAAAGTTGTTCAGGTGACTATAGTGTCCCTTTAATGCAAGTATAACTATGTCAGTGGCTTTGGTGTGACTACTTAATAAATCTGTAGGCAGTGAGCAGAAAGTGAAATCCCTCGGGTTTATTTTACATAAACTTCATCTAAAGTGAGAATTCAAAGCAAATTTAAAATTTAAGGTCAAAATAGCTGAACGGGAAAATTCTCTAAGTCTGCTATGCTTTCAGATCTACTATTCTGGCCTTAAATTTGAGATTCTCTTTGGTACATAACAATGTAGATGTTACAAATATACCAACACAGCAGGAGGCTTAGAGACCTCCGACAAATAAAGGACACTCAATACATTGATAGTAGACTTGCCATAAAAATATAGATCTACTCAGAGATCCATAATTACTAATAATAAAGAGTGACTTTGGATTCCAATTTCGAGTTGAATGGCATGAGGATCAGTGCTTATTTCAGAACAATATTAAAGTGCACAGATCACAAATGACATACACAATCGTTCATAACTTTAAATACAGATTTAAGTGATTTTATGCTGTAATCTGTATTGTTCGAATAGCAATCTGAAAGAAGATTTATCTAGTAAGGAATTTTCCCGGAATTAATAAATCCCTGTAGAGTCTTCCTTTGGCTTCTGCCGAAAGTGACAGCAAGCAAGCAATGGAATTAAACCCATGTGTTAAAGCTGACATTTTCTATTGTCTGCTTCTGCATTTAATAAGCCTACAATCTTTCACATAGGTAGGCTCTCCAAAAGTAATATATCAATTGGATTTTTCATGATGTCAATAAATTTCTCTAACGTCTAAATTCTTTGTCTTCAGATAAAAATGACATCAGACAATGGCTTGCCATTTCTTATTAACAAACGGCCCTCAGAAGGATATTTGCCTACAGCAATATTATCCTTAATTACTCATTTCCATTTTTTTTTCAGGATCTAACTGCTCATCCTCGGAGCATGTGCCCTTGGCACAAAATGCAAAAGAGCTGCCATTCTAGACAGACCTGGTGTTGGAGAAAGAATTATTATTTACAAGCGTGAGAATCGAGCATGTTGAGAGTCACGTGTGTCCATTTGTGACAAGTTAATGTTGTGCTATAGGATGTGCAGTGGGGCAGAAAACTGCTTGATTAAAATACATTTTTTTTCCCTTAATGCTTTGTGCCTGGCAATGTCTGCCCATTTGTTAGTCAAACGGTTTTATTCAATAAAATAACATTTTTGGTGAAATGAAATACAATTTGAAAAATTAGGTATGGTTAGGTGGGTTCTTTACACGCTAAATGTGAATAAGAATAAGGGGGGGATTCTTCTATTCTACTCTAAGTGTGGTGCAAAAATATAAAGGGAGAGGTAGCATCCCCGGAACGGGCCTGCTGTTTTTATTGGTTTTAATGCCAATTGCCCCACTTTTAGAATTTTAGACCACTTTTTATAGTAGAACACATTGATAAATCTCCCCTAAGGTGTCTTGGTAGTATAAGTAAACATTGCTACTGCATACCTCCCAGGCAGTCCCTATTTTGGGCCCAAATCCCTCTGTCCCTCTTTTCTATCCTAATGCAACAAAAAAGCTTCAGCCAAGGGTAAATGCTATGGCCAGTCCCACATATACTGACTTAAGCCCCTCCTAAAGTCAGCCCTATACCAGTGATGGCTAACCTTGACACCATAAATTGTTTCTGGACTACATTTCTCATGATGCTCAGCTAGCTTTTAGAGTCTAAAAGCTAGCTGGGCATCATGGAAAAAGTAGTCCAGAAACAATTTATGGTGTCAAGGTTAGCCATCACTGTCCTATACCAAGTTCTTAATGTGCTCTATAAATCACCAAATCATTTAAATGTAGGTTCTTGTGTTACTTTGAATTCATTAAAACTCCACACCTGCTGTATTAGCCTCAAGCCCAGGTTGTATTAATCCAGCACCCACTGCATTAAAAACCCACAGCAATACCCAAACACTGTCGTATTATCTTTTCCAAATATTGTTCATGAAAGTAGCAATGTCATATATCATATAATTGGAGGTGACTCAGGGCTAACAATGAATTGATGCCAAGATTAGACCAAGGGCTTTCCAGTACCGCACTTGGGACCACTGGCCACGAATACAGAAAAAAACACAACTAGAAAAATGATCCAAGTAAAGATTTTCAACTCTGATGGCCAAAGCCCTTTTTTTGCTCCCCGTCACTAGCGAGGAAGTAAAATTTATATAAGAACTGCAAGATCGTTGAAATCCAATTAGTGCCACCTGCAATTTTCATCCTGGTTCCGTTCCTTTAATTAAAATACTCTGACTATAGCTGAGTTGGATAATTTTTCCATATCAGCTATTTTTCATAAATTTTGCATTTCGGTTTCTCACTACAGTTTGGCATTTAATCAATAAAAAGACATATATATTTATTTATTTTTTCTGCCCGATTAGCTCTATTGGAAAAAAAAAAATCTTAATTCAGCTATATTGACCAAACATACTGAAAGTTGGCTTTCTGTCCACCACACGGTTTAGTAAATAATTCCCATGGGCCCTCCGCTTTCTAAGCAGACATTTATTAAGCCATCAATGGACTTGTAAGGTAATCTAAAGCTCTCATGTTTACTGAAATATACTATTGTGACTTTATATGAAGCGGTAGAGAGAGAGAGAGAGAGAGAGCAGATTACTAATGACATTCTATTTCTTGCGCCGTACAATTCTTGTATCCTGGGATATACTCTTTTTCATCACAAGCAGCTGTATGAATACACATAATTTAGTGCGGAGGCGAAGCACAGATATTGTTACAGCTGGAGGTTAATATTAAGTTGAATCATATTTCTAAGCGAACCGGGAAAAATAGCGCGCTCGAGGGTGTCACGAAAACACAGGGCAAGGAAAATGTTTATGAAGAAACAGCAACTGTATTAGAGATTGCCAAAATATAAAAATGGGAGGTTCTTTTACTGCTTTAATGCCATGTAATGTTGGAGAACATTGCAGAAAATAGTCATGTGAAATCAACACACGTCGCTGTTTTAGAAATGTCCTTTTTATCCGAGGCTCGTCGCTGTCAGAAGTCGCAGCACTGCATTGACAATGAAATGCTTTTTGCTAAAAAGGTGCAGAGATTCAACTAATATGAGAGAGTCAAGTGAGGTTATCCACTAGCCTGAGAATTTTGGAGGGAACTGGACATTTTAGGCTGAAGTAGTTGAGGTGGAAAAATAGCGGATTTGGAAAATTGTTCCAGTTTGGCTACTTTGATCTAAATGGCGCAGTTCCTCTATCGTATCCCTAAAAATAAATCAGTTTAGTGAATAAAACCCAACCTCTAAGATAACTAATGGTAGGTTTGTTAGAGAGAGAAAAAAAAACATATTCATGGTTATTCACAAAATTAAAAATTTGGGGGAATTCAAATTAAATTTAAAGTGAATTCCAAATTTTAGACAAAATGGAAGCATAGCTGTTGAGCTATTTTGTCTTTAACCCCTTAAGGACACAACATCTGGAATAAAAAGGAAACATGACTGAATATTTCCATCATGTGTCCTTAAGGGGGGTTAAATTTTGAATCCACTGTGAATTAATTTTGAATTGCCAACAATTCTCACTTTAGCAAATAATGACTGTGTCATGTTTATTGATGGCTGGAGATTTTG
Organism: Pelobates cultripes; assembly: GCA_933207985.1. Classification (NCBI taxonomy): domain Eukaryota; kingdom Metazoa; phylum Chordata; class Amphibia; order Anura; family Pelobatidae; genus Pelobates; species Pelobates cultripes. Next base: position 119,163,445 of record OW240919.1, read on the forward strand.
AGGCACTTAATTGAAATTATTTTTTATTACTTTCTGGGTAAAGAAATGCTTAGTCTTCTCTAACACGATCTTCAGCTTCACCCATTAGCTTTGGGGCGTCAGACGTCCTAAAAGGCAAGGTTAAGTATAGTCCTGTTTTCTCGGGCTGTTGTTGAATAACAGAATAAGGGGGTACGTCAGACCTTACTTAAAGTAGAGGTTTCTCAAAAACCGGTATCTAGAGGATTATTGGTCCGAACTTGAGATAACATCTCAATGGGTAGGGACTGAGTACTGGGAGTTAAGTGGGTAGACTCAAAATCATAGGATAGATTCCTGTAACCATCCACCCAAAATTAAGTTAAAATACCTTAACAAATTCTTATACCTATAGTAAATGATCCGGTTTCTTAATCACTGCAAGTACGGAAGACAGAGTAAATGGTCACTGCTTTCAGACAGCGTGGTATTTAATAATGGTTTGATGATGGCCAGGACAGACAGAAAGATCTTTCGAAGGCAGGATACGGTCCATGAGTAATGTATCTATCAAAAGCTATGACAACAATCAATGAATCTCCAATGTGACCTTTCCCAGTGGTGACAGTAAACATGCACTCTGAATAGACATAGTGACGGGACGCTGATTATCAAGGTTTTCCCAAATTCCCAATGTGACGTGGCCACAATGTAGCAGGTACTTGCATTAGCAGCCGGTATTGATCTTCATTGATGCAATCAATAATTGCACATAGAAGTTCCCAAGCCTTGAATAGTGTGTGGAATAACGCAATACAGAGATAAATTATTATGATTATTATTATTGGCACTTGTATAGCGCCAACGTATTCCGCAGCTATGAGGGATAGGTGAGAGGATTCAGTACAAATTGTAAAGAAAAAATCTGAGGCAAAAGTTCTGAAAGTGTAATCATGATGGAATCCAATAAGGTAGAAGTGCTGATTGCTACTTTTACAACTCTACTGAACTTTAATGAAAGACCTTAAAATAATGACTTGTGATAATTGAACAGTTCTCACAAAATTGAGACAATCTCATGCTGCACAAACTGAACTTTTGGTCAATATAAAAGCCCTTAATATCACTCTGTGAATTGTGTGTTTCTTTCACCACCAGCCCGTTTATCTGCCCCTAGCCCCTCTGTCTCTTTTTCCTCTTCTCTGTATCTCTTTCACCCTCATCCCCTTAGTATGTCCACCCCCAGGCCCTTATGTGTGTCGCTTTCATCCCCAGTCCCTCTGTACATTTTTCTCACCCCCAGGCCCATCTGTGTGCCTTTCTCCCCCCTCAGGCCCGCCTGTCTGCCACTCTACCCTCTATGTCCCTTAGTGTTCCTCTCTCCTCCCCTCCATGTCCATTAGTGGTCCATTTCTCTGTCCCTTAGTGTTCCTCTCCCCTCCCTCCCCTATACCTTAGTGCACCTCTTAATGTCCCATAGTGCTCTCCCCCCTCCTATGTTCCATAGTGTTCTTTCTCCCCCTCCTCTGTCCTATAGTGTTCTTCCCTCCCATCCCCTCCCCCTTAGTGTCCTTCTCTCCCCCCTCCCCCTTGGTCCCCAGTGTGGCTCCTACCTCTTTTTGTAGCGTGGCCGATCGGAGCGGACCACGGTACAGGAGCTTCAGTTTCCTATACCCGGCTGGACTGACAGGAAGTACTCTCTCAGTGAGCATTTGCTTTCAATCCGGCCGGGTACAGGAAGCAGAAGTTCCTGTACCGCGGTGCGCACTGCTCCGCTCGGCCACGCTACACAGAGTGACTGACAGGAGGGAGCGCTGTGTGCCCACCTTCTGTTGGTCACTCCAATCCAGCACACCACCCCGGGCCGGTTCGCCCTAAGACTGCCGCTTGTGCCGCCTTATGGATGTGTGGGCCCTGATTTTAGGGTACTGTCCCAGCAAAAACAGGTCCCAGGGACCGGTCCTACATTTTACACTTCTGCCAGCAATGCTAAGTGCATGGTCTGCCTGGCTTGGGCATACTGTCAGCCTAGCTGACTCTCATCAGGAGCAGACCCACCCACCACACATTGTCTGGTCCAATACGCCGTCTTCCTTGCCCACCTCCGTTCCAGAAGGTGTGCATGGACGCTTTTCAGGTATGTAGTAATACTCCTATATGTGTATGTCGCATTGTTTTTGTGTAATTGTATTTTTAATTAGGTTGGTGTTTGTTTTAAAAGTGTTTGTGGCTAATTATGTATTTTTCTGTCAAAAACATTGTCCAGTTTAAGAAATCCTTTACAACCCAACACTTTTTAGAAAAGCATAAGAGCTACCATTGTAATTCCTCAGCCTATAGTATAGTTCACACTCCTCGTTTTTTGCTTGTTACAGTGGCTTGTATGTTTTATTTTCCTATTGTACAGCGCTATGGAATATGTTGGTGTATTTAAATAGTAATATTATGCTTTTGGAAATAAAAGCACACACAGATATAGCAATCGTATAAGATGTTGAGTCAAAATCTTTGAAAGCAAACCGTGTTCCCTATGTATTCTTCAAACTAACACCATTGTCGGGGCATCTATTGTATTTATTGAAACAGTGACGCTACATGAAAAATGCTATATCTCTCATTAACCTTATAGCACGGAGACCTATTAATGAAACCCCCGCTGGTTATCTTTACTATGTGACCTTTGCTGCCTTTGGCATAAATGAAAGAACTGTAATGATTACCTGGGCTCACTGGGGGATGGGATAACTGTCTATATTGAAATGATATTTTTAAAAGACAGAAGTCTCAATGCATGATTAATATACCATGAGAAATATCCATATTTAATTAAAATTCACACAGAAACTTAGGAGTAAATCCTGATATGTCATTTAATAAGTAACGAGATGTTAACTGTTGCCAACAAGACATTAATGATGTCAATGCAATCACTATCTCATTGTTTCAAAGACCACTTTTACCATTATCAGTTCTGCAAAAAAGGGTCTTATACTTTTTATTAATCAGTGAAGCTTAAGAGGTCTGGATGTGTCAAAATAATTATTGACACATTTACGGAATCTTGTTACGCGCTTGAAATTAATTAGCCAATAGTACTTGATAAATCGCAGAACACACTTTTCAACTAATTAAATAATACGTAGAAAAATTAGAAAGCAGTGTTGTGCATGCGTAGAATTAACAGCAAAACATCTCCTGTGATTCAATGATGTTTGCAAGTAACATCACCAAATTTATAAAACGTTTCCCTGCTGATCAATTAAGGCAAATAAATTAAAAATAAGTACTGTAGCAGCAAAATTTAACCACAACATAGCCCAATTGATAACCCAATACACATGTAAAATATACAATGAATGTCTACTTTTAACATGTTTAAAGAAACACACAAACTTATCAATGTCCATTTGGAACACAACAGGTTAATGATACATATGTGCTATTTTCATGAATACTACGATCTATAACAACCTGTGATGTGAATTGCAAACCCTGCAAATTGCCAATTTTGTTTGTTTGTTTGTTTGTTTGTTTGTAGCCTGATGTTCTTCTATTAAGTTCAAGATTGCGTGATTAACGATTGCAACAAAAGTTAGATATTGATCAAATACTGGTGTTGGATAGTGAGCAGGGGTGTAGACCTAGAGAACTGTTGCTGCTATAAATCACATGAAATAATAATGACATGCAAACAGACTATTTACATCACTTTTTTTTTGTTTTGGGCAAATATGATAATCTTTCCAGTATTGAGAAAATATGGTCATGTTATTTACTCATAGGAGAAAAAGAAACCTTCTAATAAGAGTACACATTAAATACATTTTTATTTGAAGGAAAAGTTATTGGAGATTAGAACTAGATGTTCCTTGTAAAAAAGCATTAATGTGAATGCGTTATTAAAATGGTAGTCTCCAAATCCTAAAGTGTGCTGTAGTGGTTATAGTGATAAGAATAACCGGGCACCCCCTTTATAAGTAGAGTGGTTTAAATTCTAACCTGGGGACCACGAGGTGCTACACTCTGCTTTCACTACAGCTTCAGTGAAATGAAGAAGCTTTCTGCCCGAGCTAAAAGTGGCAGTGCAAGGCATAGCTCTTGGCTGAGAGTGATCAGCTGATGCTCTCAGCCAATGAGCTATGCCCTAAACTGCAGGGCATAGCTTTGGAGTGCGAACGTAAGCTGCTAAGCATGAAGTCGCAACCAGTGGATTCCAGGTAAGTCAAACCATTCTAAAATGGTTTTACTTCTTAATAGGGGGCAATGACACCAGGGTGCTCCTTGCAGTGTGCTGCAGTGGTTATGGTGCTTGGAATGTTCCTTTTACAGATTGTAAGAATCTATCCTCAATGACTTTATTCATCCTCACTATGATTTTGTTGCAACCCTTTGGTGGTAGATAAATGAATGAGTACTGAAATAAAGAGTAGTGACAAAGAGAGTAAATGAATACAGGTGCAAGAAAAAGTATGTGAACCCTTTGGAATGATATGGATTTATGCACAAATTGGTCATAAAATGTGATCTGATCATCATCTAAGTCACAACAATAGACAATCACAGTCTGCTTAAACTAATAACACACAAATAATTAAATGTTGCCATGTTTTTATTGAACATACCATGTAAACATTCACAGTGCAGGTGGAAAAGGTATGTGAACCCCTAGACTAATGACATCTCCAAGAGCGAATTGGAGTGAGATGTCAGCCAACTGGAGTCTAATCAATGAGATGAGATTGGAGGTGTTGGTTACAGCTGCCCTGCCCTATAAAAAACACACACCGGTTCTGGGTTTGCTTTTCACAAGAAGCATTGCCTGATGTGAATGATGCCTCGCACAAAAGAGCTCTCAGAAGACCTACGATTAAGAATTGTTGACTTGCATAAAGCTGGAAAGGGTTATAAAAGAATCTTCAAAAGCCTTGCTGTTCATCAGTCCACGGTAAGACAAATGGTCTATAAATGGAGAAAGTTCAGCACTGCTGCTACTCTCCCTAGGAGTGGCCGTCCTGTAAAGATGACTGCAAGAGCACAGCGCAGACTGATCAATGAGGTGAAGAAGAATCCTAGAGTGTCAGCTAAAGACTTACAAAAGTCACTGGCAAATGCTAACATCCCTGTTAGCGAATCTACAATACGTAAAACACTAAACAAGAATGGATTTCATGGGAGGATACCACAGAGGAAGCCACTGCTGTCCAAACAAAACATTGCTGCACGTTTACAGTTTGCACAAGAGCACCTGGATGTTCCACAGCAGTACTGGCAAAATATTCTGTGGACAGATGAAACCAAAGTTGAGTTGTTTGGAAGAAACACACAACACTGTGTGGCGAAAAAAAGGCACAGCACACCAACATCAAAACCTCATCCCAACTGTGAAGTATAGTGGTGGGGGCATCATGGTTTGGGGCTGCTTTGCTGCGTCAGGGCCTGGACGGATTGCTATCATCGAAGGAAAAATGAATTCCCAAGTTTATCAAGACATTTTGCAGGAGAACTTAAGGCCATCTGTCTACCAGCTGAAGCTCAACAGAAGATGGATGTTGCAACAGGACAATGACCGGAAGCATAGAAGTAAATCCACAACAGAATGGCTTAAACAGAAGAAAATACGCCTTCTGAAGTGGCCCAGTAAGAGTCCTGACCTCAACCCGATTGAGATGCTGTGGCATGACCTCAAGAAAGCGATTCACACCAGACATCCCAAGAATATTGCTGAACTGAAACAGTTCTGTAAAGAGGAATGGTCAAGAATTAATCCTGACCGTCGTGCACGTCTGATCTGCAACTACAGGAAACATTTGGTTGAAGTTATTGCTGCCAAAGGAGGTTCAACAAGTTATTAAATCCAAGGGTTCACATACTTTTTCCACCTGCACTGTAAATATTTACATGGTGTGTTCAATAAAACATGGCAACATTTTATTCTTTCTGTTATTAGTTTAAGCAGACTGTGATTGTCTATTGTTGTGACTTAGATGATGATCAGATCAAATTTTATGACCAATTTGTGCAGAAATCCATATCATTCCAAAGGGTTCACATACTTTTTCTTGCAACTGTATGTATGATTTGCAAGGTATAAATTCTTTTAAGGTATAACATTACCTAATATTTTTTTGTGCATGTCGCATGAGAAGCCACCATAGTATAGTCTAATTGACAGTCTAACTTGTAGCATCAAAACTAGGGGAAAATCATGGTTGATGCTTCCGTGTTTCCAAGGAAACAGAGGATACACTTTAACAATTTTTTAAAAAATTACAAATCTGTAGCAGAATGTATCCTAAACTGTTTTAGGGTCAGCTTTCATATTCAAAAAAATTACCTAAATTTTTCATCACTTAAAAATTACCCTTACTAAGTGTTTATTGGGTAATTTATCCTCACATTAAAACTCCACTGGATAACAGGTCTTTGTACTTTCCAAGATGGTTGATGTGACATTGCCCTGTAATTACATTATCTAGATACATTTCATTCATTGTTTGTGGAATGAATAGCCGCTGTGTGAAATTATTACACAGTTCACGTGGGAAGAGATTTCTAACAATGCTCTAGAATCATAAGGAACTAACGTTGTACTTGAACTGATCGGGTGATTTGAAACTGCACATTTGGAAAGTGATAAAATAATTTTGTGGATTTGTGGAGATGGGAACACTGATCCTGGCTCAACAATCAATAATGCTTTGATTTCTCTACCCCCACAATTTGTGTTTATGAAGACACATAAGGCAGTTTGTGTCTTTGTTATACTAGGTTTGGGTAATCATGGCTGTATTATAGGACTGTGGACAAAGTTGTCGCTACATTTTACTGGCCATTCGTTACTTGCTAAAATACCGGGTGCTACTGTTCGTGAATAGCATCTGTTTACCTACTACGAAATTTCATAAGTAGCAACAGGAAGTTATCACTTTTGCTATTTAAATCTACCCCTTTATTCACTCACAGACTACCACACTGCATAATGTACCCCCTTATACACACACACAGACTGCCACACTGCATAATGTACCCCCTTATTCACATACAGAATACCACACTGCATAATGTACCCCCTTATTTACACAGACTACCACACTGCATAATGTACCCCCTTATTTAGACAGACTACCAGACTGCATAATGTACCCCCTTATTCACACACAGACTACTACACTGCATAATGCACATCTATTTCACATATATGCTGACATGCTGTCAAAACAAACAGATACAAATATATATTCCCACTTACAGCACATCCACTACATCCAGTTTTCCCCAGCAGGAGAAACTGATTATCTCTATAGAATAAAGCACAGTCGATGTATGACCAAGCTCAGCCGACACTCTCGGTCAGTGGGCACAGCCCTGCATGGTCCTGTTTTGCTTAGAGGAACTAAGAGACCAGATGTAGTGGATGCAGCATGGGTACCCATCAGGACCCCAGCAAGTTGTCAAAGAGTACTAAAATGGTTTCACATCTTATTGTGGCACACCACCAGGGCATGTCTGTCACCATAACCACTATGTGTATTCTGTATATACTGATTGTCCCATGTTTGCCCCCATTTAGTACGTCTGATTTGTTTCCCAAATCATTCTTTCTTTACCAAAATTTGAATGAGTCAAAATTCGCCCATCCCAAAAACATTTTTATTTTTTGGGGGAAAAAAAAAAATGCTTGGGCTGAAACTAATTTTCTCACTGTGCACAAGTCTAATGCCAACTTCTTGTGAGTATTTATGGGCATAGCTCTAGCAATTACACTGATATGCGCCAGTCGCTTAACAAAAATATTTTGCTTGTCGCGCAAAGTCTACCCCCAGACGTACACGTGATAAATATGGTAATTATGTATTCACTTTCTTAATACTTTTCTTAATACATAGAGTTGCCTCCGTATCCATGCTTTGGTTCTGCACAATGCTTTGATCCTCTTGGAAAGATTAAAAGACTTTCAGCTCCATAGAATACAGTACTTAATTCATCTGGATCTGGTAATTTTGCTTTGGTCTGTGTCTGTTCTCTCTAAAGAAAATCCATCTTTTCCCTTAACGGCTGTTAGTATGGTTCGCTATCAAATCCCCTGTCCACATCTAAGTAATGAATGGCCAAGGCTAACTCTCACTCCATCTGCATTAAACGTCTGCCAATACAGTTACTTTAAGGAGTTGTCGAATTAATGACCTGATATATGCTGTGCTTTGCCATTTCACGACAGATTCCTTGCAAGCTTTGCACTAGGCCAAGGCTCTATTTACTGGATTTTTTAACTAAAGACCGCAGGACCTTTCTGCATAACTGAAAAAAAAGCACTGCTGATAAGGCAAGTAAATCAAGTGAATATTTTTTAAAATGCTATAGTCCATCTTCTTCCTTTATCTCACTTGATATTAATTAGAGCCTCCTGTTCTTGAGATTTGCAATTCGCTGGCATTAAAATAGCTACAGTAGGGCATTGATTTGAATATAAAGTCCTGTGTGTTTATCTGATAATCAGAGCTGCCATTTGTCCTAATTCTGGTGGGACATTCCCAATTAGCCCTAAGATATTCTCGTTTGGTCTTATTTAAAAAAACAATGGCTAAAACCTCTGTTGACTTCTAGAGTCGTTAAACACATAATATAATATGTTGCACAATTTCAGCAGTTTGCTGACTGGCAATGTTTGCCGGGTCTGATTTACCAGTGTTCCAGGCAAATATGACTTACTAAAGGGTTACTCCAACCACCATGACTACTTCAGTGATTTGAAGTGGTCACGGTGGTAGGAATCTGTATGTGCAATGTTTCTGCTGAAAGAAATCTGCGTTTTGTGTGCCTTTGGCAGTCTGGCACACAGCTTCCCCCTCCCTCCCTGCCTCCCTTCCTTCTTCAATGTTCTGAGCCTCCCTGTAAGCTCAATAATGTTTTCTTTAGTTTTTGTAAAGATTTTAGTTTTTGTAAAGATTTTTTTCTTACCTTCCCTCCCTGTTTCCCTCCATGCTAGTTCCCCTCGCAGTCTCAGATTTTGCGCTTGCAATCTGACTCGGTGAAAGGGTCCAATCGCAGAGAAGCCTGTGAATGAAACCTACAAAGCACAGTGGTGACGTCAGGTGGAGGCAGTGAAACCAGCACCTTGAGCCTCACCAGAATTCCAGGTATCCAAGTAAAAATCCTTTTTTGCAGGTTTACTGCAATGGGGTAATTAGTAGTGCCCATTAGGGCATTTTAAAACAAAAAAACAGCCCAATCCCAAAAGGCTGGAGTAACCCTTGTAGGCCATGCCATCCTGAGTTACATAGTTACATAGCTGAAAAGAGACAGGTGTCCATCAAGTTCAGCCTTCCTCACATTTGTTTTTTGCTGTTGATCCAAAAGAGGCAAAGGCTTAAAAAAGAAAAACAGGTTGAAGCACTTCCAATTTTGCAACAAACTAGGGAAAAAATCCCTCTTGACCCCAGTATGATTTATCCTTGGAACAAGAAGCATTTACCCTACATTGACAAATGATCTAATTGAATATTATGTTTTTGCAAGTATGCATCTTAACAGTTATATTTTGCTCCGATACCTTTCCTCCTCTATCTAGCTTGATTCACACAGTGTTGGATATGGACAAACGTTTCTAGATACATTTTTATATTTTTTTCCAGGGCTAATCAATAATGAGTTGATGTCACAATATTAATGTAGGAACTATATGACGCAATAACTCCCACACTGCCTTAACAAATACTCCATTTTAATGCTTGCTGTTCAGGAATTCCATTATTCCAATTCCATACCTCCCAAGTGTCCCATTATACAAAGTGAAGCCCTTCTTTTAGATATAATAGCCTATTGTCATTTTACCATTCCTAATGTCCTTTTTACTAGAAGCTAAGAATGTTTGTATGAGCACAGTTATACGTCTGAATAAAGCATAGCCCAGAGATATGAGAAGACAACAACCAAAATGGCACCAGAAAATGTCGTTACAGTCAAATAATGCCTATTCAAAATGATACTTTAGGGAAAAGAAAACATCTAGATACTGAATGGCCTGCGTCCATGGATCCAGGACATACTAACAACCTCTTTATGTTAATTAAAGATAATTTCTAACTTTTTTTATTGTTATGTTTACATTAATAATGGAACCAAGTCTTCATTACAAAAAAATGAACCAATTTCAAGTTCTAACCAGTGGATGGAGAGATTCTATCATTGACCTTAGGTTGAGCTCACATAGTTACATAATGAATGTGGTGGCATAATTTTATCATGACTATGAATATAATTAAACGCTGGTGGCCACATAACGAAGCAGTTAACGCAATTTCAGTTGGCATAAATTGGTCAAGCCCCAGAACGTGGAGAACATAGTGATGGTTTCCCTTTGACGTAAATGGTTTAAATTCAGTATCTATTGATTTTCAAAGTGGAGTCTTGGGGGATTAGGTCACAATAACTACTTAAATCCCTCTGGGGACTAGAGACCATGGAAATGGAATTACAAGTCTAAAATGAGCAAGACAAATCTGTTTGACCGTCTGTGGATGTCATCAGTAAGGGCTTCACGGGAACCATTAATCAGTCGACAACTGAGAGGTACAACCACTCGAAGCACATCACCTTGTGCTTCTAGATAAATAACCTTTCTTATTTTGAGCAGACATTGCAAACTCCAACTAAGAACAAAGCCTAGGGGTAACCAGCAGACGAATAAGGATTTAGATTTCTCCTGTACGGCGGTGTCATGGGCTGTTAATTCAAGAAATTAATGGAACTCTCTCTCCAAATCCTGATATATTGCAGCATAAACATGAATTTCTCTAAACATACCACTAGCAAGAAAACAATAATTCATAAAATATGTTTAAAATATGCAGATGCTGAGCCGCCTTAATATATATGTAAAATTTTCAATGCTATTACCTGCCAGTTGTAACCCATTGGTCTTAGTTGTATTTTTTTTTTTTGTGTTGGAAAAATCCTATTTCTAGATGCTCTTAATTTTGTTATGTATGAGGGTCTTCTGTTTACACTGAGACTCCAATAATGCGCATATTCACCCTAAATGCTTCCCATTCCCCCTGGAATACTCTGAAAACCAACATACTTGTTCGTTCTTTTCAATAAGAATACGCAGCTAAACCGAAAGAAGAGAAAGACGTAGAACATTCCGAATTCCAAATCACGACACGGAAAATCTTGTTACTAACCAAATGAGCCTAGACTATACAAATTCACATCCAGACCTTGTGTAAGAGCCTATGAATATGGTCATCCACCACAAGATCCTGGGAAACTAGGCATTGACCCCGAAAGCATGAGAATCACTACAGTTTCATTTTCTGTCATTATACCCAAAAAATCTTGCAAAACATTTTAAGACACTGAGAATCTGTCCAGATAGCCCGACTATCTGCTTGACTGACCTAGGACTGGAGTCAAATTTTATAACAAAGGCAAGTACTTTTGATTATGACTGGTTCGGTTGTCTGGAACAGATAACAAATGAAATGAGGTCCGATAGTATTAGAATAGGATTCCTATGTGCAATATAACAAAACATTGAATATACCCAGGCTTTTTATTTATAGAGGGGACCACAGAAAGGAACTTTGTGTAAACTAGTTTAGGAACACAGTGCCCACTCTTTATATTGCACTTCTTTACTTAAAATATCACTATTTGAAAAGTAGGACAAAGTTTCAACGAAGGGGCAGTCCCCATGGCAACCAGTGAACTTTTTCTGTCCCTTAAACTACTGATACGTTAGTAGCTATCCAACATAAAAGGCTTGTGACAAGGGGAAAACAGTACATATGGAATGACATTTCAGTACTGTAGACCAAAATGTCCAACATTTATTTCGCAAAAATTTGTTGCTGTAGGATTTCAGCAAGATTTGGAAAAGTCATCACCTATCCACTGATTCAGTTTTATCATCTGTGTATTGTACTTAATAGAAAGGGGGTAAAACCAGTGGTATTCCTACAAACATAGCACACCATTAACGTCCAATGTAATCTTTGAATTTTTAAAGTTTCAGCAATAGGGTTCGAGTTTCCATGCAGTTTGTCTCAATAGATGTTGTGTTTCAACTTAAAACAGTTAATGACTTAACATTGTAGAATGTGGATTGCTATTTCTTTGTTTTCAACAGCAACTCATAAGGAAACATTTCTGCCAAGGTCCACTGATGTCACTGAGCACTGCTGCACTGGCACAATCTGGACCTCTTTATTTTGGCAGTGGAATGTTTTTGTTTTCTCTTTGCCATTAAAAGAACATTCCAAGTACCATATATACCACAGCCTGCTGTAGTGGTTATGGTGCCAGGAGTGCCCTGGTGCCTTTCCAGAGTAATTCATCAAACCACGGCACTTTCAGCTTCTCCTACTGGATGTTTGAACTGAACTAAGCAGGTCCAATACAATGCAAAGCTCAGCTGACAATCTCTGACGACTGGACCTAACCAGGTTCTCCTACATAGAGAATCCGGAAGCAGAGATGTGATTGCGGGCACCTGACAGGACTCAAGGGCTCCAGGGCACTCTTGACACACCTAACTTCTACAGGTGGCTGTGGTTGTTACGGTACATTGAACCTTTAAGGTAAAATGTTCCTGAAATGAATCAAAGTGGTTTATATAAAAATAGTCATTAGGTTTATATGTAAAAAAAAGTCATTGTAGATAAAATGTTCTAAAAGTGGAACAATCAGCATAAACATTCCATTGGTTACCATCGTGTCTGCTTCACTTACAGAACTTTGCATTCGAATAACTGTTTATATGTCCCTTCCAAATATGGTCAAATATTCACAGAATTTACTGATATTACTGTTAGGAGCTACTTCTTTCTTGAAGCTTGCAAATGAAATCTTTGACTTTTAGCCTACAAATAATTATAAATAAAGTCTCTTAACTCTAAAGCATATTGCGAAACACAAATCCCTACTGGAACAGAAAGTTAAGAGAGATACATTAAATGTAAATAGATTCTGCCTTAAACACAGCAAATCTTAAAATTGAAAGCCTTTGAAAGTCCTTGTGGGTAGCAAGGGAGTGCGTTTTTCATTAAACCTAATATTGGCTTGCTGCTCTTAATTTACAGAGGAGAAATGAAGCCTTCACCAAGCCTCCAATATTAAGAGGATTTTATTGGTTCCTTGATGAAGTTTACATTGCGCAGGGAAATCTCAATGGTGTCCTCAACGTAGAAAGGGTTACACTTGGGTCCTTTAAGAAAACACGATAAAAAATTGTGAGTCTTGCTTATCAGTGTTGCCTTGTGCATCTGTTTGAAATGCAAATTTAAGCATCACCCCCTTCAGAATTTAATTTAATTATAATTGCAGTGAAATTGAGAGTAGATTTTAATAAACTCTTACCTATACTAACATTAAAGAAATGAGTCTTCCACCTACTTAGCCCCACTGGGGAGTTTTGCTCAACTTTGAAAGTATGGTTTGTTTGTACTTATATTTAAAGCTCACTACAGTGAAATTGATAATTGCATTGCCTATGAAAACAAATACAACATATATTTTTAAATAGCAGAGAGATTGTTTATGAAATGGTACTTTATTTGATTTATGCTACTGATTTCTTCCCTCCTTCTCTCAAATAATGTAATTTGACAGGGTAGATTGGTCTCTAACAAATAGGTCTTGGTCCTAAGATGCTAACGTGTATAACAGGCTTAGAGTCTAAACCTAACACTCAAGTTTACATCAACAGTGTGTTATCTAAACCTTTTGTCATTAAAATTGGGGCCCAGCAATGCTTCCCTTCCTTTTCGTTTTCAGTTTGGAGCCCTTTTTAAATGCCATAAGGGTGAATCCCATACCATGAGGGCAAGACGCAAGTAAGAGAGTGGCTTATGCTCTTTTTCAATCTCAGCCACATCCCTACCAGCCATTGTGCAAGACTTTCATGTTTTGACTCTACTGAATATGAAAATAAAATGTTTGAAGTCCAAAAACCCTAAATTGACCTGTGATACTCTGTTAGCTGCCTTCTGCCGGTGCTCTTAAGACCAGTGCTCCTCAGCCCTCTGCTCGAGGCACACCTAACAGTACAGGAATTAGGGATTACCCGGGTGTGTCTAAGGTGTTTAGAAAAAGAGAAAAACACCTTAGAGTCTAAGGTGTTTTTAGTTTCTTTTTTTTTTTCTAAACACCTTAGACCAGTGATGGCTATCCTTGACACCATAAATTGTTTTTGGACTACATTTCCCATGATGCTCAGCTAGCTTTTAGAGTCTAAAAGATAACTGAGCACCATGGCAAATGTAGTCCAGAATCAATTTATGGTGTCAAGATTAGCCATCACTGCCTTAGACACATCTGTGTAATCCCTAAATCCTGGACTGTTAGGTGTTGAGGAGCACTGCTTTAGACAATACACTGTTTCCCTTGGTCTTCCCTATGCTCTTCACTTGATGGATGTATATAGGCACGGCACCCTTCCTCCACTGTCAGATTACAATAAACCCTAGCCTCCTTCATTGATGCTGAAATTCAACTATCACCAACTTTCACATTTCGTTTCACTCCTGCCAGATCTTTCAACTTCATCTCGCTCTCTTTTCTTCTTCCATTGCTCGCCATATAACTTTTTTACATAAAACTGGTTACACCCACAGACAATGCTTCCTTCCTGTATTGAATGAGATATTAGGAGTACGATTAAGGCCATCCACTCACATCAGATCAGAGTCTTGGCACATATTGATGACCTATGAGTAAGAGCAAAAAGGTCACTCACCAGTATGACACACCAGACAAATTAGCCCATTACTGTACAGATCAAGACCCTAAATACTGGACGTATAAACATGAACTTGGAACTTTATTCCATTTAGTGGGTGTTTGTACTTATATAATATTGGCATGAGCATCAAGTAAGCTAGACCCTTAAATATCAGTAATAAAATATTTTGTATATTTTTGTATAAATAAGCAGTGATCCTCTAAAATAATATTATCACTGTGTCTATGGTTTCTTTTTCTTTTTTTTTTTTTTTTTTTTAAGAAAGATGTCATATGTTAAATAATTAACTTCAATTAAAAAATAAAAAGTGTATCCTCCAATGTTTGTCTAGGGTTAGGCAAAATCCTTGTTATCATGAGAGTCCTGACATTTTGTTTCTCTTCAATGGATTAAATTAAATCTATTCCACCCCATCTCCGGTATACATTGACAAATTTCTGTTATTTGATAAAAAAAAACAAAAAAACTTACAAGCAACAAAGATTTATTTGTACTGTGTCAATGGACAGACTACAGTTCCGGCTGGGAAATTTACTCCAATGCTAGTCTTCTCCAGACACTTATGAGAAATGCTTTATACTTGATAATGGCAGGATATGGTTTGTTGTTCCAAAATTCATTTAGTGCCGTAAAACAAGTATTACAAGATACTGCAATACTCCTGTTATTTTAAATCTCTCTCTCACTCTCACTCTCTCTCTCTCTAATAATACAGCTACACACAAAATGTTTAAAACTACTAATGCCTAAAAAGCTAGATTTTGATGTAAGTAGTATTTAGGTATTATTACATTATCGCCACTTTTGGCATGGAAGTAGATGTCCTATAAATGCAGTATTTTTATGTGCCACGATCCATGTTTTAATAACAATACTTGTCTTCCCTTTTGTTTTACCAGCTGTTTGCCTGGTCCTGGCCTGCATGATATTCCCAGATGGGTGGGACGCAGAGACAATAAGAGACATGTGCGGGGACAAGACGGGGAAATACTCTCTCGGCGATTGTTCTGTCCGCTGGGCGTACATACTGGCCATCATTGGCATCTTAAACGCTCTTATCCTTTCCTTTTTGGCCTTTGTCCTCGGAAACAGACAGAATGACTTGTTACTTGAGGAACTCAAGGCAGACAATAAAGGTAACATTTTTAGTTATTAGAATATTTAGGACATGGCCAGTTGTGTATCTTCTCTTCTGATAGTGATGCCATTTTTGTAATTTTATTTTACAGCATGTTCACAAAACTGATGAATGTGAACTGTAATTGCTTCATATCTTTGAAGTGATTATAGTATCTAGAGTCCACTGGCGCTGTCCTTCGATTCAGCATTAAACTGTTTTTAAGCCAAACAAGAGTCCCCAGCATACCATTTGATGCTTAGGCTTAGAAGTTAGCATTAGCCTGTGCAGCAGTCGATGGCAATGATTGGCTGAAAGTGTCCGCTGACCACTTTCAGCCAATCACAGCACCCATTGCTGGTATGAATTGGCATAAAAATTAAATCTGTTATGTAGACAAAGCTTTTTATGCCGTTATATTGGTCTCCAACATTGATATCATTGGCTGGCGAAGAATTATAGGAAATGTGGTCTAACAAGAGTTGTGATGCTTTGGAATGTGAAGTGAATTTCAAGAGCCAGCTGTAAAATTTAGCCATTTAAAAGGTTGCTGTTCTTAATGACAAGACAAAACATTCAATGTTTGCATTATAACACCATGTATAATAGCATAAGTAAAGGCATACCCCACTTTTAAGTACACAATGGGACCAGAGCATGTATGTAAAATGAAAATGTACTTAAAGTGAAGCAATACCCTTTTTCACTTCCCAATGCATGCACTGCATTGTGATGGTAATTTACAGGCATAACTAATACTGCAACTGCATTTAGTGATTTCCAGTGATTTTATTTCGTGATTTCCAGTGAGCTCTTATTCAGTTAAAACAAACAGATTGTACCATTTATCTTTAATGTTTTACTCATCTGACAACCTTAAACTGGGAGGAAAAGTAAAATTAACCTTCCCACTGGGCCATTTTCTGTCAATACAGAGCCAGTTTGTATTTGTTAGCAGCTTAGTTGCACAGTTTGTTTAGAAACACCTCTTCATCACTTTAAGCATTTATGGTTTAACTTTGAATCCTCAGAATTGTGGCTAATGCAGCTAAGCTGCTATGTCATAGTTATAGAAAATGGCAGTGTAAACCAACTGGATGGCACCGATTGCAGAATATAGACGATGTATAGGCAGAAAAATATATATATGTTCAGCTAGGAGTAGGCATTATAAATTTGAGATGATGAACCTGTGCCATGTCAGAAGGTGTGAAAAGTTCTTGCCCCAAAGACACTGAACTGAGCTGAGCTGAGCTGCTCCGGGCGAGAATAGAATCTTCCATTTCCTGTTCACACGCAAACAGAATAGGCGCGGGAATGTCTGTACTTGCGAGGCACCTTTAGGTACACTCGCGGGATGTCTGTATTTGCGAGTGTATGTAAAGCAGGGTATACCTGTATATGCATAAGTATATAGCAGTACCCAGGCCATTAGCGACCAAAGTGATGAACTTCATGCAGTAGGTTTAGAAGTAGTTCAAGGTTTACTCCAACCATTTAGAAGTAGTTTATATTTCTTCTTAATTTACAACTAGGCAATACTATTACCTGACATCCAGTGCAATGAAAACCTCCCGGGGGTGGTCTTTCACGCCCCATTCTTACGTCATCCCTGCACATGTCCGCTATCTGGACCTAAGGTGGGAGGGAGTTGATATATTTTAATTAAAAACAAACAAAACCTATTTAAAGGTACACTATAGTCACCAGAACAACTACAGCTTAGTGTTCTGCTGTCTATAGTATGTCCCTGCAGGCTTTTTAATTTTTAATGTTAACAGTGTTTACATTGGTGCCTAGTAACACTTCTAGAAGCAGTCACTCAGGCGGCCAATAGAGGTCCTTCCAGGGTCAGTGATGCACAATGTACAGCACTGCTGTTTTGTGTCTCCACACTCTGCATGGAGACTCTGAAAGCACACCATGGAAATACATTGATTTAATGCACCTCTATAAGGAGATGCTAATTGGTGCAGCATGGCGTCTTGACATGCATGCATAATAGCCTTCAAATGCTTTCCTACAGGAAAGTATTGGACTGGCTGACATCAAATTTGATAATCTCTGCCAAGGAGGTGCAGTGGGACAAAACCAGTTGCAACAAGATTAGGTGCGGTGCTTGAAAAAAAAAAAAAAAAGGAAGTAGAAGGAGCCGCCCCCTAAACTATGCTTTCAAAACTAGTGTCAGGAATACACATTTGTGTGCTTGACACTATAGTGTTCCTTTAAGTAATGGTAAGGAGCGCACACACTGAGGGAGAATATAATTACGTCTGTGATCAGCGTACTGTGCACTCTGAGGACAGATGTAAAATATGTACACAACATATTGAAACACTGCACTTCCACACTCCTACCACCATGACCATTTCAAATCACTGAAGTGGTCATGGTGGTTGAAGTAACTCTTTATGGTTCAGAAAGTTAGTGCTGGGAGCTTAGGGTTATTTAGGGCTAGGGGAAACCTGCCTTTAAGATGATGTGGATTGTAAGCGTGGATTTACAGTCAACAAGAGTGTGCATGAATATCTAGTAGACTGTCATTATACATGGCTGTGCATGTATGTCTCTGTCCAAAAATGTGTCTATAAATGTATCTCTGTATTGTGCATTTGTTCCTCTATTTATGTCTGTGCATGAGTTTGTCTGTATACATGTCATGACTTTGTCATTGCATTAGTGTCTGTATGTGTGTGTTTGTTACATGATTAAGTCTATATGCATGTGTTTTTCCTTTTTTTTTTTTTCATGTATGTCCTTTGCTTTGGGCTGAAACCCCAAGCACTTTTAGAACCTAACAATGTGCCTGCTGCCATTTTTTAAAGATATTTTTAAAGAACTTCTGAAAACATGACCCACTGTATATAGTTGCTAGCTTGTTCAATTGCTCTACTCGCATACACAGTGCAGAGTTTAAATGGCGTTAAAACTTAACATTTTATCCTGAAAATGAATTAATGTAATTCAAGGCTGCCAGACACACATACTTAAAGCATTTTTTTTTTCTTATTTTACAGATTTTGTTGGAACTGCGGTAAGTGGGCGCATTGTTGCAATTTCAAGTTTGCATGCTTCATGCTTATAGCCTGATTTGTGTTAATGATTTAGCGGAGTATATTCTAAACTTTATATGTCCAGAGTCCACCACCATAGGGAATGAAGTGAATAGGTACCACACTTGTTGAGATTCTGTTAATAGTTTGTATCTAAGTACTATTGTGTTTTTCTTGGGTGGAAGAGAGTAAGTAATCCAGTGCCCAGATTGCTACTATTACCACTAAATCAACCATTCGGAAGGAGATCAAAATATCCTTTTACAGGAACATTAGTGTCAAGAATATAATCATGTATTCCTCACACTATAGTGTTTAACTATGTATGTCCCCAGCCCTACTTGCATTGCAATGGAAAGGTAATTTTACTCACCTTTTTTCCCACGCAGTACTGGTCTCGCTGTAGCTGGCTCCGCCTCCATGGCTGAGATCATCAGTTTTTATGATCTCAGCCAATCCAAGGCTTTCCCATAGGATAGTATGGGAAAGCTATTGCGTCCGCGCGCCAAAACGCCACGCTGCGCAAATTAGCAATTTCTCATAGAGATGCATTGAATCAATGTGTCTCTATGGTGAACATTCAGCGCTTCCATGCAGAGCGTACATGCTGCACACTATGCAGCACTGGACTAGAAAGCACCTCTAGTGGCTGTCTACATTACTGCCTAAGAACATCTCTAGTGACAGGCACTCTAACATTGCCTTTTCTCTGAAAAGGCAGTGTTTACAATGCTCAGCCTGCAAGGACAGGCTATAGACACCAGGACCACTACATTAAGCTGTATTGTTTCTGATGACTGCACTGTGCCTTTACAATCATCTGCAGATTTAAAAAAAAAAAAAATCAATGGCTGGTAGTGGTATAACTAATGTTAAAATCCATTTGCATGGAAGAGCACATAATAAATGTATTGCTTTATTTCAACTATATCTGTGAGCATTGTGTGGATTCTGTCGGATTGTGTGTCTTTTTAGGTTGGTCTCTCCTTGCATTTGAAAAATCTCATTTTATCCCAAATCTCTCGTCTAAACATTACAGTATTCTCGTTGGACAAAGTGTAGCCAAGGAATGGAGCCAAAGGCTCGGCGTGTTACATTAGTCT
Source organism: Pelobates cultripes (assembly GCA_933207985.1). NCBI lineage: Eukaryota > Metazoa > Chordata > Amphibia > Anura > Pelobatidae > Pelobates > Pelobates cultripes. The sequence goes on from OW240919.1 coordinate 119,183,419, forward strand.
GGCTGGGAAACAGAGTCAAATGAGGTTTCTGCAGTAAATCACATTGCTAGTTTGGTTCTGCAGAATCTTTATGCTGGGCCTATTCACTCCTTTCAATGCAGTTTGTTCTATTTTTTTTTTTATCTGAAGGTGATTTCAATATAACTCCCGGGAGACAGTATGTCTCCTGTTTAATTGCCACAAATATAGTATAATTTTTCCTGAACAAAAACATTGTAGTTCTGCTCTGATTTATACATAGTGCTTATAGGGAAATATATATATCTCTAGCATGTAAGCTCATTGAGCAGGGCCCTCAACCCTTCTATTCATGTGCGTCCATTTGTCTGGTTACAATTACGTATCTGTTAGTCCACCCATTGTACAGCGCTACGGAATTTGCTGACGCTATATAAATTATAAAATATATATATATATATATATATATATATATATATATATATACACAATCAAAGGAAGGATCTTGCACTCCATCAAAAACGCAATTTAGGTGCCCGGTGCTCATCCAGCAAAATACAAAAGAAATACAAATCAATACAAAATCATATTTTTCTTTTATATATATATATATATATATATATATAAAACCAGGGGGATGCACTCACGTGAACATGCATAAATGGGGAGAAAGGAGGCACGTTTTGGGTCCAGACCCAGGATTAGGAGTCACTTCCCTAAACACAACGAATACTTATTAGATTGTGTGCAGTGCTGCAAATGGAGGCAAGAGACCTAGTTTTACACTTTATAAATCACGTATCTAATATTTATACATAATTCCTTTTCTGCCATTGCCTACCAGGCTCTAAAAAGCAATTTCTAACCGTGAGTGGGTGTTGAGCTAAAAATAAAAATGTCTAACACGATTTCATGATGGAGACGGCATTCACGTCACAGTTTAATGGGGGTAATAAAAGCCTCGGGTTGGCAAACTGACCAGCCAATGGGAAATGGGATTCCTACCCTGCTTATCATCTATTGGTTGCTCAATCAGTGTTCTAATTTAGAACATACACTGCTAGTACAGGCTCCATCAAATGTATACATCCTCCAGATATAAGCTGGGAAATACTGAGTTCAACAAGCTTCTGAGATCACGTTTGAGGAAGTGTGGAAGAAATTGCCTGTTAGTAAATGGGTTATTTCTGCACACGTTTCCAGTTAAACATACCACAGCAATATAAAGCACTGTGTTTAGTCACAGACACTGTCCAAACCAGTGATGTCTAATCGTGGTACCCCAGATGTTTTTGAATTACCTTTCCCATGATGCATAGCCAGCGTAGAGGCTAGCTAATCATTGCGAGAAATGGAGTTTCAAAACATGGAGGCGTAGCAAAAGCAAAAAATTAAATAAAAAATCTGAATTTTTTTTTCCAATATTGATAATTACTGTATTCCTTCTGCCTGTTCCAATTTACCACAAAATCCCTACACACACACACACAACATAGAAATTACTGTTCTCTGTTATAGTCAGCAGAGATGTCCTTATTGATACAATTGCCACAAGTAATAGAACCGAGATTCCCAGAGCTCCACATACAAGAAGGCACATGATATACTATCAATTCAGTGTGGTTTTGTATCTAATACCAAGAATAGTCGCTGTTTTAGGTAGCTGAAATGATACAGTGGCATCTAGTGGCTATAATGATTCATTACACATTGGCTACATTAAATGATTGGAAATGTGGCCTTTTGTGTTTTTAGTAGGATGGAGGCAGTTATCCAATTTATGAATCAAAACAAAACCTAGAATAAGGTTTGTTCCACTGTAAATTAAGGGTTTCTCTTTAAGTGCCCCAATGCATAATATATATATATATATATATATATATATATATATATATAATTATTATTTTTTTTATAAAAGAACAGCAAGTGCTTTCTTTTAATATCCTGTGGGTAATAAAATGTTATAAATGGGAAAAGTTGAAAGAAAAAAAAAAATCACAACCAGTACAACTAAAGAAAAAACTAAAAAGATTCATGTATCAGTCCTGACTTTTAAATGCCTCAAAATTTTTTATTGATTGCAAACGCTAATTCAATACCAACCTCCACCCTTAATGGTATATCAATACTACTCCTAACCCTGTGCTTGCACTAACTAACTGTATTCCTAACCTTACCCTACACTATCCCTAAAACAGAATTAAACCTTACCTTACCCTAAAACTAACTCCACACTGAGCCCATCCTTACACCTAACCATACCCCTGAACCAACACTTTTTCCTAACAAAGCCTTCCGCTTATATCAGTACTCATTTAACATTGCTCACACCAGAACTTTAGGACGTGTCAATGTGTCCTAACTGTGTTAAAGCGCTGTATTGTTAGGACGAAATGACACTACGTTTTAAACTGGAAATAGATGAAAACTAACAAGACCATTCCAAATTTTAGCTTAGAAAAACAAGATCACAAAAATTATTCCTACTCTTTTTCAAACTTAGATTTTTCTTTCCTAAAATTTTTAATTTCCAGGTTAATTCTCAGCAAATCCAAATTTAGCGAATAACCCTGATTGTTCATTGTCTTTCCTGATGTACTTTGTAACTCAATATGGATTGCCAAAATTACACCTAAAAGTTAGTATAGATGGGAACTAGACATTTTCCCCCTAGTATTTAAGAATTAATTAACCACTTAAGGACCAAACTTCTGGAATAAAAGGGAATCACGACATGTCACACATGTCATGTGTCCTTAAGGTGTTAAAGGAAAAAAATATTTTTTCAAAATCCATTGACAATTGCTTCATATACAACTTGTGCTCTTACAAAGTTATACATGGTAAACAGTTGTAAAATATTTCCTGATAAGCGTAATTTGTGATTAAATGTATTACCTAACATTATTACAAAAAATGAGTCTAATGTTAAACTGACTATGTTTTTTCCCCCCTTGTCCTTTGCTTTCTCTTCACAGAGGATATAAAGAAAATTAAGAAGGGGAGATCGTTACCCTATCCAAAGCAGGAATGTCTCTTAGCTGCCCACTACCCCTCATTGGTATCGTTAACCTAATCTTGTATTGCTGTCTTCTGCCACATTGCCTTGGCCCACCTCAGTTAGATTCTGGATCTGCATCTTGGCCTTGAAGATAAATCTTCCCTTTTCGAGACGGTGCCTGCGCTGTGATCAAACAAAGTCCCTTTAAAAATGCAACCAGTGATTGCCAACTGAGCTCCTGCAAATCAACTGCAACCATGGATATACAAAAAAAAAGCATTGCTATGAAACACATTTGCTTATCAAATGCATTTTTTTTTTCCATCCTTTTCCTTGAAACATGGAACAGGCTGTAAAATGGCAAATCCTTTGCAATTTTGTAATACATTTAACAGAAAAAAAGTATGATAAAAATATGTTTTAAGTATTTATATTGCTGATTAAATCCTACCGCCTATCCTGAACTACCGCCCATAAAATAACGAGGATATTTCATTATAATGCTGGAAAATCAAAACTCTGCCAACTTTGTACATATGTGAATCCACTGTAGGTAGATGTTTGGATAAACTGATCACTCATTCAGATTTCGATACCTACTTTTTGTACAGAAACGTGTGGGGTTATTTTTTTCAGCAGGTACACTGAATTGTTTAATACTTATGTGTATACATCGGTCACAAAAAAAAAATGGTATGAAAAAAAGAACAAAAAAAAAAGACAAAAATAGGGATTATGAATCATGTTACGTTGTCATCGTTGTCAGAATTTGTGACTGGTATGTGATGTCTACTTTTTCTGTTGGGAAGAGAGGTAAATGAGGGACAGTTAGAGTATACAATCTAAACAAAAGACCAAATGCTTGTGGGTCCATAAACCCTTTCATTACTGGCTAAGGAGTAGGTTTTTACAGAATACTGAGAGAAAATTATGATTTTGGTTAAAGAGGAACCATCACTTTTCTGAAAATTACACCATTCAATAAAACATTAAAAATCACATATAACATTTTTTTTTTAATTACACTCCTTTTCCTTTTAAATGTATATCAAAGATTCAGCAAATTACATAACAGTTCAGATTAGTCTAGGCACAACCAGGGCACACAATGCAAATAATAAAATAAAATGAAAACATCTGATTTCTCCTCTTCTCTGTGCTGGCTGTCAGGTGTGAAGAACCTAGCTTATAACAATTCACAGGATGGTGGCATCTGATTTCAGGATTAAAAAAAAAAAAAAGGAATTCTACATTTTTCACACCTCATAAATATCTCTTTTACTAAGTAACAATCTTAAATTCCCTTGAAAGTGATGGTTTCCCTTTAAGTTCAAATTACTTTATTTTGGATTTTATGCACCGCCATAGTTTGATCTTATGTGTTACAATAATTATGTTATGAAGGACTCTCTACAATGGTTTTCAAAGAAATATACCTTAAATACTGACATGTATTCACTAAACTGTGAATTGACCAGGAACTGTAAAATGTAAGCTAAAACAGCTGAATTGGCAAAAAATCTCCAACTTGACTAAACAGATATAATTGAAATAATATATCAAAATAAGTTTACATGGCAGAGGGGAAATTAACTAAAATGAAATAAACTTACGTGCAACACTGTGTTGACTAACTGAGTTGGGGATTTTTCTTGTTCATCTGCTTTTGCATAAATGTTTGAATTTTATGTACAATTAATCACAATCCTCTTTTTCGAGAGTGATCACCTTTTTCTTGAGCACTTATCTAATTTGTACGATTTATTATTTTTTAAATAGTCTTAACTGTATTTTTCTGCCAATATCTTTGACCGGAGGGAAGCAGTCTTAAATGTGAGCATCACACCTTTAAACCCTTTATGAAGGGCTTCTTACACTGCTAATCAATGATCATTACCAGGGTTATTTAGAATTTCTACTTGGCATGGATTTTCACTGGCCACTGGCTAGGGAGCAAGTGGCAAATTTGTGCCCTGTAGATATGACTTTATTACATTAGCAACGGTGGATGTCATGCAAGTGAATTTTTTTACCATTATATTGACCGTTATTGTGAAAAATATCTATTTATTTTTCCCCCAACTAAATTAGTAACTAACTCGCTCTCTTGAGTCTCTCTTCCACATCTCACGTGTCTGCTTCTACTTGTTCCTGTTTTATTCCCTTCACGTCTCTGATATTGTGCTAAAACCGGTGCCAAATACCTTATCGCAGAAACAAGTACTGTATTTTTACCAGATATTGTCCTTCAAATCCTGTGCATTTCTGGTTATCCATCAATAGAGACGAGCGTGGTTACTTTCTAACCACTTACAAAAGACCACATGCTCCTGATTTATTGGGCCGCAAAAGCCATCAGAAACTCCTAGAAATTGAAATACAATAAAGGCCCAGGGCTAGGAACATATGTTAAGTGTGAAAAATATGGCTGTAGGATTTTTCTGTCCACTGTGATTTACCTATTAATTGTTAACAGGGGCCGGCTGGCAGCTTTGTGAATGGGGAAATCAATCCTATAGGACAATATCAAGTCATCGCAATCCCATGTATTTTCAATGTTAAGCCACAAATATCCAGCAATGTATAAAGGGTCTCTGTAACCTAAACTGGGCCTATATAGAATATACATCAAGAGAGTAAATTATTGCATTTCTAAATTATATTTAAGATTATCTAAGCAGAGCTGGAAGAAATATTTTTAAAACGTGATTGGTGATACCAAGTGACACCATATGCAAATGAACCAATAGAGTGTATAATAACTAATTTGCATATAGCACTGTAACATGATGTTATAGGGGATGGAGTCCACTACACACCAGTTAAGAATTGTACAGTAGAGCTATAAACTTGCACTTTGGCTCATGCTTTATATGTTTATGTATATATGTGATTATATATTATTATTTATTGTTTTTACCATTGTTTAGGTGACAGAGTCCATTTAAAAGAGAGATACCCCATCAGTTGGAATAAGGGGTATTTGTCTTAAAACTCTAATTCTGACGGATCTGCTGCATGGCCTGACGGTTGAGTGTTTGGGACAGGGCGAGGACCAGACCAGCAAAGGCTAAAACTGACATTTGTTAAAAGTTCAACAGAGATTCAACATGACTAATGTATTTCAAGTAAACAGAATTAAGCATTGTAAAACGCACTTCATGTTATTCACTGAACCAGCAGTTGCGCAAAATTTAACAAGGGAAAAAAACATTTTAAGGCCAAAATAACCAGGTTGAAAAAGACTGTTTTCTCAATTTGTCTAATAACGTGTAATCCATCGTTAATTCTGCACAATTCCCAGTTCAGTAAATGGATTGAGTTTACCACAAAATATACCACAAAGATTTTACTAATTTCCAACTATATCTGGCAGCTTAATTTGGCTTTGTCATCTTCTGGGGTCTCTGTATAATTTGCAAAGATCCCCAATGGTGACTTTGCTGCTAGGTGTCCAGTGGCCGCGGGGTGCAGAGGAAGGTTTTACTTACCTGAAGCTGTCCCTCACAACCACCGTTATCGGCTTCCTGCTGGTCTTCTTCAGCTTTAACTCTTCATCTGCGAGGAGCCTGCTAAAGTAGAAACCTAAGGTCTATGGAGAACCCCGCAAGACCGCGGGGTTCCTCCATGGATATTATCTCAATAGCAATGGCTGGGGAAAGTGACAAAACTTGAGAAAGGTCAGCTCTGCCCTTTGACAAGTTTTGTGATGTGATGGAAAAATACATAAGGCAAAGAACTACTTTGTCTAATGTAATTTATAAGAAAAAGATTGAAAAAGAAGAGCAGAACATCTGAGGGAGGAGGAGAAGATGGGTGTTGATTCAACATATAATGAGGAACATTCTAAGCACCAAGTGGTTATGGTGCCATGAGTCTCTGGATGCCATTCCCCAATTATTTGTGAAACTGTTATTACCCAGAAGCATATTAAAGAGGAAATACCATAAAATTATGACATTTGTAACCCAACACTCCACACTCTCAGGCACTGCAGCAGTCCTCTGACAAATACCTCACGGTTCTAACGTCTTTATTGCTGGAAACTTGTCCAAATGTGGATATCTGCTTCAAAAAGACAACACATGAGCTTAAAATACCTTGTGCAAGAGGACCTCATGAAAATCAAAGACAAAATCAAAGACAAAGCTGCCAGTCAATATTCGATTCTTCAAATCAGCCCTAACCCCTATTTTCAAGGTGTAAGATTGTAAAGTTTCACTGTGACTGACCGCTACATTCACAAAGGAGTGTTGTGGCAGGTTTTACTGCACTGATCATTACTGTATACCGCAAAGGTCCTTGGTGGCCAAAAACACTGATATGAGGCCTGCTTATGGAACAATTACCCCTAACACCAAGACCAGCCTGCTCCTGCATACTAACGCAAATTGTGGTTGTAAAATGGAGTGCTGCATCCCGCGCACACAAGCCAAATGAAATCGCTTCATCACACCCACAATTGTTGGCTTTTTTTGCTGTATGACTGAAATGCTGGGGTTTTCTACAAATATTGGGTCAAAATACATTTCTTTTGTGTTAATCTGATGCAGCCAAGTTTCATTATTTACCGCTACCTTAACCTTAGAGGTTTTGCTACCTACACATCATTGTATCAGTTCCAGAGTGAATGCTCAGTAGCCAATCAGAGCTGGGCAGTATGTTGTACTCCATAGAATACATACATTAGTAAGAAATGAACTCAATAGGATGTTTAATTGTGATATTAGTTTTTCCATGTCACGACAGGGTGACACGATAAACACGCATCATAAAATCCTTTGAAATCTATTTCATACAGGAAAAAAAGACTTAATTAAGAATGGATATGTAGGAAATTCTTTGCAGACTTTTCAGATTCACACAGATTATTACCATATGACATTTTACATTGCTTGCAATAAATTATTTTTTTTCTAATCGACCTAAAATTTTAAATATATTTCAGTAATATTTTCTGTGACTATTTTGGACATAGCATTTGAATTTATTCCTGACAATTCCTGCTTTTACTGAATAATGCTGAGGGTTTTCTTACAATTAGTTATTAAAAAATTTTTTAGCACATCTTTTAATTGGATCTGCCTATTTCAAAGATTTTTCTCTGTCACCACCTAGTGGTCAATATTTAGTGCTACAACCCTGTCATGAACATTTAATTAGGCATGTGCATGGGAAAAAATTTTGGTTCGGCATTTCGGAACTTCGGGACGTCTCTTGCAGCCGCTTGGTAGATAACTCCCTAATTCCCACGTTATTAGGGAGTTATCTACCAAAAGGCTGAAAGACCTAAATTGGTCTTTCAGCCAAATTTACTAATACTAAGTAAAAATTACTTAGTATTAGTACACTTTGCCCCTACTCGCTATACCGTGAGTAGGGGCATGTCTATTAAACAGTGAGCAGCCAGTTTAAAAAATGGGTCCCTCCTCCCGAGCCCCCACCCGCGACGTGCGAGTGGCGGGTGGGGGCCCTAAAGTAAAATAATGGGGGGGACCTATTGCCTCCCCCCCGAGCGGTGGGTGGGAGCCCTAAATACTAATTAGGGGGGGACCTATTGTCCTCCCCCCGGCCCCCACCCCTGAGCAGTGGGTGGGGGCCCTAAATTAGAATAGGGGGGACCTAATGTCCTCCCCCCGGCCCCCACCCCTGAGCGGTGGGTGGGGGCCCTAAATTAGAATGAGGGGGGAGGACCTAATGTTCTCCCCCTGGCCCCAACCCCTGAGTGGTGAGTGGGGGCCCTAAAATACTAATTAGGGGGGGGGACCTAATGTCCTCCCCCCTGCCCCCACCCCTGAGTGGTGGGTGGGGGCCCTAAATAAAAAAAATAACCCCCCCTCCCCGGGTGACTAGGGGTTCCCAAACCCCTATTCACCCCCCTCCCCCAAAAAATTAACTCCTACCTACCACCCTGACCCTAAAAATAATCAGGGGGGACCATTTCACTAAGTACCTTAAAAAAATAAAAAATAAAACTTACCATTTGATGTTTTCTTTCTTCTAAAATCTTCTTTTTTCAACCCCAAAAAAGGCCAAATAAAAAGCCATAATAACCAACGCACTTAAAAAAATTAATTAAAAAAATCCATCTTCATCCGGCGAGGGCTCCGTGCAGACTGAGCTCTGCACGGCGGGGAAGGTTTATAAAGCCTTACCCCGCCCTGCAATTAGGCTCAGAGCACTCTGATTGGTGGGTTTAAGCCATCCAATCAGAGTGCTCTGACAGGTAAATGAAGAGACTGACAGGTAAGACTCTACATTTACCTGTCACAGCACTCTGATTGGTTGATTTGAAATCCACCAATCAGAGTGCTCTGTGTCATTTTACACAGCGTGGGAAAGTTCTTTGGAACTGCTCAGGGGTGGCGGTCAGGGGTGAGGACATTAGGTCCCCCCCTAATTAGTATTTTAGGGGCCCACACCCACCGCTCGGGGTGAAGGCCATGGGGAGGACATTAGATGTCCCCCCCCAAATTAGTATTTTAGGGCCCCCACCCACCGCTCAGGGGTGGGGGACAGGGGGGAGGACATTACTTATGTTGTATACTTTTCATATAAAATTGTATACAGTGTAACATTCTTCTTCTTCTTCCACTGGGTAAGTATATAAGTACTTAGGCAATACTGTGCTTCGGCACTTCGGGACCTCGGCACTTCGGACCTTTCGGAAGTACCCGAATGTCCGAATTGCCTGAATTCATATTCGGCCCGAAACGAATTGCACATGTCTATGAAATAACCCTTTTATACAGATTGAAGCACAGATATTGCTTGCTTATATAGTATCAGGAGCTTTGCACCCATCCATATTTATAAAATGAGTTTGTCAATATTAAAATCAGCTATTCATAAATACATTTTCCAACAAAGTTTCCACACAATCTAAAAGGACTGCTGTGGCCTGAGATGAAGATCTATAAATGTTTTATGCAATTCTGTAATTTAGACATGGGACAGAAACTAATTTTGCCCACTTTTTTCTTTTACCTAGAAACCTAGCAATTTCAATGCTACATTCTATGACAATTTTAAATTTAAACAGCAATTATAATTGCATCTAATTAAATATGCTCACATAGTACATGACTAACCATATAGACTTTGCTATAATCAACTTGGGGAAGTTTAGATATGCACAGTTGTGAGAACAATCAATGCAATTTTTACTACAACTAGCAGGTGCAGATAATAAGATTCTCCAGCACAACACCCCACTCACTCCCCCCACCTCCCACCCACTGTTAAAAAAAAAAAGTAGAAATCAAACAGATTTAAAAAACAAAACAAAAAACGAAACATATTTTGTGTCACTTTATGCAAGTACTTGTGTGCATTCAACATATGTACTTCTGTGTGTATCTATAGTTTGTGAATGCTTTGAGCAAAATAGAAACACTGTGGATAATGTTTATATGCTATGGAGAGTCTGTGAATTGTATTGCTTGTAAATCTAAGGGACACTCCAGACCCCTAAAGCACTTTAGCTTTTTTTTTTTTTTTTAATGTTTATGTATGCAGAGTGTGTCCTTTTTTTTTTTCCATTTTACAAAAAGTGCATATTTCATTAGAAATATACACTTTTATAAATGAGCCTGGCTACACCCACTGGCTGTCAATCAGACAACTGATCCTGTTACTTCCTGGTTTGGTTAGTTCACTGGAGCTCAACTCAAGAGGCAGCAATTGCTCAGAGTACCAGCTTTGCAAAGACTTCTCATTGAGCTGCATTGAGAAATCTGTGATTGGACAGCCACAGAAAGTTTGGGCAGGGTTAGAAGGGGAGGGCTTGCAAAGGCAGCAGACAAGAAAACTGCAGGTTTTGCAAGCTGTTTTAGTTATACCACCAGTGAATAAAATGGATAACTAAATGCATGCATTTTTCATTCAGGGTGTATATACTAAAACATATTTTTATTTATTTATTTTTTAAATGTATTTTGCATTTGGGCAGTGGAATGTCACTTTAATAATGTTGGCAGTGTGTGAATACTATGAGCAATCTGTAAATGTTTGTGTGTGTGTGAAAGACACGGTTAATATTTCAATGCTAGGAGTAGACTGTGCATTCTATTGGTTGTTTGTGGATGTTGTGTGCTGTAAGTGAGTCCCATGGTTAGTCAGTGCATGCCGTGGGTAGTTAAGTTAAAGAATGCTTGCTATCATGTACATGTGCATGGTCCATGGTCCCTTGAAACCATGTTTGACACTAACACCAGCAGGTGCTCAGCTACTCGTTTTACTGATGCAAGTTGCAGATATTCAGGAAACCACAACAAATGAATGTTTGCTGCAAAACGCAGTGAGAGCAGAGAAGACGCCAGCAAGACACCTCACTTCTCCTAAAACACCATTCCAGTTACTGATATTATAAGGAATGGACCACAACAATAATGCTTTTTTTTTTTTTTTTTTAAACAACTAAATATTGAAGGAATGCCCTTTTTAGTGCCAGGGTAAGCTCCCCTACCAAACAGACACCTATAGTTTTTGACAAAACCTTGAAACCTGAAGCCTGGTGCTTCTGCTGCTCAGCTAGCCATTCAACTTTGGTCAGTGCTTTCAGCCTATATCACTACCCCCAAGTTGGCAGACAAAAGCAGAATGTAACCCAGATGGATCACAAGGGCCAGGCTTTTAGCTCCATCAAAACCCAGTAGTTTTGTCAGAACTGGTGCCTTAGTGCCATAATTACTACAATGAGTTGTTTGCGGTATTGGTGCTTAGAGTGCCCCTTAAAGGAACACTCCAAGGACCATAACCACTAAGGTGCAAACATGGCTGCCAGGTAAATTAGGCAGCTGCCTACAGCGCACCAGCCCTGGGGGGTGAAATGTCCAGGTGACTTGTAGGAGGGGAGCACACAGCACAGCGTTTCCCTCACTGCATGGAATGGAGCATGACCGAGCTGTGGAGCGCAGTGGAGAATTTTCTGTATCACCTACTACCCAGCCTGACAGAAAGTGCTCACTGAGAAAGACTGGGTAGAGAAAACAGAAGATCATCCACTGTGGTCTGAGGCTTGGCCATGCTACATGAAGAGCTGGCACGGGGGGGAGGAGAGACCAGAGAGATGAAGACAAAGGGCTGGAGGGGGGAAAGGCAAACAGAGGGCTGAGGGGTTAGAAAGAGGTACACAAAGAGCATGGGGAGAGAGGCACACAAAGGGATAAGGGGGAAGGCACACAGAGGGCTGAGGGGGGAGGGAAGCACCGAGGGTTGAATGGGGACAAAGAGGCACACAGAGGGCTGAAGAGGCACAAAGAAGCACAGGAGGGCTAGGGGGGGACAAAGAAGCACAGACAGGCTGGGGGGACAAAGAGAGAGACAGAGGGGATAGGGGAAGATAAGAGACACAAAAAGGGAATTAGGAAAAAGAAACACAAAGCAGGGGGGAGACCCACAAAGCTGAAGAGGAAAAAATAGACACACAGACGTGCTGGGGGGACAAGGAAGCACAGACAGGCCGGTGGGAAAAGATAGACACAGAGGGGATAGGGGAAGATAAGAGACACAAAAAGGGACTTAGGGAAAAAGAGACCCACAAAGGTGAAGAGGAAAAAAGAGACATACAGACGTGCTGGGGGGACAAAGAGACACAATTAGGGGCTGGGGAAGGGGCAAAAGAGACACACAAAGGAATTGGAGGAGAAAGAGACAAAGAAGGTAAATTTTGTTTTAGTTGGAGTTGCAGGTAGCCGGCCACTGAGCTACACTTGCACTGCAGTAAATACTTAAAAAAACAAAACAAAAAGAAAACATTGAGATAATTGAGTTATTTCACTATGGATAACATTCGTTAAAAGTTTTATTCACTGAATTGTAGTGAGTTGAAAAGGAGACAAGAGAATTGCAAAATTAAGTTCAAAAGAATGCACTGTTTAGAGATAACACACCTATATTTTCTAGTAAGTGATCTGAAGATAAACCATACTTTTCACATTCAATGGAACAATTCCTACAATTGGATAGACATGTGCAATTCGTTTAGTTCCGAATGTACATTTGAACGAATTTTGTACAATTCGGACATTCGGATGATTACAGATGTCCGAAGTGCTGAACCGAACGACATTGGTCTGAGGTGCCGATGTGCTTCAGATTTCTGAAAAGTGGCAAAACAAGACAGAGGGAATGAACATTATGTGAATGATGACAGGAATCTTTACCAATAAGCTAATTCCTCGCACTGGGAGCCCTTTAGATGTGTAAGTGGTTGTGGTGGCAGTCCGGGCACTGGGAGCCCTATAGATGTGTAAGTGGTTGTGGTGGCAGTCTGGAAACTGGGAGACCTATAGATGTGTAAGTGGTTGTGGTGGCATTCCTGGCACTGGGAGCCCTATAGATGTGTACTTGGTTGTGGTGGCAGTCCAGGCACTGGGAGCCCCCTGCCCATTGTGGGCATCTATAGGGCTCCCAGTGCCCAGACTGCCACCACAACCACTTACACATCCATGGGGGTCCCAGTGCCAGGGCTGCCAACACAACCACTTACACATCTGTAGGGCTCCCAGTGCCCAGACTGCCACCACAACCACTTACACATCTATAGGGCTCCCAGTGCTAATTAGCCATTATACAAGTGGCAAAAGGTATTTATAAAGGGACAAATTAATAATGGGAAATAGTAATAAATAATAATAGAATAGGGAAAAAGGGATGGATATGGGTTATAAAACCAAAATTAATACAATACACAATAAAACTGTCAGACAATAAATTGCACAATCAGGGCCGCCATCAGGGGGTGACAACCGTGATGGTTGTCACGGGCCCGGCGGCACTGGGGGGCCCGGCGGCACTGGGGGGCCCGGCGGCACTGGGGGGCCCGGCGGCACTGGGGGGCCCGGCCGCCCGGCCCCCACGTGGAGCGGCGAAACTGCCGCAGGTGCATCTGCACCGAGGCCCATCAGGTTGCCCAAGCATTTAGGGCCACCCGATGGGCCCTGCATCTTCAGGGGCCCGGTCAGCGCTGCGCCGGGTGACTGCGCGACCGGGCCCCTTTAAAAAGAAATAAAATTGCGGCTAAACACCGCAAGGGCTGCTGGGAGGAAGTGACGGCCGGTCACTTCCTCCCAGCTTACTCCGCGCGGGGGGAGAGCGGAGGAGAGGGACACCAGAAGCATCCACTCCCATCATCCCCAGCCACCCTCCTGCAACTTAAAGGTAAGAGGAGGGTGGCTGATAAATGAGGTGTGTGTGTGTGTCTGCAAGTATGTCAGTATGTCTGTCTGTGTCAGTATGTATGTCTCTGTGTGTGTGTGTGTATGTCAGTATGTATGTGTGTGTGTGTATGTCAGTGTGTCTGTCTGTCTGTGTCTGTCTATGTCTGTCTGTGTGTATGTCTGTCTGTGTGTATGTCTGTCTGTGTGTATGTCAGTATGTATGTGTGTGTGTGTATGTCAGTGTGTCTGTCTGTCTGTGTCTGTCTATGTCTGTGTGTGTGTATGTCTGTCTGTGTGTATGTCTGTGTGTATGTCAGTACGTATGTATGTCCGTGTGTGTGTCTGCAAGTATGTATGTCAGTATGCATGTATGTCTGTGTGTGTATGTCAGTATGTCTGTGTATCTGTGTATGTATATATCTGTGTGTGTGTCTGTGTGTGTATGCATGTATGTATATCAGTATGTATGTGTATGTATGCCATTATGTATATATGTCAGTATATATTTGTGTATGTATGTCTGTTTGTCAGTATGTGTGTGTCAGTATGTGAGTATGTATGTACAACCGTGTGTGTGTGTCTGTATGTCAGTGTGTGTGCGTGTATCTGTGTATGTATCTATATGTATGTCTGTTTCAGTATTTGTGTCTGTTAGTATGTGTGTATCTTTCTGTGTGTCTGTGTCCTTTTGTGTGTGTGTATTCCTGTGGGTGGGATTTGGGGGTGGGGCTTGGAGGTGGGCACACGGGGGCCCAGACCTTGAGCTGTGTTAGGGGCCCCACAATTTCTGATGGCAGCCCTGTGCACAATAATAGAATGGAAGACAAGCAATACAACAAGGCTAATAAATATAACATAAAAACCTTATATAAAATTAAATAAGTCAAAATCAACGTTGAGCCCATAAGGTGTTAGGGTTTGGAGATTAAAGGACCACTATAGGCACCCAGACCACTTAAGCTCAATGAAGTGGTCTGGGTGCCAACTCCCTTTAATTTTAACCATGAAGCTGAAAACATAGCAGTTTCAGAGAAATAAATAAAAAATTTTAGTAAATAAATAACATTTTGTATTGCAACTAATAAAATCTTTAATACTGTATATTTTGTTGGTTCTTTTAAAGGTAAAATGGGTCAGTTATGCTAATGTTCATCAATCCCATGTATACATTGTGCTAGCATGCGCCCCAACATTTTAAAACGGACAAAGAGGAAAACGTGTGTGTGTGTGGGGGCATGGAAAGAGGCGTGGTCTGTTTGGAGAAATTTTAGGTGATTTACTAATTTAGAACAAAAACAATGTATCTTGTTTACACATACTAATTTCTAAACACATTTATTGTAGCTTAAAAAAATATTACTATATTATTGCTGCAGAGCTCTGTTATACACTCTGACACGCCAACAGTATGGAGCTCCTAGAAAAGAGGCGTTGGGGTCCCAAACAGGGACAACTTGGGAGGTATGTGCTAGAATACCTGCTAGAGAATTTATCCATTTTTTTTTTTTCTTCCACACCTGTCAATTAATTCTCGACATACAGGCTTATGCGCCAAACACTTATTTCTCTGTGCTATGATGTGAGTGACAAGGAAGAGCAGGAGAACCTTTCTATAGCTAATGCTCTTGCTTTCTGGCACAGCAAGTACAGTGTGTGTGCTATATTTTCTGTTTTTAGTCCTCTGGCAAGAATATCTCATACTTGCCAGAGGAATATAGGTCCTAACTGACAGATGTCACTCCATTCTGACATAAGTATGTATGCAATTAAAGGGACACTAGAGAGCAGCTTAATCTAGTTGTTCTGGTGAGTAGAATAGCTCCCTTTAGGCATTTTCATTTAAACACTGCCTTTTCAGAGAAAAGGCAGTGTTTACATTACCCCTAGGGACACCTCCAAGTGGTCACTCCTCAGATGGCCACTGGAGGTGCTTCCTGGCTCAGGGCTGCACAGTAAGCAGCCCTGCCGTTCAGTGTCCGCTGAATTTTCCTCATCTCTATGAGAAGGTGCTGATTGGCCAAAATGGCGTTTTCCCTATGGGAAAGCATTGGATTGGCTAAAAATCTGCACTTTTGATGATGTCACCAAAGGGGCGGGGCCAGCACCGGCAGACCTGTGAAAAGCTGTGTGGAAGTGAGTTTTAACCCATTCTGAGAGGGCAAATACATGTTGGTGTTCCTGGCCCTATAGTGATCCTTTAAAATCACAGTGTTGGTATTAAGGTTTGGAAGTATTCTCAAGCAGGACAAATCATGTAGGATGGGTGTGGAACATCGTACCCAAGAATCCAGTATCACGGAGGTGCTGGAAACATGAGAAAAGAGTTGAGTATTTAGTTAACTGTAAAATTCCGCAAAAACTGATAAAAACTTGAATCCAGCGCTAGGCCAAGTGCTTCCTGAACAGCTCAACCTAGCAGTGCCTCTAGCTGGAGATGCAGCTAGCCCCAAGCACAAAATGAAAACACGGTACTTACAGATTCCTTGCTCCATGACCTCTTCCAGAGGCAGAAGTGGTCATTGCGGTTGGAGAAGTAGCCATTGCCGTTAATGTCAATACATTTTCTAAGTCAGCTACGCTTTCAGTTCAGTTACTCTGGCCTTAAATTTGAATTCTTACTTTATAAATATATTCTTACAAATTAAATTATCCCAACACGCGATTTTTCCAGCTTAGCTATATAGTCCTGAAATCTGACACTCATGTCAGTTCACCACATTTCTTGGTTTGGTTTAGTGAATAATCCCAAGTGTTTTATTAATAAATGGTAATAAAACAATTAGTCATCCTGTGGCCATGACTACTGACTACGAACAGCAGCATTACCTTCTAGGCAGCTGGTCTCCATAGTAACTAAGACCTAAATCTGCCCCTGCCTGGCAACAGGAGACCCACCCCCTTCAGGACATGGATGTATCATACATACTTAATATGTGGAAAATCATGAGAATTTGGCAAGAAAGTAAAGAAGAGCATTTTCCCAAATACAGGTGATTTTAATTTTTATCTCTAGAGAAGACACGGACATTCAGTGTCTCAATGGCTCTCCATTATGGTACTCTGTATCAGAGCATGATAGGAGTTGTAGTACGGAAGGATTTCATACCTCTTGAATGAGAATACTCTAAAGAAGGTTTGTCAATCAAATTCGAATTTTTAGTACATATGAAATTATGCGAGGCCACTAAAGACAGAGATATGATTTTAAATAACAGAAAATACGTGTTCTAAGGTACATGCGGTCATGACATGTAGGGATCCTCAGCAAGATGCAAGGCAATAATACTACCAAAGGCAGATAAAAAGTGACAGACAACTGGGCGTTAAAGTGAGCACATAGTTACATAGTTACATAGCTGAAAAGAGACTTGCGTTCATCAAGTCCAGCCTTCCTCACATATGTTGTTGCTGTTGATCCAAAAGAAGGCAAAAAACCTAGTCTGAAGCACTTCCAATTTTGCAACAAACTAGGAAAAAATTCCTTCTTGACCCCAAAATAGCAGTCAGATGTCTTCTTGGATCAAGCAGCTATTACCCCACTAATTAGAAATGATATCCCTGTATGTTATGTTTTTGCAAGTATTTATCCAATTGCAGTTTAAACATTTGTATAGACTCTGACAAAACCACCTCTTCAGACAGAAAATTCCACATTCTGATTGTTCTTACAGTAAAAAAACCTTTCCTTTGCCTTAGACGAAATCTTCTTTCTTCCAGTCTAAACGCATGGCCTCGTGTCCTATGTAAAGTCCGTTTAGTGAATAGATTTCCACACAATGGTTTGTACTGGCCCCGAATATATTTGTATAATGTTATCACATCCCCTCCCAGGCGATGTTTTTCTAAACTAAATAGGTTTAAATTTGTTAACCTTTCTTCATAGCTGATATGTTCCATTCCTTTTATTCATTTTGTAGCCCGCCTCTGCACTTTTTCTAGTGCCATAATATCCTTCTTTAGAACAGGTGCCCCAAATTGCACAAGGATGTGCTAGAAAGTATCAGGACTGTTGTAAAGTGTCTATTTAGACCAGGAGGAGAAAAAATAAATTAAAAATGGTCAAATATAAGCAAACTGACACAGGTACAGGATCACTGGAAAGTGCAAGATCAGGAAGTAGCTCGGTCGGGTACGCTATACAGTAGCAAGAGAAATCGTGGTCAAACCTAGCCGGGTCTGTTACTCCGGACCACAACTGGATGAAGCAGGGTATACAACAAGAATTAGGAGCAATACAAACTCGATTATGGGCTCTGAAACCACAAAAGGGCACTGGATAGTGGAAAAGTAAGTGTATACATAGGCCTGTGCTAAGCGTCGAACAGGACACCAACCAATTAAGGTATAAATAGGCAACAAGGTCAAGGTTCGCATCATTTAGGTTTGTTTAATTTGAGAATGACCTAGTAAACATGATGCTGTGTCCAAAATGACATGACTGAGCACAAGATGTTGGGGCAGCTGCTTCTCTATGTAATCTAGGGTTTTCCCATAGTGGCTGCACAGACGCGGATGAAAGAAAGTTATTTCCAAGGATGGATACCATTCACAGGACTGCACCAATTTTGGATTAAGGATCTCTATTTGACGCAGATGCACTGTGGACAAGTTGACACAGGAGCACTGTTCGACAGAGGTTTTCTTACACATGCCATCGCTCCTCTATCTAGAGAAAGCCACTGTCTTCTACCTCTTTCATTTAGCTATCAATCATCCAATTACATTAAAAAAATAAAATTAAAAATAAATAGCTCAACTGGAAAAAACTGCTATGTCAACTATCTTTCCAGTTCTGCAACTTTGGCCTGAAATTTGCAATTCACTTTGAATTCTCAAATTCCAAATACATTTATTATAGTTTAAAGACAAATGACTGTTGTGAAGCTCTGTTATACACTCAGTAACACCAACAATATGGAGCTCCTAGAAAAGCTGGAAATTAGGATAGAAAAGCGGGACAGAGGGATTTGGGCCCAAAAAAGGGACATTTGGGAGGTATGCTTTTTCAATCCACTGTAGTCCCCCAGACCACTCAATCTCAATAAGGTGGTCTGAGTGCAGTGGCCCTATCATTTTACCCCTGAAGAAACTGACTGACAGCCATTGGAGGTGCTTTCTCTTCCAGTGAAACACTGTCCTGGAATTGAATGCTGATAGGAACATTTGAATGAAGAAGTGGGGCGCTTGGTCGCACACGTCTAGTTACAGTCCATAGTTTTTCTATGAAAAGCAATGGATTGGAGAAGATTCTGGAAGACCTCAGCAGCCATGCGGACATCTTCGATGGCTAAGTAGGCAACTGCAGCAGAGGATTCCCGGCACTTGGAACTAGGTATGTAATCTCTCCTAAGCTTTAAAAAAATTTAAACCAAAAATTATAGTTCTGTCACGGTCTTGAATATATTGAATACAATGATTTCTATGGAAGACTTGCATCCCGGCAAGCTCCACACATTCACCTATATTCCCCAATGCTCAGGTATGAGCAGCATTGGATTGGCAGGCCCCCAGGATGAAACAACCCAAGGACGAACTTGCAGAAGCACCAAGGGAGGCTTGGCTCTGGAGAAAAGGGGAGTAATTTGTTTATTTTTTTTATTAAACATGTGGGGTAACTAATTGATAAGGGGTATCAGGGCAGTAGTGTTCAGAATACTGATATATATTCCTAATGATACAATGTTCTTTTAATCATGTTCTTTGGGCCCCATAGCCCAGATAAGATAGAATGTGGCCTAATGTTCTACATGCTCTAAATAACTGCTGCTCATACTGGCTCCAGACAGCATGTTTAAATGAAGCCCCTTCTTTATTTTAAGGTAGGGGCTTTACGACGTGCATGAAAGAAAGGGTGATATATATATATATATATATTCCAAACACAGAGCAGAAACCTTGACATAGGAGGTTTATAATATATTTAAAAAAAAACAACTCACTGTAGGCACACTCTGCTGTTACTATAGAGACATTGCCGTGGTTTCCATGGAAATGCTGATGCTCATACCTTGGATGCTCCATCAGCACACAGTGTGGAGGTGGATGAATGCGAGGGTAGGCAGTGGTAGGGGTTAATTATGGCAGCTGCAAACAAGCCAAGAGCTAGCTTATATTATCTGAATAGAAAACTTGATATACAACCCTGAGAACAGAAAATATATTTGTAAAACAGCCAGCTTTCCAATAACCTACAGCCTTCCAGCTATTATGGGTTACATTTCCCACAACACTTAGGCATCCATGTCATCATGGATATGTGTGTGTGTTAGATATTAAAATAATATGAAAAAGTCAAATAATTAAACAAGATAATGAGAGATCAAAATACTATGGAGCGAGGCATACAAATGTGCCCTACTCCTTTATTACTAGACGATATGTGGGTATGATGAGTTGCTACATACTCCAAGATGAAGGACTGTGTCTATTCACTTATTACAGTACATTGTGCATTACACTTACAAAGGAAAGCGTTACTCCAACCAAAGAAGCAGTGTTTTAGGAACACTTCCTAACCTGGTAAACAGCAGGGGGGGAGGGGGAGAATTGCTTAAACTCACCTTCCTTTCCAGCACATCATCTTCCAGTGACACCACTGCCCCTCTCTGCAGGGGAGGGGTGTCAGGGAGGGTGGCTGAGAAGAGCAGTGATGTCCTGCCATTGAGTGCCTGTTACTCTTTTGCTTTCATTTTGTTTGTTCTTTTGTTGAGAAGGGAAGAAGATGTGATGTATGGATTGTTGGGCTGTGTGTGTATTGTAATGTATGAATTGTTGGGCTGTGTATGAGTGTGTGTGGGTGTATGGGTTTGCGTATTGTGATGTATGGACTGTTGGGCTGTGCCTGTGTGTGAGTTTGAGTATTGTGATGTATGGACTGTTGGGCTGTGTGTGTGTGTGTGTGTGTGAGTTTGTGTGTGTATGGACTGTTGGGCTGTGTGTGTGTGTGTGTGTGTGTGTGTGTGAGTTTGAGTATTGTGATGTATGGACTGTTGGGCTGTGTGTGTGTGTGTGAGTTTGAGTATTGTGATGTATGGACTGTTGGGCTGTGTGTGTGTGTGTGAGAGTTTGAATATTGTGATGTATGGACTGTTGGGCTGTGTGTGTGTGTGTGTGAGAGTTTGAATATTGTGATGTATGGACTGTTGGGCTGTGTGTGAGTGTGAGTTTGAGTATTGTCATGTATGGCTTGTTGAGCTGTTGTTGGCTCTGGATGATGCACTTTATTTTGGTTCCCCCGCTTCCTGTTCCTGCCTATTGGCAGTTGGTAAAATGCTCAGAGAAAAGACAGTGTTGTTTACATTGCTCCCTAGGGACACCTCTAGTGGCGGTCACTCAGACGGCCACTAAAAGTGCTCTCTGAGTGCAGCACTAATGTTCAGCGTCTCCATGCCCTCGATTGAGGAGCTGAACTCTCCCCATAGAGATCCATTAGGTCACTGCATTCCTATAAGGGGATGCTGATTGGCACAGCACGGCGTTTTGCTGTGTATCTGCAATAGCCTCCTAAAGTTTTCCTATGGGAAAGCATTGGATTGGTTAAGATTATCAATTCTGATTATCTCAGCCAAGTAGGTGGATCAACAGCGAGGCCAGTGACTCTGGAATAATGGTGAGTATGATGGAGAAATGGGGGAAAAATTGGGGGTCCTTGAGGCTAAATATTGTTTTTAACACTATAAGATGAGGAGTATACATTTGTATTACTGATCCTATAGTGTTACTTTAAGTCATACAAAGATTTACCACCTCAATTGGATGAAGTTACATGATAATTAATGGCATAAGAATTCATTTTTAGCAAAGTTGGAGTTTAACATGCCTGTATTGGAAGCTTGTCCCACAAACTGTAAAGTTCAAGATACGTAATTTCTTGACACCTTTTTGTGCAACACTTACCAATGATTCCAAAAGAAATGTGGTCTCTGTTTGGTAGGTTAGCATGAATTAAAGGACCACTATAGGCACCGAGAACACTTTAGCTCTATGAAGTGGTCTGGGTGCCAGGTCCTCCTGGTTTTAACCCTGCAGCTGAAAACATAACAGAAAGAAAGATATCATGGCACTAGAAAAAGTGCAGAGACGAGCTACAAAATTGATAAAAGGAATGGAGCATTTTAGTTATGAAGAAAGGTTAAAAAATTTAAATCTCTTTAGTTTGGATAAACGGCGCCTGAGAGGGATATGATAACATTATACAAATATATTCGCGGCCAGTACAAACCATTATCTGGAAATCTATTCATAAACAGGGCTATACATAGGACACAAGGTCACGCATTTAGGCTGGAAGAAATGAGATTTCATCTAAGGCAAAGAAAAGGTTTTTTTACAGTAAGAGCAATAAGGATTTGGAATTATTTGCCTGAAGAGGTGGTTTTGTCAGAGTCTATACAAATGTTTAAACTGCAATTGGATAAATACTTGCAAAAACATAACATACAGGGATATAATTTCTAATTAGTGGGGAAATAGCTGCTTGATCCAAGGAGACACTTGACTGCTATTTTGGGGTCAAGAAGGAATCTTTTCCTAGTTTGTTGCAAAATTGGAAACGCTTCAGACTGGGTTTTTTGCCTTCTTTTGGATCAACAGCAAAAACATATGTGAGGAAGGCTGAACTTGATAGACCAAGTCTCTTTTCAGCTATGTAACTATGCAACAGTTTCAGAGAAATTGCTATATTTACACTGCAGGGTTAATCCAGCATCCAATGCTATCTCCCTGACAGCCACTAGAGGTGCTTCAGTTTACTCCGTTTAAATCGCGCTTGACGCTGGACATCCTCACGGACCTCCAGCGTCAAAAAAGATCCCAATAGGAAAGCATTTAGTAATACTTTCCTATGGGCGGGTTTGAATGTGCGTGCGCATCTGGCCGTGCATTCGCATTCGACTCCACTTGGGAGCAGACATCGATAGAGGAGGAGAGTTCACGAGGGAGCATGGCACTGGATTAAGGTAAGCAAATAAATGGATAATTAACCATTTATTCGCCACAGAACGGAGCCCTAGTCTTAGGTGACTAGGGCTCTATAGTGTTAGGAATACATATTTGTATTCCTAACACTATAGTGTTCCTTTAAGCAGATTACATGGACATGCATTCTAACATTTAAAATAGACAGACTGACATCTTAAATTTAGGGGTGTGGGCAGGGGCTGGGCTGTTATGAAAAAAATTAGGTGACTGATAATTTATGCAACTAAATGTATTTTAGAATAAGATCAATGTATCTTATTTACACAGACTGATTTTCAAACACATTGTTTGCAGTGTCTTTGTAAGACACATCTCTGCATTATTGCTATGGATCAATGTTATACACCATACCTCACAAGAGTCTCTATTTAGGAGCAACAGTCCCTATTTTGGTTATGGAACATGCTTCCTTGACAAAGGTTTTTTGCCAAAACATTGGGATTTTTTCCTTTGGTTTCACTCTCTATTCTCACACCACATATATTATGTTGCTCATGTATTCCTTGTCATGTATATATATATTTTCTATTTTGTTATATTATATATATGTATGTATGATTATTTATATATATATGTTCAAATGTAATTGGTTTTTGACAAACATGTGAACATTGTATATTCATGATGGCTATATTTGGAATATAGTCTTATAGTTATTATACAATCTAGCATCATACATAGCCATTATGGATATGTATCTACTTATTTAATACAATTACAATTATTGGTTGTGCTTCTTATTCACTCTCTGTTGAATTCATTTGTGGACTTGGGATAGAGTGAGCACATGGTCTGTATTTTTCTTAAAACCATCTACTTTTCTTTGAGCTTTTTTTTTTTTTTTTATCTATGGTGTGCCCTCCTTATTAACCACCCTTTTTCCTTGTGTGCACGGGATGTGCCCAGTGTGTGCCTGGACATACCCTAATCAAGCCTCAAAATTGAATCTCTGTCCCCTCCGTGCTGCACTGCCGTCTTTAACGCTATTTTTTCCTCCCATCCGATCCTTCACTATGCGAGCGGTATCGCCGCATAGTGTAGGATGGACTCTCTCCTCCTCCAGACCTCCCCTGTAGCGTACGCGGTGCGTTCCATGATGTCACGCGGAGGCAGTCACAGCAACGCTAGGGTGAGGTGCGGCCGGGTCATAGCGCAGAGGCGGTACAGTTTATTTCTCCTCCCTTCCTGATTCGTGCAGCATGGTATTTTTCTGACATTCATTTGATTCTCATTACAATAAATATTTGAAGCTGTAAGTGCCATAATAAGCCTATCAATCGTCCAGTCATTACGTTGATATAATGTTAGAAATACACAGAAGGCTCCAAATCATTGTCAAAAAGTAAAAGAAAATAAATGTTTAAACTAATAAAATAATTCTAATAATCCCTTGGTGCAAAATGTAAGTAGCCTAATATATTTTATGAATGTATTTATTTGGGGGGAATGGTCATAATTGTGAATTGGTAGCATCCATCCAACATTAGATGAGGGGATTATTTGGGTGCCTATCCTGACTGAAGGAGACACTAGGCACCATAACCACTGTTGTGTGCTACAGTGGTTATGGTGCTATAAGTCCCTGGATGCAGTTCGCTGGTAAAATGAAAATCTGTTTATGAGCATTTTCACCATGATCCTTTGGTCTAAGCTTATCTGATAAAGCAGATGATTGAAGATGATTCATCTTATATGTCTGGAACCTTTCATCATTATTTCATTCAACATTATTGCACACAGGACATTTTACATTTCTAACCAGGAACAGAGAAAATAAATTTTTTCATTTATTTTTAAAAATTTTAACGTAACCTGAAATGACATTAGTAATTATATTAAATGGAAAATACTAGGCACATTAATTATGAAAAAAGTGGCTAATGTCTTTTTTTTAAGAGCTACTAAGAGGGAATTGACAAAACACTACACATCTGGTCGCTGAATATGCGAGTTGCTCAGCTTACAGTCCAACTGGCACAAAATTAACGCAGAAACAATGCACTCATAATTTTATGCGAAGCTAGATAACATTTTGGCAGGTGTATTCACCTAATAAATAATAAATGACTACTTTCAGTTAGTTACTACCAACCAGTTAATGCTCAGATGATCAGTTTTTGAAGATTTAAGCATACAATACAGTGCGAGCATGTCAACGTAAAAAAAAAATATATAATAAAAAAAAATATATATATATAAAAATAAGTTAAACCATGACATTGTCTTGAGATAAATAGGATGTTAATAAAAGTAATAATACATAGAAAATGTGCAGCAAAGACAAAAAAAAACCTGCTACAAAGATTTTGATTGCGGACAGATATTAAAGGGACACTATAGTCATCAGAACAACTACAGCTTATTGAATTTGTTCTGGTGAGTAGAATCATTACCTTCAGGCTTTTTGCTGAAAACACTGTCTTTTCAGAGACAATGCAGTGTTTACATTACAGTCTACTGATAACTTCACTGACCACTCCCCAGATGGCTGTTAGAGATCCTTCCTGGGTCATGGCTGCCTAAAATGCATCCAAACATTCAATATCTCCTCCCTCTGCATGCAGACACTGACCTTTCCTCATAGAGATTCATTGATTCAATTAATCTCTATGACGAGATGCTGATTGGCCAGAACTGTGTTTGAATTGTGCTGGCTCTGCCCCTGATCTGCCTCTTTGTCAGTCTCAGCCAATCCTGTGGGGAAGCACTGTGATTGGATCAGGCTATCACTTCTGATGATGTCAGCAGACTGCTTGTTTTTTTTTAGGCAGACATCATGCAGAATTACAGCTTCTGGCTTTAATACAGTAAGATTTTGCTATATTTATGGAGGCATGATGGGCCTGATTGTTAAATGGTGGCTTTAACACTTTAGGGTCAGGAATATATGTTTGTGTTCCTGACTCTATAGTGATCCTTTAAGGAAAGGATTTAATTCCACCTAAATATTGCAATGGATAAATTATTAGCATATCTTTAAAGGAACACTATAGTGTCAGGAACACAAACAGGTATTCCTGACGCTATAGGGTTAAACTATTTAGGTTACCACCAGTGGCGTACACACCAGGGTCGCAGGGGTCGCGGCTGCGACCGGGCCCGGCCGCCCCTGCGACCCGGTGTGTACCCACTGGGCCAGCCTCTTCCCCAGGGGGGCCCAGGAGCCGACCACCCCAGGGCCCCCCCCGAGGCTGGCCCTGCTGACACCAGGCCGGTCGGGCGGGCGCACGAGGGTGCACTCAGTGCTTCCTCTTCAGCTCCCTCGCGCACTGCACTGATACCGGAGCCGGAAGATGACGTCATCTTTTGGCGCCGGCATCCCTACGCGGCGCGCGAGCTGAAGAGGAAGCACTGAGTGCTTCCTCGCGCGCCCGCCTGCCCGACCGGCCACCCGCCCAGGAGCCCAGCAGCACCACTGGACCCCAGGGAATCCCCCCAGCACTCCAAAAGGTAAGGAGGCTGGGGGGATTACATTTTTAAAAACAAAAAAACACATGTGTTAGTGTTAGAGTGTGAGAGTGAGTGTGAGAGTGAGTGTGAGAGTGTTAGAGTGTGTGTCTGCTAGTGAGTGTTAGTGTGTATGAATGTTAGTATGTGTGAGTGTTAGTATGTGTGTCTGCTAGTGAGTGTTAGTGTGTGTTAGTATTAGTGTGTGTGAGTGTTAGTGTGTGTGAGTGTTAGTGTGTGTGAGTGTTAGTGTGTGTGTCTGCTAGTGAGTGTTAGTGTGTGTGAATGTTAGTATGTGTGAGTGTTAGTATGTGTGTCTGCTAGTGAGTGTTAGTGTGTGTGAGTGTTAGTATGTGTGTCTGCTAGTGAGTGTTGGTGTGTGAGTGTTAGTGTGTGTGAGTGTTAGTGTGCGTGAGTGAGTGTTAGTGTGTGTGTTAGAGTGAGTGTTAGAGTGAGTGTTAGTGTGTGTGTCTGCTAGTGAGTGTTAGTGTGTGAGTGTTAGTATGTGTGTCTGCTATGTGTGAGTGTTAGTGTGTGTGAGTGTTAGTATGTGTGTCTGCTAGTGAGTGTTAGTGTGTGTGAGTGTTAGTGTGTGTGAGTGTTAGTATGTGTGAGTGTTAGTATGTGTGTCTGTTGAGTGTTAGTGTGTGTGAGTGTTAGTATGTGTGAGTGTTAGTATGTGTGTCTGCTAGTGAGTGTTAGTGTGTGTGAGTGCTAGTGTGTGTGTCTGCTAGTGAGTGTTAGTATGTGTGTCTGCTAGTGAGTGTTAGTATGTGTGTCTGCTAGTGAGTGTCAGTGAGTCTGTTTGATGTCTGTTAGTCAGTGTGTGTTTGTCAATGAGAGTGTATGTTTTGTAAGTGAGTGTGTATGTATGTCTGTCGCTGAGTGTGTCTCTGTCAGTAAATGTGTGTGTCTGTTAGCTAGTGTGTATGCATTTGTAAGTGTGTGTGTATGTGTGTGTGTGTCTTCAGCACTTACCTTTCTCCAGCGCCGGACTCCCTTGGCACTGGGGATCCCTCAGCCTCTCAGCTCCGAATGCGACCGAGCACGCATTCAAACCGCCCATAGGAAAGCATTACTCACTGCTTTCCTATGGACGTTCAGTGTGCTCCTCTAGCGGCTGTCAGTGAGACAGCCACTAGAGGCTGGATTAACCCTCAGTGAAACATAGCAGTTTCTCTGAAACTGCTATGTTTTCAGCTGCAGGGTTAAAACTAGAGGGACCTGACACACAGACAACTTCATTGAGCTAAAGTGATCTGGGTGTCTGTAGTGGTCCTTTAAGTGTGTGTGCATCTGCATGCATTGGAGTACATACCGCGGTCGCAGGGGTCGCAGCCCTGTAACCCCTGCGACCAGCTGCCCACTACCATGTGTTGCGGCCCGGCCCGCGCGCGGGGGAGGGCCCACGGATCAATTTTCGCACCGGGGCCCCATGGGTCATGTGTACGCCACTAGTTACCACCCCTCTCTGATTGCATATGTGTATATACATACACACACGCAGCGTGTGTGCAGGGGTGTATTTACCTTTTGGCAAACAGGGCATTTGCCTTGGGCTAGCCGCTTGTCAGGGCCCCCCCAGGCTGGCAGCGGCGGAGCTTTCCGGGCAGCGGCGAGGGAGCACTAATCCTCCTGTTCAGCTCCCTCATGCGCACCGCAGTGATCCTGGAGCCGGAATATGACATCATTCTGGCTCCGGCATCACTACACGGCACGCGAGGGAGCTTAACAGGAGTGCCTAGGGCAGCACAAGACCAGGATACACCACTGCCTATGATTCCTACCCTTAGCCACACACACACACTCACACCCCCTCTTTGTCCATTTGAAATGTTGGAAAGTGTAATACACTCAGACACACCAACAATATGAAGATCCTAGAAAACAAGAACACTAGTATAGAAAAGAGGAAGAGGGATTTGGGCCCGAAATAGGGATTGTTCCTTGCTAAATAGACACATTTGGGAGGTATGCACACACAAGGTTAGTCATAATAGCGTGAATTATCTGGAAATTAATGGTGTATTCAAAGAGAATTTAAAATTACATACATTGAATACATTGGCTTTTTTTTATTTTTATTTATTTTATTTTTTACTAATTTTATGATTTTGGACTAAAATTTTAATTCCATAAAATGCATGCCTTAATGAATACCCATTACACTTACTCGTGGGTATGAAGGCAGTATAACACCCTGGTAATGTAGAATATAACCAGTTCAGTCACTTACATGTGTCTAGCACCAATGTTCCTCGGCGCTGGCTCAGATCCACCCACGCTTCTCCAAGCTGGCGGGGAAACCTAATGCGCATGTGGCAACGGCCGCGCTCCCATTAGGATCTCCCTATAGGAAAGCATTATTCAATGCTTTCCTATGGGGAAAATCTGAAGCTGGAAGTCCTCATGCATAGTGTGAGAACGTCCAGCGTCAGATAACGGACCAAAGGTCCATTTCAATTCAGGAAGTCCCTCTAGTGGCTGTCTGGTAGACAGACACTAGAGGAGGACTTAACCCTGCAAGGTAATTATTGCAGTTTATAAAGTGAGCTGAAGTGGTCCGGGTGCCTACAGGGTCCCTTTAAATTTCAAATTAACTTTGAATTTAAAACAATTGTCACTTGAGTAACCCTGGATGGTGCTTGCAAAATGGCATGCAGGGTTCAGTTTTTAGGGTGTCATAGTAAGCTTGTCCACCAGGAGCACTAGGTGGACATCAGAAGCAAACTAATTTTCATGGACCTTTTATATTTGCAATACACATAGGGTTGTTTACCAAGTGATAATTATCAGTAATCCAAAGTGAATTTCAAAATGGTCTTTTTCTCTCACTTTTTTTTTATTTTGTTATTTTGACCTTAAAATTGAAATTTCCCTTTGAGACCTTTGCAATTCTCATTTTAGTGAATAACCGTGACAGTGCAAACAGCAATGCCAAGAATCAAATCATATTTAGATATAAGATACTACTCAAGCTAAGTCAACCAATCAGATATATAGAGAGACCTACAATAAACAAACTGGTTGGATTGGGAATCAGAGTAGAACAAACAGGTGAAAATGAATCCACCATGTTCACTTTTCCTATTACAAGAACAGACACTTTTTTTTTTTAAAATTGGTATAACTGCCCACCCTGACCATCTCTTATTTCAACATGGGTCTGGCGTAGCAGACCTTGGCTCTTTGGCGAATTTCTATAATTAATACAGGCACATGAATACATGCTTGTGGATAGCTGGCCAAGTACACCTTACTGGCTGTGGTGTATCTCTCCCTTGGGTATAATTAGGAACTGGGCTTTCTATATATCACATCCAATTACTTATGATTCAGACGCACTTTGCCTAATAGATGTCTACATTCTCTTATTGGTCTCTTTCTATTCCCTTGTTTTCTTCAATCCCCCCATCCACGAGGCATTGCCGATGGCACAGCAGCCTTGTTTTAAAACAGCTCTTTGTGTCTGAATCTTGAACTCTAGAGGGCACATATCCCAGAGAGGTGCACCAGTCTACTCATGGAATTACAGTCCTCGCGTACAGATGTGTCAATTATAGAAGGAACACAGTGAGAGTGGGAGTAGCACTGACCCAGAGAGATAAATGCTCAGGAGTCCACATCATCTTCTCTCATTCCACCCCTTTTGTCATAATTAATAGGAAATCAGGACTAGAGAGACTTGTTTTTTCTTAAAGGTCACATTCATTCTCAAACTTTTGCCAACATTTATGCACCAAATTTGTGGCAACAAACATTTTTTAAATGTCTACACTGTGTCGGGCCTAAAATAGATGCACTAGTGCACTCTCCTCGGCTCGTATCCGTTCCATACGTAAGCCTCTTATGCATCTACAATTGGTGGACTGTTGGAGGGTGCGGCAATCAGGGGACATAGGTTACATCTATTTTTCAACAGTCCATAGTTCATATGCCAACTGAGCTTTTATTAGACATGAATATTTGTCATTGGTACTGGGTTGTGAGATTGGTGTGGCAACCTGGTCCAACCTTTCCCCGGTGTCTCTCTGCCTGCGCTCCCCCCTTTTTCAACCCAGGAAGACCTAATGAATCTATACTGCTTGACCCGGAGGTAGTCCAAAATATTGAGGCCACTTTTTCCCAATACTTTGCTGAGAAAAGAGCTCTGGAAATCTTTTTGAAGGTGTTGTGGGATGGTCATAAAATGTGTGGTAAGGGACATATCTCTCTTTGCACTCACAGGGAAAAAAAAGCAGTACAGCTGCAGGGCATCCTTAAAAATAAAAAATAAATAACAAACCTAAAAAACCACCATGAAAGATTGATACTAGAAAAAGTCTACAGGGAATTGCTGGACGCCCGTAGGAAATTATCCACTTTGCTCACATTTAAAAAAAAAATAAAAAAATACCCAACTATCTCATGATTCAGAAAACCAAACGTTTCTTTTATGTGCATTCTAATAAATGCAGTAGACTCCTTGCCCAAAAGTTACATAGAACACAACAGTGCTTTGCACATACATCGTTTTAAAACTACCAATCAAGCCTGAGAGCTCCGAGCTACAAAACCTGAAAAAGGTGGATTTACGGTGGAAACCAGCTGAAAACCGGCTCAACACCTGGGGAAAGAGGAAATGGGACTGAAAAACAAAAAAACGAGAGCAGACAAGAGCCTGATGGGCCGTAACATAGGAGAAATGCTGAGAGGCAGCCAGAAATCACCATGGGACAAAATGGCGGAGGAAGAGGATGAATCCTCCTGCTTTTCAGACAGTATGTCTTCCGACCCGAGTGAGGGAGCAGCGGTCCAACTACTGAAGGTGTAGAACACCAAGACAACCCCCACGGGGGAACTAGTCATGGCAGACCAATTGAAAGGAATGCTGGCAGAGCTGCGAACGAATATCGCGGCTGACATGGCCTTCATCAAAGACGCCATTGAAGGCACCACTACACGTCTAACACAGCTGGAGGCCCTCTCAACCACCCAGGACTCCAAAATCACCTTATTGGAGAAGCAAGTTGCTACACTCCAGACACAACAAAAGGCCATTACTGACAGAATAGACACCATTGAAGGTCAGCGACGGCGATACAATTTGAAGATCCGCAGTGTAGCTTACCAGACTTGCCGCATTTAAACCGCCGCCTGCTCAACACACTATTACCACCAAAGCAGGCCAAGGCAATAAAACCAGACGTCATGTTCCAGTTACCAAAGCCGGGCACAGCACCACCAACGGCCCACATTGACCTGATCAAACTCAATCCCTCCAGGTCAGGGCCGCCCTCCTCGCAGCACTAAGGGGACAGACCCCCCTCCTGTTTGAAGGCGCCACACTCTCGTTCTTCCCAGACTTAACCCGAAGCACCATTGCATGGCGCAGAGCCCTACAACCACTCCTACAAATCCTCCGGCAACAGAATGTACAATACAAATGCGGGCTTCCAAGAATACCCATCTTCATGCACCAGGGCACTTCACACCGAGTAAAGACTCTACAGGAGCAGGACTTGAGACAACAGCAGCTAGGCCTGACCGCGCCACATAGAATGGATGGAAGGGGCTTATCACAGATGGACCCAGCCACTGTGGCAGAATTTGTCCCCCGCATGTTTCAGCGACAAAAAGCCGCAAGAGGGGTGATCCGCAGTTTTCTTTTCTTGCTATCTCAGTCTTTAGCTTAGCACACCACATACGGCTAATCTCTTATAGCGAAGTTCAGGTTATTTGTATTTTGCAATCTGTATTTTGTGTCTAACTCAGACCACCTTGCGCAATAACCAGCCCTTAAATGCTTACAGGACCTACCTGTATGCAGGCCTCCGAGCTGATCAGAGTCAGCCCTAGCACCGGGCGACAAGGCTGTAACACCCACCCACCCTTTAACACTTGCCACCCTCTATAAGCTCTAACTGACAACATAGGCCATGATACCCTCACTACAGGTGATATTTGAAAAATTAGAATATTGTGAAAAAGTTCATTTATTTCAGTAATGCAACGTAAAAGGGGAAACATATCAGATAGATGCATTACATGCAAAGCAAGAAAGTTCAAGCCGTGATTTGTCATAAGTGCGATGATTATGGCTTACAGCTCATGAAAACCCCAAATCCACAACCTCAGTAAACTAGAATATTACATGCAATCAATAAAACAAGGAGTGTACATAGAACAATATAGGACCTCTGAAAAGTATAAGCATGCATATGGACTCAGTACTTTGCTTGGGCCCCTTTTGCAGCAATTACTGCCTCAATGCGGCGTGGCATGGAAGCTATCAGCCTGTGGCACTGCTGAGGTGTTATTGAAGACCAGGATGCTTCAATAGCGGCCTTCAGCTCTTCTGCATTGTTCGGTCTCATGTCTAATCGTTCTCTTGGCATTGCCCCATAGATTCTCTATGGGGTTCAGGTCAGGCGAGTTTGCTGGCCAATCAAGCACAGTAATCCCACGGTCATTGAACCAGGCTTTGGTGCTTTTGGCAGTGTGGGCAGGTGCCAAGTCCTCCTGGAAAATGAAGTCAGCATCCCCATAAAGCTCGTCTGCGGAAGGAAACATGAAGTGCTCCAAAATCTCCTGGTAGACGGCTGCGTTGACCTTAGACTTAATGAAGCACAGTGGACCAACACCAGCAGATGACATGGCTCCCCAAAACAGACTGTGGAAACTTCACACTAGACTTTAAGTATCTTTCAGTCTGTGCCTCTCCATTCTTCCTCAGTCCACTTCTTGTGAAAGTCCCCAACACTTTTGAATGGCCTTTTCCTGACAATCCTCTCCAGGTTGCGGTCATCCCTGCTGCTTGTGCACCTTTTTCTTCCACATAATTTTCTATTAACGTGCTTTGATACAGCACTTTGGGAACATCCAACTTCCTTCGCAATTACCTTTTGAGGCTTTCCCTCCTTATGGAGGGTTTTCTGCACAACTGTCAGGTCAGCAGTCTTCTCCATGATTGTGATTCCTACTGAATCAGAGAGAACATTTAAAGGCTCAGAAACCTTTTGCAGGTGTTATGGCTTACTTAGCTGATTAGAGTGGGACACTGTGAATATTGCACCTTTTCACAATATTCTAATTTACTGAGATTGTGGATTTGGGGTTTCATGAGCTGTAAACCATAATCATCGCATTTATGACAAATCATGGCTTGAACTATCTTGCTTTGCATGTAATGCGTCTATCTCATATATTAGTGTCCCCTTTTATGTTGCATTACTGAAATAAATTAACTTTTGCACAATATTCAAATTTTTCGAGTATCACCTGTATGAGCATATTCATGTAATCCTCTCATGACCTCACAGGGAGGTCAGGGAGATAGCTAAAGAATTTTATGGGTATTATCAAGCTTTATAGAATATACACTCCACACAGACTGACGAACAACTAGTCAGTTGAGCGCAAATTTACCAGTATTTGTCAAAACATATAACCGAATCTATATTACACGAATCTGCTGTCTATTTGGCTTCAGACTTGACTCAAGAGGAGTTACAGGAAGCTGTAGAGGCCTCTCACGGGGAGCCCCCAGACCAGATGGTCTAGCTCTCAAGTACTAAAAGGTATTGAGGAACATGCAGTTAC
>OW240919.1:119217901-119360951 GCA_933207985.1 Pelobates cultripes
CCTACACACAACCAGAAACACATAATACATCCCTTATACACAAATACACACTGCTTCCACTACACACAAACACACTACATCACCTGCACAAACTGGTAACCCTATACACTACATACCATAAGCACACATATTAGATCCTCTACAACAACACATAACACATCCCCTACACACTCCACTCCCTGTGAGCAAACTCATGGGTGGGTGGAACTTATGAGTGGGCCTTATGGGCATACTCACCGTCAGGCCCTGGGGCCCAGACTTTGAGCTGTGTAAGGGGCCCCAAAAAATGGAGCTGCTTCCAATTCTCCCAGAACATTGAATTTTGTGACCACAGTTGCAAACAGCCTCCAGAGATCCTGTTCTACACCAGACCAGTGGAGCCAAACTGCAGCCCATCATCATCCTCATCTGCTTGTAAGTAGGCAATCTACTTATTAGTGACACTAATCTATAATTTACCTCACATTAAAGGGACACTATAGCTTAATGAAGTGGTTCTGGTGTCTATAGCTGGTCCCTGCAGGCTTTTTAATGTAAACACATACTGTGTGCAGCACTGGCATTAGTTCATATGGCAGATCATATGGGTGGGGCATTGTGATGTGACATGTGGGGGCAGCAAATTTTTATTTTGTCTAGGGCGGCAAAAATCCTTGCACCGGCTCTGATCCTGGGCAGGTGCACCAGTCTACTGGTGACCCACAGGAGGGGATTGCACTGCACTCTCCTCCTGCCCAGCCCCGTCTTTACCGCAGTGCAAGTGCCCTCTGCCCCTAATTTACAGTGGCTCACACTCACAACAAGCAGTGCCTGGAGCCGTGAAGGAGCGGGTATGGCAAAGAACTACTGATTAGCATAACATCAATATCCGTTATAAAACCAGGAAAAGGTGGGCATGGATGGTGAACTGATTTGGTGGTGCAATGGGCCACTTGACTGGTTTTGCCCCCCAGGCCTAAGGCTGCCAGCCCTCCCCTGCACATGGCTGCAATCTGAATTTTCCTTGTGATGATGCAAAAAACAAAACAAAAACACCTTAAATATCTAAGGATGTGACTTCACTCCGATCCAGCAAAACTATACGAATAACTTCCATTTTTAAGCAGACATGAGGCAGACATGAGAGGCTGAACACTACCATACTTCTCTTGGTTTGGTCAAATTAATTTGGCCAAGATGAACCTTCTCAGGATCATATACCCTTTTCAAACTATCCTGATACATTTACAAGCTTACCATATGTCCATGTGGCAGAACCCTTAGATTTTTGGGCAAAAGGGTCTATGTACTTCTGCACGCCATCGGCTCTGCAGATGCCTTAATATCCCTGCTAGGAATGCTCAAAGACCAACATAACACTCTGATTGGTGGATTAAGTAACCAATCAGAGAGTTACGAGTCCAATTACACAGTGTGGGAAACATAGAATGTGACGGCAGATAGCAACCATTCGGCCCATCTAGTCTGCCCAATTTTCTAAATACTTTCATTAGTCTTAGCCTTATCTTATAGTTAGGATAGCCTTATGCCTATCCCACGCATGCTTAAACTCCTTTTACTGTGTTAACCTCTACCACTTCAGCTGGAAGGCTATTCCATGCATCCACTACCCTCTCAGTAAAGTAATACTTCCTGATATTATTTTTAAACCTTTGTCCTCTAATTTAAGACTATGTCCTCTTGTTGTGGTAGTTTTTCTTCTTTTAAATATAGTCTCCTCCTTTACTGTGTTGATTCCCTTTATATATTTAAATGTTTCTATCATATCCACCCTGTCTCATCTTTCCTCCAAGCTATACATGTTAAGATCCTTTAACCTTTTCTGGTAAGTTTTATCCCGCAATCCATGAACCAGCTTAGTAGCCCTTCTCTGAACCCTCTCTAAGGTATCAATATCCTTCTGAAGATACGGTCTCCAGTACTGTGTACAATACTCCAAGTGAGGTCTCACCAGTGTTCTGTACAATGGCATGAGCACTTCCCTCTTTCTACTGCTAATACCTCTCCCTATACAACCAAGCATTCTGCTAGCATTTTCTGCTGCTCTATTACATTGTCTGCCTACCTTTAAGTCATCAGAAATAATCACTCCTAAATCCCTTTCCTCAGAAGTTGAGGTTAGGACTCTATCAAATATTCTGTACTCTGCCGTTGGGTTTTTACATCCAAGATGCATTATCTTGCACTTATTCACATTAAATGTCAGTTGCCACAACTCTGACCATTTTTCTAGTTTACCTAAATCATTTGCCATTTGGCTTATCCCTCCCGGAACATCAACCCTGTTACATATCTTAGTATCATCAGCAAAAAGACATACCTTACCATCAAGACCTTCTGCAATATCACTAATAAAAATATTAAAGAGAATGGGTCCAAGGACAGATCCCTGAGGTACCCCACTGGTGACAAGTCCAAGTTTCGAATATATTCCATTAACTACAACCCTCTGTTGCCTGTTACTCAGCCACTGCCTTACCCATTCAACAATATTTGAATCCAAACTTAAAGATTGCAGTTTATTGATAAGCCTTCTATGTGCAACAGTGTCAAAAGCTTTACTGAAATCTAGGTAAGCAATGTCTACTGCACCACCCTGATCTATAATTTTAGTTACCCAATCAAAAAAAACAATAAGATTAGTTTGGCATGATCTCCCTGAAGTAAACCTATGTTGTCTCTGATCTTGAAATCCATGTGTTTTTAGATGTTCAACAATCCTATCCTTTAACATGGTTTCCATCACTTTCCCCACTACTGAAGTAAGGCTTACTGGCCTATAGTTGACCAACTCCTCCCTATTACCTTTCTTGTAAATGGGCACAACATTTGCTAACTTCCAATCTTCTGGGACTACTCCTGTTAACAATGATTGGTTAAATAAATCTGTTAATGGTTTTGCTAGTACACCACTAAGCTCTTTTAATAGCTTTGGGTGTATTCCATCCAGGGCCGTCTTTAGCACGGGGCAAACGGGGCAGTTGCCCCGGGCCCAGTTGCTCCTGGGGGGCCCCAGAGCAGCTGCCCCGTGGGCCCGTGATTTCTGCAGCCCCCATGTACCCAGCGGTGCAGCCGCACCGGCCCGCCAACTAAGGAGGCCTACCATGTGTCAGCAGGGGCCCGGTCGGGCGCTGTGACGCTTAAACAGTGCGACCGGGCCCCTTTCTCTACCGGCTGGGAAGAAGTGAGTGCGGCGTGTCACTTCCTCCCACCGGAGATAATAGCCGCGTGGGAGGAGGAAAGCAGGGAGGAGGGGAGTTCTTCAAGATAACTCCCAACTGCCTCAGCCTGCCACTGGACCCCAGGGAAACCACCCTCCATAAAAAGGTAAGAACCTGGAGGGTGGCTAAATGTATGTCAGTATGTCTGTTAGTATGTCTGTCTGTGTGTGTGTGTGTGTGTGTGTATGTCAGTATGTGTGTGTATGTGTTAGTATGTCTGTGCGTGTTAGTATGTCTGTGCGTGTGTATGTCAGTATGACAGACATACTGACACACACACTGACAAACATACACACACTGACACACACACTGACAAACATACACACACACATACTGACACACACACAAACATATACACACACAGACATACTAACACACACACAGACATACTAACACACACACACAGAGACATACTGTGTGTATGTCAGTATGTCTGTGTATGTCAATACGCCTGTCAGTGTATGTGTTTCAGTATTTCTGTCAGTGTATGTGTGGGTCAGTATGTCAGTGTATGTGTCTGTTTTTATGTATGTGTGTCTGTGTGTGTATCAGTATGTCTGAATGTGTGTCAATATATTTGCCAGTATATATTTGTGTGTCAGTGTATGTGTGTGTCAGTATGTATCTGCGAATGTTTTAATGTCTGTCTGTGTGTGTATGTGTCAGTATATCTGTCAGTGTGATTGCGGGTTGGGCATAATGGGGAGGGGGGCGCAGGGACAGGGCCCAGGGGGCCCAAGAAAATGCTTTGCCCAGGGTCCTATTCATATTATAGACGGCCCTGATTCCATCAGGTCCCATTGACTTATTTGTCTTTACTTTTGACAGTTGAAATAGAACCTCTTCCTCTGTAAACTCACGTGTAATAAATGACTCATTTATCCTTTTTCTCAACTTAGGCCCCTTTCCTTCCTTTTCATCTGTAAATACAGAACAAAAATATTCATTGAGGCAGTCAGCTAGACATAGGCCTGGGCACGGGGTGTGCCGGGTGTGCCTTGGCACACCCTAATCCCCGCGGCACGCCTATGTATTGAGACCGGCAGGGGAGATCTCAGGATCTCCCCTGTCGGCTCATGCAGAGCCGGCGCTATCCGAGCGCCGGCTCTGCTCTCTGCCTCCCTCCCCACTGACCCACATGCAGGGAGGGAGGCAGGAGAGGACCGGCGGAGCTCTTGCCGGCAGCTCCGCCGGGTTCCTCTCGCGAGATATGAGCGTTGCCACGGCAACGCTCAAATCTCGCGAGAGTGAACTCTAGCCCCACAGGGGGCTAGAGTTCACTCTCCACTGGACCACCAAGGATAGAATCAGCAGCACGATCACCCCTCCCTACAAAAGGTAAGAAGGGAGGGGGGATAGCAAATAATGTACCCCCACCTCCATCCCATAATCACCCACCCACTCACATACAACACACATACAGCACCCACACACATTCAGCACCCACAGACATACACAGCACCCACACACATTCAGCACCCACAGACATACACAGCACACACCCATACACAGCACCCACAGACATACACAGCACCAACACACATACAGCACCCTCACAAACACAAACAGCACCCTCACACACACACAGCACACTAACAGTACCCTCAAACACAGTACCTCACAAGCGCGCACACACTCACATGCTTAGCACACACACACACAAACAGCACCCTCACACACAGTACATTAACAGCACCTCACAAAGCATACACACACACACACAACAGCACCCTCACACACACAGTACATTAACAGCATCCTCACAAGCCGCGCACCGCAAACACCCTCACCACATAGCACACCAGCATACGCCACACACACACTGCGCTTCAACAGCACCCCTCACGCTTTACAGCACAGTGTGTGTATGTGTGATGATGTATATATATATATATATATATATATATATATATATATATATATATATATATATATATATATATATATATATATATATGCGGCGTGTGCTTGTGCTTTAGGGTGCACACCCTAATGCAATAGGCAGCGCACGCCTATGCAGCTAGACCTTTATCCTCTTCTACATGCCTTCCTTCTTTTGTTTTTATTCTAACTAATCCTTGTTTTACTTTTCTTTTCTCATTTATGTATCTAAAAAATGTTTTATCCCCCTTTTTTTACTGACTGTGCTATTTTCTCTTCTGTGTGTGATTTGGAATCTCTTATAACTTGCTTAGCCTCTTTCTTTCTGCCTAATCTTATAGATCATTTTGTCTTCCTCACTCTGGGTTTTTTTATAATTCCTAAATGCTAACTTTTAGTTTTTAACTATTTTGGCCACATCTGCGGAGTACCACAGTGGTTTCTTGAATTTTTTGCTTTTACTGACAAGCCTAATGCAATTTTCTGTTGCCTTCAATAGTGCAACGTTTAAATAATCCCATCTCTTTTGGACTCTATTTAAATTGCTCCAGTCTGATAATGACTCCTCTACACATATTCTAATTTTAGAAAAGTCTGTTTTTCTAAAGTCTAAAACTTTTGTTTTTGTGTGGTGTGACTCAGTCACTGTTCTTATATTAAACCACACTGACTGATGATCAGGGCCGGACTGGGGATACGAAGCAGCCCTGGAAAAAAATCTCTGCCAGCCCCATAAGTCATTGTGCTATGTAGGGTGTTTATATATATATATATATATACACATATATACACACACCCAATTGAAATAGTTGGCTGCACTCTCGGATTTCCTTAAAACATAACTTTTATTGACATATTTAAGAGAAGATCAACGTTTCAGTTCCTCTTGTGGACTTTCATCAGGATCATGCAGGCTGGTTGTTAGGGAAGCAAGGACTCCTTCTTGCTTCCCATGCTGCATTAGCCAGGGCCCCCGCCGCATGCTAAGCCCCGCCCCCTTGCACACTAAGCTCCGCCCCGCCTCAATATTATTTGTAAAAAAGAAAGATATAATTTTTTAATGATCCCGGCCGGCCATGTGTGAGCTTTGCCGGCCGCCTGGCTCCCCCAGCTTCTGTGGGGTGCTGTGTGGCCGCACACCTTGCACATGGCCGGCCAGGATCACAGGAGCCTGATCAGTTCTGAATGGGGCTGTCAGCCCAGCCCCAGGTGCCGCGGCCCACTGGGAAATTTCCCGGTATCCCGGTGGGCCAGTCCGGCCCTGCTGATGATCACTGGATCCTAAACTTTCACCTACAGTAATATCTGATACCAAATCTCCACTTGTTAACACTAAATCTAGTATGGCCTCTTTACGAGTTGGCTCCTCAACAACTTGTTTTAGAGACAATCCCAGTAGCGAGTTTAGAATGTGTGTGCTCCTGGCACAAGTAGCTAATTTTGTTTTCCAATTTACATCAGGAAGATTAAAGTCACCCATGATGATAACTTCCCCCTTCATTGTCATTTTAGCTATTTCGTCAACTAGTAGATTATCTAACTCTTGTCCTGGAGGCCTATAAATCACACCTACACGAGTTACTGTGTGATTACCAAATTCTAACGTAACCCAAACGGACTCTATGTTTGCCTCACTAACTTTTATTTGGCTAGATTTTATGCTATCCTTCACATACAGGGCCACCCCTCCCCCTTTCTTGCCTTCCCTGTCTTTTCTATATAAAGAGTACCCTGGTATTGCTATGTCCCAGTCATTTTTCACATTATACCATGTCTCAGTAACAACGACTAAA
The DNA here is from genome assembly GCA_933207985.1 of Pelobates cultripes. Taxonomy (NCBI): domain Eukaryota; kingdom Metazoa; phylum Chordata; class Amphibia; order Anura; family Pelobatidae; genus Pelobates; species Pelobates cultripes. Next base: position 119,224,797 of record OW240919.1, read on the forward strand.
TCTACATTATCAGTTGCCATTATTGCCTCAACTTCATGGATCTTTTTCCCTAAACTGCGAGCATTTGTAGACATGACTCTAAGCTTATTTTTTAACACACTTGCTACAGGCACCTTCTGTCCTTGTTTTGGGGGACAATTGGATTGATGTTTTATCACCCTTTTGCCCCCCCTCCTAGTTTAAATACATCCTAGCAAAACCTCTGAACTGCTCACTGAGAAAATTTGTTCCCTTTTGAGAAAGATGCAAACCATCTTTTTTGTACAGCCTATTTCCATTCCAAACAGAGCTACCATGAGAAATAAAGCCAAATCCTTGCTCCCGACACCATTCACCAAGCCACAAATTAAAGACCCTAATACACATCCACCTGTCGTTCTGAGTGTTATGCACAGGCAGAACTTCAGAGAATGACAGTGTGGAATCAACCTGCTGTATATCATTGGCAAAAACACTAAAAACTTCTTTAACCTCTGAAACCTCATTGCAAGCCAAGTCATTTGTCCCTAGATGGACAAGTACACCCAATTCCCCAATTCCAAAGGACTTTCCCATGCTGTGTAAAATGACACAGAGCACTCTGATTGGTGGATTTCAAACCAACCAATCAGAGTGCTGTGACAGGTAAATGTAGAGACTTAACTGTCAGTCTCTTCATTTACCTGTCAAAGCACTCTGATTGGATGGCTTAAACCCACCAATCAGAGTGCTCTGAGCCTAATTGCAGGGCGGGGCAAGGCTTTATAAGCCTTACCCCTCCCTGCAGAGCTCAGTCTGTGCGGAGCCCTCGCTGGGTGAAGATGGATTTTTTATTTTATTTTTTTACATGCGTCTGTTATGGATTTTTATTTGGCCTTTTTAAAAAAAATTAAATTCTTTATTTTCGGTGCATTCAGTTATGTGACATACATACTTGCATCGCCTTATCAGCATAGACAAATTGGCAATCGGCATGGTTAATAGCTTTGTTCAAAGTTAGGCAATACGTTTACAGGTGCATATTGATAGGAACTAAGAGTAGGTAGCAGTTATGTTGTGTTTGTCTTTCTGTTCAGTGGTCGAAGGAGTTAGCTTGTGCCTATGTAGTCAGGAAGAACATAGTGGAAATGCGTCTGCACATTTTCTTTTTTCTTGTGGGTCAAGTGTGCCCATGCTATTGGTACCCATAGGGTGGTCTTGGTGTGGGTGAATATGTCGAGTGTGTGTACGGTAGTAGAGTCTTGTAAATGGTTGATTAGCACCTTCCTTGGCAGTTTGGGGGAGGCATAAGGTGGTTAGTTAAGATGTCGTTTATCCCCTTTTGTGGTGGTGTGTATGCCTCGGTGTGGGCCATGTGCTTCTGTCAGTGCTTTGGTGTAGGTTGTGTGTCGGGTATGCTATGCGTGGTACAGTGTGTAGTGTCGACCCCTAACCAAAGGGGGCCACGGGGGGAAGGGTGTACATCTCGGTCTTTGTAGGGGGTGGCCTTAGTCAAACTTGGGGTGTAGAGAGAGTAGTAGGGTGAACTTAGAGATGAAAACAGCAGAGCATGGAAATTTGCGGTATACATTTTATGTGGTGTTCAGGTCGCTGCCTCCTGTCGCCCCTGGGAAAGAATGGAACAGTTCTCCCTGTGTCCCCTGAGTGAGGGGCTGTTGTTGTGCCCGGCGTTGAGGTGTTCTGTGTCAGTCCCAGTTTTTTGGAGGAGCGCCTCAGAGTGTGGTGAGTTTTAGGAACTCCATTCCGCTGATGACCGCCAAGGTTCTCGGCAGCAGCCATCTGTACTCCACTTTCCCTTTCCGCAGTTGGCCTTGTTTATGCAGAAGTGGCTGTCAAATTCCAGCTTTTTAGCATGTGTGTGTGGCAGGATAGTTGCCGTAAGCCTCCTCAGGTACAGTGTTAGTTCTGAGGGTCCGACTGTGTCAGGGATTCCCCGGATCTTAATATGTGTGCGCCTACTGCGGTCTTCCATGGCGTCCAGAGTGTTTTGGAGCACTGTGATCGCCAATTGTAAGTGTTTCAGGGTATCTCCCATGCTTTTTACCTCTTGTCTGAGGTCTAGTATGTCCTCTTCAGAGGCCTGTACTTGTGCTGTCACTGCCTGCGTTTCTGTGTGCATTAGGTTTAAATCAACATCGAACATCTGCTTAATTTCTTGTAGCAAGAGTCCGATATCCTTTTTAGTGGCTGGGGCGGAGTCATCCCTTTCTGTTGGTGGGCTGCTGGGGGATTCAGATCTCCTGTCTGCTCTGCATTCTTGTGTCTGCTGTTCTGTCCCTGTGGAGCCAGTCTCCTGGTCCTGGTCGGCCGCCATTTTGTAGCCTGCAGTGCGCTGTAGTAAGGCCCCTATGTCTTGTGAGTGCCTGGGTGCAGCTTGTTGTGGCTTTTGTGATCGCCTCCCCATTTCGTCGCTGGGTGGTCGTTGGGGTTGAAAAAAAGATTTTAGAACAAAGAAAACATTGAATGGTAAGTTTTATTATTATTATTATTTTTTTTTTTTTTACAGGTACTTAGTTAAAGGTCCCCCTTATTATTTTTAGGGTGAAGGGAGTAGGTAGGGGGATAATCTTTTTGGAGGGGGAGGGGAGGAGGTGACTAGGGGTTTGGGGACCCCTAGTCAGGACCGGACTGGCCCACCGGGATACCGGGAAATTTCCCGGTGGGCCGTCGGCACCTGGAGCCGGGGAGACATGTGGGTGACCTGCGGCCGCAGGGAGAGCTCATCTGGCGGCCGCCATCCAAGCTCTCCCTGCAGCCACCAGCACACCTGTCTGCCCAAAGGTAGCAACAAGTGTGTATGTGTGTGTGTGTGTCTGTGTCACGGTGCGTCTGTCATTGTGTGTGTGTCTGTATCATGGTGTGTGTCATGGTATATGTATGTGTCATGGGGTGTGTGTGTGTGTGTGTCTGTCATGGTATATGTATGTGTCATGGTGTGTGTGTGTGTGTGTGTGTGTGTGTGTATGTCATGGTATATGTATGTGTCATGGGGTGTGTGTGTTAAAATAGTGTTTTTACTCACTTTTTTTTCCCCAACGTCGTGCTGGTCTCCCTTCGACTGGCCCTGGCTCTATGACTGAGATCATCAAGCTTGATGATCTCAGCCAATCCGTACTGATACAGGAAGCGCCTCTAGTGCCCGTCTGAGTGTCTGTCACTAAAGGTGTCACTAGGAAGCAATGTAAACACTGCCTTTTCTCTGAAAAGTCAGTGGCTACATTGAAAAGCCTGCAGAGACAGGCTACAGCCACCAGAACCACTACATTAAGCTGTGTGTGTATGTGCGCCTGCTAGTGAGTGAGCTTGTGTTTTTATGTCAATGAGCTTATGTATATCAGCGAGATTGTTTGTCTATGAGGCTGTGAATTAATGAGATTGTCTGTGTCTACATGTGGAGGCCGGGGAAGGTCCCTTTAGTTTAAAAGCTCGCTGTTTACTAGACATGCCCCTACTCGCGGTATAGCGAGTAGGGGCAAAATGTACTACTACTAATTTTTACTTAGTATTAGTTAATTTGGCTGAAAGACCAATTTAGGTCTTTCAGCCTTTTGGTACATAACTCATTAATAGCGTGGGAATTAGGGAGTTATCTACTAAGCAGCTGCAATAGAAGCCCCGAAGTGACAATTTTCCCCATGCACATGCATAAAAAAGACCACTGACGTATGACGTTCTTTACTCCATATTCTCTCCCCAATCATATAACTATTTTGGAGACAAGTGTGAGATCGTGTCCTCTATAGCCAGCTAAGGAGTTGGTTTTCACCCAGCTGATACGCTTCTTGGCCGTCCTGCACTACCAATCTCTAGCTTAAAAAAAAAATCTCATAAAAAATACATACTTGAGTATATGGAGTCTGTGGCTAACCTCCCTGAGGAATTGAATTGGGTTTTAATGAAGGGGGTTCAGATTGTAGGCAAGTGGCGGTGGGATTCTTCTTTTTTTTCATACTATTGTTTTCTTCCTATCCTATTTTCTCTTTCTTGATTCATTTACTCAGATCAAATTTTTTTTTCATGATGCTTGTGCGTTAAAGTGTTATTATAGTCGCATACTGCTCACTTTTAGGGACAGTTCCTCTAGTACACAGATATGATTAAATGCGACACATATTTAGTTTGACTGAAGTGGATCGTCCCAGAATGTATGTGTCAAATTTCTTCTCTTTAAGGAATGTACCTTTATAAAATTTCACTTCCAAATGTTTCAACCTATATTATGAAGTTAAACAAATTTACAGGTTACGCTTGGAATTTTTCCAGGTTCAATATACAGAACAGTAGTCTCAAAAGTATAAGACACAGTGATGAATTTCATTGGGGGTTTTCAGCAAACCTCAGCCAAGTTGGCAAAAGAACAGACAGATGCACCACATCAATTTAAAAAATAAATTAAAAAAATACTGAGGTATCCTTTCTTTTGGACAGTTAGATTTTGCAAACTGAACTTCAATGTGAACTTTGTCCTGAGTTCTGTCCTGATATCTCCTTCTATTTAAACGCTTGTGTAAAGTTGGGAGAAATAGTGTTTTGCCTCAGATGAGGTGCCAGAAAATTAAAATGTAGTCCTTTCAAGTAAGGTACCACCACCATAATGGCCTCAATGTGCTCGCTCCGGATAGGCTTGTGGGCACAGTCTAAGTCAGTGATGGCTAACCTGGACACTATTATTTACATAACGCCATCAGATTCTGTAGCGCTGTACAATGGGTGGACTAACAGACATGTAATTGTAACCAGACAACTGGACGTACAGGAACATAGAGGTGGAGGGCCCTGCTCAATGAGCTTACATTCTAGAGATAAATTGTTTCTGGACTACATTTCCCATGATGCTCAGCTAGCTTTTAGTATAAAAGCTAGCTGAGCATCATGGGAAATTTAGTCTAGAAACAATTTATGGTGTTGAGGTAAGCCATCAGTGGTCTGAACCCTAAGTTTAGTTACCTGTTCTGAGGCTTGGATATCAATTTTCTAAAGCGGTGATGAGAGGCTCCAGGATCTTAGAAAATCTTTGAAAGTCAAAGAGTGATAGTATGGCTAGAGTGCCACCGTGTCATCCTCCATATTAATCCGATTAGGCCTCGGAAATTAATGGATTGAAAAATTAGATACGAGAATTGTAATAAACTGAAAATCAGATGCAAATCTGTGTTGTCTTGCCCTAAGCATATAACAGCAATTTTGCTGTATTTAACATGTAGAAAAATGTAATTTAATGTCCATACACATGGAGCTTCTTTTGCTCACATCCACTATGTTTGACAGTTTGGTCCTGCCCCCCCCCCCCCCGTAATGTTTTTTCAATCTTCCAAGTGATTTTCATTTACGTGAATTTTAACTCAGAAGAGAAAGTCTGTTTGTATTTTTCATGATTTTAGCCAGATTAAAGATACATTTTCACTAAGGGACAACTGTGCATACTGCAATAGAATACAGAATGGGCAAAAATTCAGAGTAGCTTTTGATTTGTAAATAACTTGATAATAGTTCAAACTTTTGTTGGAGGTACATATTATAACAGAGTCTTGAGAGATTAATCATGAGTACAACAAATTATCCAAAGAAAACAATGATTTTATTCATCAACTCATGTCTGACCAAGTTCATTTTCATTTAAATGGCGTTGTCAGTATGCAAACCTGTAATTTCTGAAGTACATGGATAATTCATCAACTCCAATTGCACCCTGCCAATTGCACGGTTTGGTGTAAGATGACCTTGCATGGAGTTATCAAGTAGAAATTTCAGTGCTAGAGGAACAAAAATTAATGTTATGAACAATGCAATCAAGAGAGTCTGATTTTGCGAGGCGGGAAAGTGCGCTCATTTAAAAGTTGTCATCTTCCATACCTAGTCAAATAAATCTCCATACGTTAAGCATTCATTGTATGCAATATCATTAAAATTGGTTCATTAATAAAAATGTTATTGACTCCTCAAACCCTACTCTGAATTTTGGCCCACTCTGTATATGCAAATTACAGACTCGCATGTTACATATAAAACCAGAAATATTTGTTTTTGGTTAGCAGGTTTTATGTAGGTAGCAAGTAAACAGAAATCGAATAAAATGAAAGCACAAATCTATTAATTCTTGTTGTATGAGTCTGTAGACATATATATTGGATTAAAGGGACACTCCAGTGCCAGGAAAACAAATAGTTTTCCTGGCACTGCAGGTCCCCTCTCCCTCCCATCCCCCATCCCATGTTGCTGTAGGGGTGAAAACCCCTTCAGTGACTTACCCGAGACCGTCGATGTCCCTCAGCGGTGGTTTAGGGTCCGCCGACGCTCCTCCCCAGTCGACATCAGCTGGCGGGGGGGACCGATTGGGCATGCGCGGCTGCCGGCGGGATGAGACCTAATGTGCATGCGCGGCAAATGCTTTCAATGCTTTCCTATGGGGATTTTTAGCAACGCTGGAGGTCCTCACATAGCGTGAGGACGCCCAGCGATGCTTTAGCTCAGAAAACCTGTGCTAGAAACCAGGAAGTGCCCTCTAGTGGCTGTCTACTAGACGACCACTAGAGGAGTTAACCCTGCAAGGTAATTATTGCAGTTTATAAAAACTGCAATAATTACACTTGCAGGCTTAAGGGTAGTGGGAGTTGGCACCCAGACCACTCCAATGGGCAGAAGTGGTCTGGGTGCCTGGAGTGTCCCTTTAATTTGATAATTGAGAGATAGACTTTAAAAGGTACAGTAGGTCAATCAAGGTCAAGTGGTAGCAACACCATTCATACTCTGTGACCTTTCACAATAAGGATGTTAGTGCTGCTCTGCACTATTGAGACACAGTGTATTGTGCAGTCTGCATGAAATCATCTTCTCTGAACCTGCATCACTGTAGGGAAAGGTCTACCTGTTGCGTAACAACGAAGGTGGTAAGTCTATTTTTATCCTCTGGTTCTTCAGCTAAAAACCGGTGTGTTTTCTTAGACCAAGCAAAAGAGAATATCAGACAAATAAACTCCCATGGATCAGTCCAGTATCTTTATTAAAACGTTAAAAGCAGCATTTGTATTTTGTGGGTATTGACATTGACTGCTTTTCTAAACTTGAATACATCTGTAATATATCATACCCTGTCCAGCACACTAATTTAAAGGAACACTATAATGTTAGGAATACAAAGTTCTTTTCCTAACACTGTGTCCCTCTGCCACCCCCACGCAGCAGCACTCAAAGGGTGAAATAACCTGTGAATTCACTCATGTTATTTCAGCCCCAAGGACCCTCGGCACTGGCTCCCTCTGCCTCCTCAGACGTCAGCGCTGAGTGAGAACCTAATGCAAGAGAGCATTAGGCCCTCCCTATAGGAAAGCAATGAACCAGCATTGAACCAATGCTTTCCTATGGGAGATTTGAAGACACTGGGTGTCCTCATGCATAGTGTAATGACGTCCATCGTTGTTTGACAGAGTTAAAACTAGAGGCAGTCGTAACCCTGAACTATAAATATTGCCTTTTCTCTGAAACTGACTATGATGTCCCTTTTAAATTATTGTGCTATTTTGGGGTGAGTATGGTGACAACTCTGTGCCAGCTGGATTGATGAAAATGAAAATAGGGTCTAGATAAAAGAACTCATCCACGGGTCAAAACATAGCTTTGTTTGTGAGATTAAAATACTATTAAGTCAAGGCTTGATATTTTAATTTTACCCTTTGCAGTGAGGCCACGGGGTGCAAGGAAAAGTGAGCCTGACTTATCTGAATCTGTCCTTCGTGAAAGCCTGGTGCTTCATCTGCCAGGAGCTGACAACCGTGTTGTATATGCTTATGCATGCCTGACTACACAACACTGATGTCTACAGAGGATCCCGCAAGACCACAGTATCATCCATCGAAAGAACCAAATAAAAACTCTGGATATATCAAGTATTTTAACAAAAAAAGGTGACAAACAAGTTAAATGGCTTTCAGTTTTTTTTTTTTTTTTTAGTTGCACTACTTGTTTGGAAAATAGTATACACAATAGGGAGGGGAAAATGTTTTTTTCGTCTTTCTTCAGCATTTAAGCTCAGTGATATAAAAGATCATCACTCCCCCGCTTTATAACCACACACATATCAATATATACATCATTTATATATACAAACACACATATGCACACACAAAAATACAACCACATTTCTGTGAGGAAATTGTGCTATCCAATCTGAAGAAAGGAAACACTTTTTGTTTTAAGGTAAGTATTTTATTATCAAAATTATTACATCTCTTCTGAAAGATCAAATGTTACATCATTGTGTAAAAACTCCACGTGAGTGATAATGACTGCAGGCCTCTCTTCCCGTGACCCCGCTCTATGGGCCTGGTTGACTATACCGACAACTGTAAACTGTGCCGGCCATTTTGAGGCATTCAGCCATGTTGTGAGGCCTAGCAGGAAGAGAAGTCTGCGATACAGACCCTGTGATGTTTATACACACATAATATACAGTATACAAGAAAACCCAAAACGAGGGTGACGTAATTTCCATCCCTAACCAGTCTCACAGTTGTACAGCTTTGTGAAAGGAAAGGCAGTTAAACTTAAAAGAAAAAAAAGAAAACAAAAAAAAATGAAAATTTTTTTTCAGTATTTTATAATAAAATATCTCCCTCCTAAACCAAGCGACACCTGATTCCTATTCCAAAAGGAAAAGCTCTGTAACAGTCACCAAGAGAAATGAAGGAAAAAAAAGAAAAAGAAAAAAGGAACAACTGTGCATTAGAGATCTGGAAAGTGAGAGAAAAATCAATGAGATAAAGAGTGAGGAAAGGGAGAGGTAAAGACTCACAGCATTTTCTTGTCTGTAAAGAAACAGAGAACGTCATTGTAGCACCATGGATTATAACGTCTGTATTAGCGAGCCTACAATGCTTATAAATGATTATAAAATTAAATAAAAATATTTAACCACCAAGTATTACAGTAAACGAGTGAGAGGAAAAGTATACTTGAAGTTTTGTTGCTGGGGTGAACCGTTATAGCATATTATGCAAGGACGACACCCCAGCGATAAGAGCGTAAAACAAAAGAGCTTATTTTTACATGACCAGTGCTAGTAATATGGGTCATCCTGGGGTACAGGGGGGAAACAATTCAAAAACAAAAAAAAATAACAGCAGCAATGTAAGACATTGTTCATTTCCAATGTGTGCAATGACTGGTGAATTTTTTTGGCTTCATGATTAGCCTCTAAAAATCCACAATATCTTAAGAAATTACAAAGTTTCCCCAATTATGAAACGTTGGACCTTCTGCCATTCTTGATTCCCTACAAAACAAGCACATAATGAAGAATTTTCACTTCCATCTCATGGTGATCATAGAACAAAGACTAAATCAACGTAGTTAAAAAGAAATTAAAGCCAACCTTTCATTAAATTAACAGGGTGCTAAAGGCATGTTTAAGAATTTGCAAGATGGGATGTCAGTGTAGCAGTAATACTGTTCCTTATCAGAGTTGAAAACCTTCACATCTAATGGACTACTTGTGTTCTCTGCAAACATATCCATCTGAAATGTTCCAGTGGGAATTCTAGGAGACAGCACAAGGAAGCTCTGCCAACAACAGTTGACAAGCACCGTTCTACAAAATGGTCATCTTAGCAAACATATTTGGTCAAAGCTAGAAAGACAAGTCCCTCAATAAAAACGATCATTGAATTTGCCTTGGAAAATTAAAATAAAATGGACAGGAAGGATGTGCATCTCTATAAAATAAAAATAAAAACTATACCAACAAAAACTACAATGCATCAGAACCGTATTAAGTAGATAAGCAGAGTTAGCCAACCTTGATTTCTTTTTTTTCTTGCACACAGTATGGATTACGGTCTAGCAGTAAGCAATTTTACTTTGAAAATAAGCAATATTTTTCCATCCCTAGAAACATATATGTCCATAAAGTACAAATGAGATTTTATTAGAGTGAAAAGAGCCTTTACTACACAGAATCAAGTGTATACACTGCCCTTTAAAACCCAAAGCTCAGGCCTATTGATTAAATGGTTGGTCTTGAATGGTTGTATGGTTCCGTTCTCTACATATATAGTTACAGTATCTGAATGTATTTTTCCTGGATACAACTTGCCATAGTAACCACGTTACCATGGTGGCCAAAAGAGAAATTTGGAAGGACACAACTGCTTGTTTTCTTTCTTTCAGTGCCTCAAACACTGTGGGCTCAGAAGAGGCCTTTTCTGTTGAAATGCACCCACCAATAGGTCAAATTGATAGTCCTTAAATATATCATATATTGCTAATCTGAAATCACCCATCCCCTTATACAAGATCTAGGAGGAAAGAAACAATCAATTTCTTACGAGCTTATGCCAAGGTGACATTTTTATATTTTAAAGTGCCATTAAATTTCCACTGAGATGCACTGGAGGCTTATACGCAAAAAGCACAGACTATCTGCATTAGGGAAACTACTTGTTTACCGTTATAAGCCAGAGGAACATTTGATGACAATGAAAACCTGATTTATAAGTTGGCCTATGATTTTTGACGTGATGGATATTCCACACACACACAAAAAACAAAACATTTGCACTGCTTACTGTGTATTTTTAACCGTCCCTCAAAACATGCCATTAATAATAAAGTTAAAAAAAAAAAAAAAATCTATAAAACCAAAAACTACAGTCTTGTTTCAGAGATGCTTTCCAACAGTTGTTACCAATAAAACCATTCCAGCTGGCAGTGATTAAGCCTGAAGAGCAATGGGTGGCCATTTATGTATCTGGAATGATTGGCCATATAGTGCAAATCAGGCCAGTTTCTATCGCCCCACCCCCAACATTCATAAAACAAAAAACAAACAAAAAAAAAACAGTACAGTTATAACCCGATGCTACAAATATAGGTGCTTCTTTAAACCCCTTCTCCCACCCTTTTAATTCAGCTTCAATTTGAACCATTTTTTTAAATTCCTTAATCATATAAAAATTGTTCTTACTGCACAAGTGACTACAGGTGATGATAAAGAGGAGAAAATAAAATAAAATAAAAATATCGATTGTAAGATGTCAAATATTTGCATCATTCCTGCTCAATGTTTCCAAAGTATCTGCTTTTCTTGCAACATGTGAGTGTGGGGAGTGGGGGCTGAATTTATCAGCAAGTCATAGTCTCTACCTGCTTCAGTCTTAGACACATGCAACCTGGCCCATCAGGTGCTGGTCCGAGCCACCAATAAACCCACCCAATCTCTGGATGGGATTCGGAATGGCTGATGGGATAGTGCTATCCTGTTCTCCCTCCCACTTTTTTTTTTAGCACTTCTATGAAAGGCCAGTCTGAGTCTTCACTCCTGAGCCTTGAATTTGCTGCAACCTGTATTGGTGCACACCAGTCCCACGTTGTGGGTAATGTTGAGGGCTGGACACGGCAGATATCCTTGAACCTGAGTGTCCAGTGCTAGACGTGGCAATAGTTCGGGAGTCTAATCGCGTTGCTTGGGGAGTGGAGGAATTGCTAGAAGCCCCAGAGCTGGGCTGTGAGTCTGAAGGGATAGAGTCTGTCCTGAGCAATTGGACTGGACTGGCCTCACAGCTAGGGGCTCGATGATGGAAGCTCTTCCTGGGCTGAGTGCTACCAGCACTGCTCCCATACAGTTGCTGGCTGTTGTAAAATCCAGAGCTCCCTGGACACTGGGTTATAGGGGAGTCTGTGGAAGCCACATGGGCAGGGCTAGAGTAGGAGGCAGAAATTACAGACGTGTCTGTGACCGTGTGTCCAGCCCTTTGTGGTGTCCTATAGTTATATCCAACAGGCTGAGCAGCAGGTCCTCGAAATGGGGATGAACTTTGAGAGAGAAGGTTGAGAGGCTCTGGCTGAGGACTGTCACACTGCAAAAACTGTGAGAGAAACAAAAGTCAAAACCGAGGCATAACTATTTGTAGAATTCAAAATTGGCATACATATTGGGTTCAATCCCACAAGGTAGTACAGTGATATGAATAAAATACTTTTTTTTAGCATTGGCATGATTAAAGCAGAACAGTTATATTTGCAAACACTGCCGACACAGACATCACAGAAAGGGTCCAGTGGCCAGGAGTAGTAGTCCCTGCTTTTACATAGTTACATAGTTACATAGTTACATAGCTGAAAAGAGACTTGCGTCCATCAAGTTCAGCCTTCCTCACATTTTTTTTTGCTGTTGATCCAAAAGGCGGCAAAAAAACCCAGTTTGAAGCACAATTTTGCAACAAGCTAGGAAAAAAATTCCTTCTTGACCCCAGAATGGCAGTCAGATTTATCCTTGGATCAAGCAGTTATTACCCTACATTGAAAGATTATATCCTTGAATATTCTGCTTTGTCTCAGTATATCTTTTTACTGGGTTGGAATACAGTGAAATTCCAACTAAGTCAATATGAGCATTTCTTAAAGATTCTATCCTGATGAAATACTCATTTTGGATGAGGGGATGACAGTGCTGCTTTACGAGTGTTACCTTGAGAAAATATATTAACGCCTCTGCAAGTAACAGCATCAGACTCTTTAAACAAGACAGAGCAGATTGTTCTTCCTAACAAGCACAACATCCTAACCACATAAATATAAGATGGAGCAACAAACTTGAAAAACTTTAAATAATAATGTTACAACTTAACTTTTAAATAGATATTTTATAAACAAAGGTAATGCAACAGGTCTATTTAAAGTTTCATAGTTCCAGCAAGGTTTTCCCCTTAGAGAGAGCAGCCATTATTACTTTCTTACACATTCTGTTAATGGACTAGGGCTTCTAGTCTAGCTGTATTCTGACTGGCTAACGGACTGGCAGCCAATGAGAACACAGCTTTGATTTACATTAGTAAGTTTGCCTTCATTCCTCTCTGCCTTTAGCTTTCATTATCTTCCTTCTCACAGCAATAAGAGATATAGTCCCATAACTTAACTATTTTAGAACTGTAAAGAAAGAAGCAAGATGTTACAGAGTTAACTAAATGAAGCACTGCTCAAATTACCTGGTAGTTGTATCTGGAAGGACTGTAAACAGTGGATCCTTTGGTAACAGCCATACCGGGCATTTCTGGATCACCATCTTTTTTGTGGGAAAACAAAGAACAATGGATTAAAGGTTAAACAGTTACTCACATAAAAAATAATTTCAAGAATAATGTTATAAAAAGTTTTTTTTTTTTTTTAAAGCCATCTAGTTCCAAACCACTTATGAGCTAGAATGAAATGGTCTATCCCATCAAAAGATTTGTGAACCTGAATAAAATTCCTCTCATTCTTAGGGACAGGAGGGTGTGTGCCAGTGAAGCAATGACTATTCGTGGAAGCCATAACAGTAATTGCCGTACAGTTGCAGATGGGCAGACTTGGGGGCCAGAGAGCTAGGGCTGTTCACATTTCATTACAAGGGCAAAACACTAGCAAGAAATAACCAGGGCAGCACTACTAAATTCATGTGACTTCAAGGACATCTGTGTGGTGTGTAGACATAGTTGTGACAAGAGACTCACACGTGTAAAGAAATAATCATTCCCGCTCATGTGTTTGTTTTGTGGCAGTTATGATTCAATATAGTGCAAATCAAATTTATCATGTTAATTGCCAAATTGTTTCCTATTTACTCCATTTAGATTACAGAATAACCATTAAAAATCTGCCCTAAAATAAACACAAACTGTTTCTTAAAGGGAACCTATAGACCCGAAAAGAACAAATGTTACTATGACCACTCTCCAGCTCAATTTTACAATAAAAATTAAAGTTATAGTTTACTCAACTCGTTTTCAGCACTGAGATTCCTCCTCTGCAGCTGTCACCCACGCCTGCTCACGTCTTCTGCGATTTTGTTAAATCCAATACTTCTAATAGAGAAGCATTTGGTGGATGAAATATGCATGTGCAGCCCTGAGCAGCATTTGATCGCAGGACAGAGTTTGACTCTGCTCTGGAGGAGGAAGTGCCTCTAGAAGACAGCCACTCAAAATGTATTTAACCCTTCAATGTAAACACTGCACTTTATACAAAACAATGTTTTACATTGAAGAGCTAAAATGATAGTGATCCGAGTGACTTTAGTGGTCCTTTAATACAATATATCCTTAATCTGCATATGCTTGTAGCTTTTCTATGAACATAAAATTCCAAACAAGCAAAATACAAGGACTGTTACACAGAAAAGTGCTAACGATTCTAGTTAAAGCCTCAATAGACTGTCCTTATACCAAAGACAAAATATTGTTTCGACCAAGCAACATCTTGATTCCAGATAAAAAGAAAGACTAAATGTAAGCTTAACTATACAAAGAAAATCATCTACTTGAATTAGGGTATGTTCAATTAATTCAGACCATTAATTTCAGCAAATCACAAGAAGGTCTTAAACATGAATCATTCATATAAACAAAAGGGATACACGTGTAGCTTACAACAAACAAAACTAGGAATTGAGTACCTGACTCTCTGTCTAAACTGCTTTCCCGTGATGGAGAAGGATCCCCTCTGTGGGACACTTTAACCCCACTCCGTAGAACCCTCTCCAAAATCCCTTGTCCTTCACGCAGCCGCTCCACTGAGGTTGGAACCATCCTGAAAAAATAAAATAAAGAATTGCAGTTAAAAAGGTTTGTTTTTGCTTTTTTCATTTCTCAAACTAAAGATGGACACTCACCACCGGCTGCTCATATTCTCAGACACCCTGCAATGGGATGAAGAGGATCCAGTTGACTTTGTTTCAGGAGGGCTGACTTCCTCTAATTGTGGCATGGAGGGATGAGCTGGAGAAGAAAAGCCGCACTGAGGAGAAGACGGTGCTTGCATGTGCAGCATACTTGAGAGATCTGTGTCAGACATTGACCCATTGCTACTCTGGCGGGTGGGTGTCCCTGTGCAGCGGATAACGTCACTACACGGTGAAGATGTGACCTCCTTGGCCTCCTGTTTTCGCTTTCGATATTCTAGCAAAGACACCTGGGAAAATGCAATGAAACTAATTTAACAATGAGTGGGGGTAGGCAAAACAATATCCAAAAAACAAAGACCCTTTTCTGGAACTTTAACTTCTTCCAGGCATGCATTGCTTGATTATTTCCCTTGCAGTTTCAACTGCCTTTCCCAGCCCCAGAAATCAACCAGGGGCTGGGAAAGGTAGTTCTGCCACCACATTTATAGTCTTCTGGACTTCCCAGAGGTCTAACGAGGAAAATGTTCTTTGTCTGTTCCACCTGAGGAATAAAGCATGAAAACTACTCCCAGTTCTGGAGCTGAAAAGAAACCAAAACAAAAAAGAAAACCCACCAGCTCCAAAAGACAGAGGGTTGAGAAGGCAGGAAAAATACACTAGCAGTATTAGGTGCCCTAGAGTAGCAGACCAAGGGGCCATGCTGGTGTGAGATGCCCTAATGCCAGCTGAATAGTTGGGCATGCCCACCTTAACAGCTTTCAATTCAGCAACACAACATTTTCAGCTTTCTCTGTAAACTTGCACTTAAAACATTTATCTCAGAATGCATTTTTTTCTCTCCAAGTAATGATTATCTGGTTGCACAAATATTTCCAGTTTGTTTTAACATAGTGCAGAAGGAATCTTTATGATCAAATTGGTCCCAAGATCCATTGATAGTAGGATGAAATACAAGTAGAATGCCCCATAACTAAACTTTTAATTACTGCAAAATGTGAATTGCAGTAGGACTTAGGAAATGATATGCCTAAACTGTTGTGGTTATAGTGCCAGGGGTTCCCAGGCACAGTTCCAAAGTATGCTTTCAAATAATTTACAGTTCTAAAAAAGCGAAGTTGGGTTAGAAAATTAATTAGGGGTATGGAAGATGTTATAAAGAAAGGCTATAAAACTGCGTTTTCAACAGAAAAATATATCTTAGGGGATATGATTGCTTTATACAAACATATACATGACGTATATACAGCTACCTTGTTAACTTGAATAGAGCATCCACTTAGAAATCAGATTCCCATTATTGATTCAAGAAAGATTGTATTTTGCTTTTTTTTTATTGGCACAATTAACAATCACTTGAAATTGATAACCGTTACATATAAAAAGCATTCGTCTACAGTACAACAGTGACTTTTTTTTGCTGTTTCTTTTAGTTACATTTCTTTGTTGGAAGTAGCATTGTTTATGCATTCTGCACACAAATCATAAAAACAACCATATTCCAATATAATATTAGGGGGAAGAAATGAATAAAATGACCCTACATATCCAAATTAAGATAATCCCGTACAGTGGATGTATTTACTTCACGGTTCATACAGAATCTGCAATGTTCTCAGTCTAAGACCTTATTACAGAAAAAAATTATTGGTTGGAAATTCTGCCTAAAAAGCATCCCTTTTATGGCAGATGAGGCATATAATTATAGCTCGCCAATCATCTACTCCTCACACCTAGTCTATAGAGGACATAGCTTATTGTCATAGAACATACATGTTTAGTAATGTCAATAAAGGGACAACAGATACTCTAATCTACCATTGGGTGCAATGATTCAGTCTTTCAAATGGTGCATGTCGCATAATAATCCAGATGGGACAGAAGTGGTTTAATATATACGGTATATTTTAAACCTTAAACCATCCGGACAATATATGTGTATATGTGTAAGTATTAATAAAGTGCTAATACCTTTTTCCTCTGTGGTGGGTTTTGAGGAGACGACCTGACACCTTCACACATTCTTTCGCTGGATGGAGACATAGACTCTAGCACGGATTCTTTAAGTCCAGGACCCAGCCGGCCATAGTAATTCTCTACGGGAGAGCCACAGCACTCTGACTGGGAAGATTTTCTATCCCCAACATGAGGGGACCCACGCAACGAGCCATCAGCTCGAGACATAGCATTCAAAGGGGAGAAAGCATACATTAAATTGAATTCTGTCCGGAAAGTTTGTTCTGATGTCCTTAGCAGCGAAGACCCATCCCCTCCTTTGCCCAAAAAAATGTTTTCTGGCAAGCTGCTGTATTGCAAAGAGGTGCTGGGGGACTGAGAAGCTTGTTCAACAAATCCGGTGTGAATCAGTGTTTGGTGGTCCTGGGAATTCTCTGTGGTGGTATCCAAGAAATTTGTCTTTGAAAGGTCTATGTCAGGGCGGAGGCAAGGCTGGCCAGTGAGAAGACGAGTCAATTTGTCAGGATACATATTCCAGAACATACAAAAAACAAAAAAATTGACAAGGGGTAGAGAGGAAAGATACAGCTTAGTTACAGTGAAAGCATACACATATATAAATATATACACACATGCAAATCATATAAACTAAGTCAAACAGAGATTGCCAGGAAAGCGGTTAGGATTTCAAACAAATTTACAGGCACCACTTAACACTTACTGGTAAACAAATGAAAATACACAATAGGCTTGTGCAAAAAGTTGTTTGGAGCGGTTCATCCTAGTAAAGTTCCTTTGAACGCACAACCAGAAGAATCAATTCATCTGAAATTTACCTGTGGATTCTTATTCAGTGATGAAGACTACACAGGTAAATCTCAGGGGGATAAATTAGCACAAGTGTAATTACACGGTTCTATTTAAGGGTTTAAGGAGGAAGAAAGATTTTTGATTAGATCACTGGAGAACCCATTATAGCATCCTAGTTTAAAAACAGTATTTTGACACTGTAAGAAGAGAGACTGCAATTGTGACACTATCTTGAAAACATCAAAATATGCTCAGTGGAAATCTTAATACTAATTTGCTTCTGAACGTCAAAAGGCAGGATGTAATGGATTGCCTTCCTCAGGTAACTCAAAAAGGTTAGAGGCAATACAGTCAAAATAAATATGGACACAATGCTGCTTCACAAATGAGATTGCTGCCAAGGCAACAGGAAGAGATGATTTCTACATGTAAGTGCACATGTCTTAGCAATTCAAATTTCATGAGGCAACACTAACAAAATAAGCTGCTTTAGAGGGAATACAAATCTGGAAATGAAGATTTGTACCTGCAGGAACCACTAAAACTGAACCTGTCATAACAGATAGGTTTGCAGTGTTCTAACCATCGGGCTCCGCTCATGTTATACCATTGTTTCTTCCATTAACACTATTAAAAGCTCATAATTTCCATTACCCAGTCTCCTGCCAAGACTATAAAATGTATATCAGTGGGTGTGTGCCTTACAGCAAGTGTAACACCCACTGAAATATAACTTATGGTCTTAGAGGAAGCAAGAGGTAATGGAAATTAATTAAAATATGAGCTTTTAACAAGTCTCCAACACTTCATGTTGGGTTAGTGTAAATAAAACGTATCTATTCTCTCTCTCCATTGTCAAATTGCCGGTCCAATGCTGCTGCAATAATCATCCTGTTTCTATCTGTGCTTGCTGCTGGCTTGACACATAGCTTGCCCCTACGTCCTCTGACAGGCGTTGATTCCTCTACACTGCATTAAAGCAGGAGGCATGCCCAGGGGAACGTTTCCTGGTAACTGACATGCAGAGCACAGCCTTCTTATCGGTGTGCCAATTGGCACAGGCTGGACTGGCTAAGAGGATAGAGGGGTTGTTTTTTTTTTTTTAACCGCTGATTTTAGCACAATGTACAGACGAAATTTGATTCTCTATCATTTAAGATTAAGTTGTATTGCCATGACAGGTAGCAATTAATGTCTAAACCAACTTTATTTCTTGGTACAAAGAAAATAGTTAATTCTCTCCTGGATTTAAAGATGTGCTTTGGAGAATGATTTGCATTTCAGCTTGTGAATGCAGTACAATTTCACATTTTTATATGGCAATCAAAATGAGCAGCAATTGTTCTTTTTCATTTAAACTTGAGAGTCCTTTTAAAGGCAATTACTGAAAGGTTTGTGTGTACCACATTTCACATATCTCAAGAATCAGAATTATATAATACTTGCATCTAACATTGCATGATTAGAAGCCTAGAAGGATAGGAAGGTCAATCCTCTAGCCATAAGTGCGAAGGAACTTTATTATTTGATAGCCAGTTATTACATGTATAAAAAGGCAGACAAATACAGCCAACACACTGCTGATTTATCCAGTCTCCCAACCCCACATACATACACACACATACACAACCCCTTTTGTGCATTTGTCATGATGTAGATAACTACCTCAGGTGACAGGGACTCAGGCATATGCGCTGGGGAACTCTCGGGGGAGGATATGTTCTAGAGGAGGAAAAGCAACTCGTTATTCATCTACTTAGGAAGCAAAACAAGAATAAAAGTGAAAGAAAAAAACTCATAAGAAAATAAGCAATTCGCTAAACACTACTCTCTAAGGTAAAACTACTATCAGGTATGACAAGAAGCATGGATCATAAACTAAGGTAATTGGGGGAAAAAAGCTGCATATGCTACCGATAAACACAACATTCCAATTCCATATGTCAAAATAAACATCTTAATAATTCTAGTTGTACCTTGTGCCTAGTGTTATGCAAAGTACATTTATATATATTTCTTATAAAATGGAAGCAAACTAAATTTAAAGAAAAGGGGAAAGAAAGAGAGGAAAAGAAAAAAAAAAAGAAGAAAAACAACCCTCCCCGCTCTGAGGCAGGTATTCTAAGGCAGATAACCCTCCCCTGACAAAATAAAATGAAATCCAAGTTAGAGGAACACTAACAACATACTACCAAGCTTAAATTTTCAGTAATTTTCAGTTTAATCACTTTTAACATGTCCTCAATACTTAAATGGATACAGTGGGCACTACAACCATACCATTCATTTCATTAGTCCCCAGGCACTATCCCTGCATTCAGCGTGAAACCATTTCTGAGCAGTGTAACACTGAGTGTCCTTGACTTCCAATTGCCAAGCCCCACTTTGATTAAGGCAGATATCACACACTTCCTTCTAGCCATGACAATTTATTCCAGAAATAAGGCATGTGATTGGCTAAGAGTGTCAGCTGAATGCTTTCAGCCTATCTCAGGCACCCATTGCTGTTTAGGCTAAGGCCTCCTCAATAGATCAGAGAGCATATAAGGGATGGGTTGCTGGCCATGCTCATTTAGCATTAAAACATTAAATGGACACTATAGTTTGCCTAGTAACACCTCTAGTAGTAGTCACTCTGTCACTTGAGGTGTTTCCTGGGGTAGTGCTGCACAGTGTGCAGCACTTACGTTCAGCGTCTCCACACTCTGCATGGAGACACTGAAACTTCCTCATAGAGATGCACTGACTTGGGCGCAGTGCAGCATTTTGCCATGCATGCGCAAATGACTCCCAATGTTTTCCTTTGAGATGATCATAATTTATTATTTCAGCCAAGGAGGAGGAGAGTGAGCGGGGCCAGCCGCAACAAGACTGATACAGCGCTGGAAAAAGGGCCTAGCACCTAAACAGTATATTCACCCCTATACTGTCAGGAATACACAATTGTGTTCCTGACACTAGTGTTCCTTTAAAACAATTTAATACTGAATGCAAGAAAGGCGCCAGGGGATTCCAAACACAATGAATCAGTTACAGTGCCTAAAAAGTCCATTAAAGTGTGTAGAAATGTGCAATATAAATCTATTGTGAGAGATAAAGCAGAGATCATTATCAGAAAGTGCATGTCTGCTGAAAAGTTTATAAAAAAAGTTCTTTAATCTAAATAAAGAAAAAATATATATATAAATGTATATCTTAGGTTATTACAGGTGAAAAGAGGTGATCTAACAATTAATCTTCAAAAGGCAACTATCAAAGGTACATTATTCCATTTTACATCATGCTACCTCTTTAACCAAAGTTCTTTCTTTCAGTCTAACGAAAGATGAAACTGAGATGGGTGTACCTATGCATGTAATGTAAATTCATACAACTGACCATCCAAAGAAAGTCATAATACAGCATTAGCAAAGAGGCAAAATGTATCAAACTTTCAAATCGGCTACAAATATATGACATAGCTTCTTTTTCCCTTACCTCGAATTGTAGTGGAGTATTGCAGCGGCTAGCAGCAAGTGAAGGGATTGGCGAAAACACCAGTCCATAACTGTATCGGGATTCTTCTACCTCAGGCAGAGAAGAGCTTGGGGTGGTCTGCAAAGGGCTTAGGGAATCTGTGGTTAAAGAGTTGGGCAAGGGGGGAGGTGTGACAAAGGAGTTCGGGCTTGTTAAATTAGCAGGGTTTTCCTCCAGAATATATTTCATCTTCCATTTTTTAAAAGGGGCGGTGATTCCTGTTGGGTTAAGAAGTAAGAAATTATTAGGGAATCATCTCCTACAGCTGAATCCAGCCACTCTAAAGAAGTGAGGACCAATATTTGGTACTTTTCTTGTGGTATCGGTTACTTTATATTGTAGCTCTGCAGAGAATTGCTTGGTGGGATTACCAATTAACAGAAAAAATGTCATCCTCTGTGAGGTTGTAATACACATATATTTACCCTAGCTTTGCAGTAAATTCTTCCCAAGTTGTGATTTTATTGTGAAAAATATCAATGCGCACCCAAATATCACATGCCTTTCTATAGGGATTTAAATGTAATTAGATGAACTAAAAAGACCACAGAAAAGAACTTCAAAGCGACAATAGAATTCACACACCAATAAAATGACAGCATATGCTAAAGCTTTGAATTATTTCACTCTAAATCTAACTACTGGCTGGTGATAGTAGTAGAGAAGCAAAAGTGAATGAGCCACTACTTTGCTTCTAATTCTTACCTGTATTGATTAGATTGTTAGAAGAGCTACTGCTCTCGTTGCTTTGGTATAGAGGTTGCGGTTTCTCTTGTGTTGGGTTAGCTGGTTGCGTTACAACTTCTTCCATAGCTTGCTTGATCCAGCGCTAAAACACACACACACAAAAAAATTAAATAAATTGAGGTAAGAGAACAAGTACGCTAGCACATGTGTATTTATATATACGGAATAGGGATTGAGAACATTAAACATGCAACAGGAAGCTTGCAAGATATTCCAAAGTAAACAGTTAAATGTTGCAAAACTGGGCAAAAGTAATACATTTTAACATGAGCACTAACTTTTTTACATGATCCATAAGTCCCATCCACTTTCGGAGGCCGCCTTCGCCGGTCAGGCATAAACGGAGATACAAAACGTATGTAGTGTTTGGGAGTGGTACTGATAAAGGGGGAATGCGAAAGTCCTGGTAGCATGTTAAGCGTGGTCGCCAAAACTGTGGGATCTGTAGTAATCCGCAAGGGATGTTCAATAGGGCACTCTGGCTTCTCAACCTTGTCGTTTAACCATTCTGTAACCACATACTGATAGAAAACACAATCCTTTATTAATGAATAATACAAACATTCAGACACAAGCAAAAAAAAAAAAAAAACAAGCATTGCACATGAGGACAATAAAATGGGATTTTTTCCAAATTTAAAAACAAACAAAAAAAAATAACTAGTATAACTCCTCTTGGTTTTTTTAATGCACAAACACCATATGGTGATTTTAAAAAATAAAAATAATCTAGAAAAAGATTAATACAGAGTGGACATACTTTTCTGTTCTTGTGGTATTTAAGGCTGGCCCGTGTTGGTTGGGTCACATTCTGAGTAACAGTAGGAGACTCAGACACCTGTTGGGTTACAGTTGTTCCAGCGCCCTCAATGGTCCCAGATTCTGTTGGAGCTGTGGCTGAATTTGCTGCCCCTTCCTCAGACACCACTGGCACCACTTCAACCTGCTGTGACACTGCTTGCCTTTGCCTCCGCAGTCTGTGTGCCGAGTTGCTCCGGTAACGGGACATTCGGCTCTTGGGCCGGTGCTTGGAGGACTTGGGTGGAATTGGCTTGGAAGCAGGTTTCTCTGCAATGACTTCCTGCAATTTAAAAATAATGTAAGCCTAGATACAAATAGCACAGCCCCATTTCCTCTCCCATCCTAATGTTCCTATACTACATAAACGAAAAAGGGGGGTGGGGGGTCATTGCATTTTAAAAGTCTTACA
The DNA here is from genome assembly GCA_933207985.1 of Pelobates cultripes. Taxonomy (NCBI): domain Eukaryota; kingdom Metazoa; phylum Chordata; class Amphibia; order Anura; family Pelobatidae; genus Pelobates; species Pelobates cultripes. Next base: position 119,247,662 of record OW240919.1, read on the forward strand.
TTTATCAACCCCCCTTTCCCCCCCCTTTTTTTCCTTCAAATAGTTCAACTAACTTGCACCTTCAGTTTTAGCTGAGAAATGGACTATAGAGATCAAAATTATGTGATGCTACTTAATGTCTAGCTTACAGGTAAAAACCTATTACTTCACTTGCCAGCCACAAAAATATCTGGTATTAAAAAATGAGCTTTTTCAAGCATCAAACTGTAGGAGAAAATAGGGAGGTGGTAAGATGCTGACCCCAGTTACAAAAATGCAATGTCCTTGGACTGTGAGAACACACTTCATACCCATTTGGAGATGTTTAGCATTGTCATCCAAGAAAAGTGGTAATGGTTCCTCGCAGACACTGCACAAAAAATGGTTGTATATATTTTAATTGGTGTCTCAACAGGCAGAGATGGTACACGTTAAAAGGACTTCACAGAACAGAAAGGTCAGGGACAAGCTTTAGAGGAAGACAAAATGTATCTAAAGCAGAACATGCCTTTGTCTTATTAGCCCTGAATAACCCTGAATAACCGCTTTCATTGGCACCATGCATCTCCTCACCCCTGCCTGTGAAGATCGCCTAGTATTCATTCCAGGGCTGGTATTCACAGTAGGTTCTGCTACTGCAGGACTTTCAGGTTCTATGGATTCGTCCTGTGGTGTGGGTTCCTCCAATGGCTTCATATCTTCAGCAATGGAAGGAGGCTCAGGTTCAGCAACAGTTGGCTCTGAAAATTGGTCTTTGCGCTTTCTTCTCTTGTCCAGGTTCTCAAAGGCATTTATTTGGACATCCACTTTCTTTTCGTCCTTTGACTGAAAGTAACAAGTTTTAAAAAAATTAAAATTAAAACTCAATAAAATAGACTGCATTAACTAACTCTTCCCCTATCTGCTAGTCTAGAACAGTGAAAATAATGTGTTGCTATATGTGATGATTGGCTGAATAAAGAAACACAGGAAATTTACATGCACACACACAAACATGCATACATGCAGTCATGTGAAAACATTTTATATTAAAAAGGAACTTCATGGTAGGCCAAGATTTTTTTTGTCCTTTGCAGCTACCATTAAAATATATGAAACGACGATGTAAAATTATATGTGTATAGCGAGAGACAGAAAGGGTGGGTTTCCACATCTCTGATCTAGATGGAAACAGAGCTTCCACAGTATAAGCTGGTTTTACCTCTTGATCACTGGAAGCTGCCTCAGCAGGAGGCACTTCGGGTACTTCCTCCACATGATTGTTGTTGCTCTCCTCTACAGCATAGCCTTGCAGCTCCAGCTCCCTCCTTCTTGCTTTCCTGCGCCTGGTTTCTGCTCCGATAGACAGCATAGGAGTTACCGGGGGTGGCAAATCTGCAGCATTAGGATTCCTCTTCTGGACAGGACAGTTACGATTCCCTTTGTGGCATGCACAGTCCACCTTATAGTTACTGGATATGGTTAAATAAGAAAAAAAAAATGCACAGCCAGTGAGTATGTTTTTTTTGTTAAACCAAATCTATACACACAAAAAACACATACATATATCATACACACAAACATGAATAAATATAATTCTCCACTAGTTACAGGCAAATTATTTTAGTTCAACTAAACATTTGTCCACTATAAAATGAAACACCAGGAAGAGTCTTAAGCAGTTTGGCTCAATATGTTTTAATTGTACATCAATAGGTTTAAAAAGAGGTAACTGATCTTATGGGATAGCAGGATGACAAACCAAAGCCAAAAAACATAGATGCCTCTCAAAAGCAGCTAGAAAGACGCAGCTAAAGTTGCAGTCTTGCACCATTGATCATACTTACCAGTTACTGTAATCAAAATCAAAGGCAGTGGTAACTTCGGCATCTTTTGCAATAGCAGCTACAGCATAAATACACAGATGAACCATTCCATCTGCAATCACGTGTCGAACCTACAAAAACAATTATGTAGCAGGATTAACTCAGGAACTGCATGTAAACACAGAAGTCATTATAAAAATCAGAACAGAAGGAATGGCTCCTGTATAAAATTGTAAATACCAGTGTTTTAACATCAATTATAAGTGAGAACACAATATGTAAAAAAAAAAAATTTTTGAAAGCCAGGAGGATACAAGTTTACCGTAAACATATTCTTAATTATTCAGGAATTCCAGTGCGAAGAATATTGGTATCTCAAGAATTTTGTCTTATTTTTTTAATTAACTTTTTTATTACAGGAACGTGTGTAAATGTTAGCATAACTTAAAAAAGATGGTTTATCTTTTTCCCTGTACCTCCAGTAATGACAGAATTACACGTATGCAATGTCTTTCCATTGTTCATGATACACTGATTCATGGCAGTGAAAGGCTAATATCTCAGGTGATGATACGTTTAACATTAGTGTTGGCAGAGGAGATGCTGAAGACCACATTCATTATGACGTTCAGACAGGTCTCAGACTAGGCGAGTTTCAAGGAAAATGTAGTTCATGGACATATGCAATGTCACAGCTGATATCTATTTATGTAAATGCATGGTGTGGAGATAACATTGGAATTACAAACTATAGGATTAAAAAATGTCAACGTAATTTCTTAATTCACTTTTTAGTGAGTAATTGCCTGAGCATCCCTGAACTGAAAAGACAAGTGTATTGAAGAGATATGACCATAAAAACATGGAAAGGTAGAATAATAAAATTAGCTTTATAGGTAAGTCAAGGCGACAAAACATTTTCTACTGGGTTTTTATTTCTTCCAGTTATGACAGAACATGTGTCACGTGGAGTTCATTTCATACTTGCCCACGCTCAGCATTGCTGATATTAGTTGAGAGTTGCTTCCTTCAAAGAGGCTGAGTACCAATTCCAAAGAACTTTTCTACACTGTGTAAAATTACTCAGCACACTCTGGTTGGATTCCAAGCCAACCAATAAGAGTGCTCTGATAGGTAAATAGTAAGCCAATCAGGTAAAGCTCACTATTTACCTATCAGAGCGCTCTTATTGGTTGTCTTTAACCAACCAATTTAGAGCCCTCTGAGTCAAATTGCAGGGTGTGGGAAGGCTTTATAAGCATTTCCCTGCCCCGTGGAGCTCAGTCTGCGCTGTGCCCGCGCTGGGTAAACATGGATTTTTATTTATTTTTGCGTCAGAATAATTTTTTTGGGGTGCTCGGGTATTTTTTTTGTTTTATAAATTCAACGGACTTTATGGAATTTGGCCTTTTTGGGGGCCGAATAAAGAAGATTTTAGAAAAAAGAAGACTTCAAATGGTAAGTATTTATTTTTATTTACATCACTATTTTTAGGGTGAGGGGGGGTAGGTATAAATTTTTTTTTTTTGTGTGGGAGTTTACATTTAGAGCCCCCACCCACCACTAATGGGTTGGGGCCGGGACTATGCTCCCCCCCACTCCGCTAATGGGACAATAGGTATCCCCCCTCCCCTCTTGTTTTATCTCAGGGTCCCGACCCGCAGCTCATGAGTGAGGGCCAGGGGGAGACACTAAGTCATCCATTTAGTTTAGTGGCCCCCACTGATGCACCACAGGTGGGTGGGATGGCGACACATTGTTATTTACTAAGCATCTGCAAGATGCAACCGTGGCACGAATAGTATTGCCATTTCATTCATTATAATGAAATTCTGATACGAACAGAAACTATCGAAAGCCATTCTAACACGAATGAACTGTTCATTCTGTTAGGACAGAATTCTGTAGTTTCGCCGGCATCCTATCTATATGACAGGATGCTTGGGGAATAGTGAATGGAGGCATCGCGAGATCAGGTGAGAATTGTGGGGAAATTCATTTGACCGCGAGAAGTGGGTCAAAGCTGGTCAAGCGTAGTCCCTACTTTGACTTTTGTTTTAAAGAAAACTATCCCCCAGTTCTTAAAGGTGCAGCCGCCAGCAATCCATTGTGGAATGAAACTTGAGGAAGGATTGACTATATGTGTTCTAGTTGCATCCATTATGACAATCATCACTAAGATTGGTATATCATTTCATCAATCTAGTCATGTTTTCAATGTACAAATGTGTATCACTATATATCTAATTTACATGTACAATCAATTAGACATTTCAAAAGAGACAAAGATTAAAAAGGCAGTTATTTCTAAATGCACACTAAAGTTCCATTATATTTAGTATGAATAAATGTACTAAACCATGCATGTAACCATTTTTGCTTACACACCAAAAGTGTAACAATAAATAATGTAAACGAATACAAAAAACTGGAATTTGATAAGTCAAGAGCATTTTATATTTTGGAAACTACCGAAAAAAAACCCTTTGCTTCAAAAAAATAAGCAAACCATAAATAATTACGGCAGATAAATAAGATCATTGATGTCTAAAACGTGCACACATACCCATAAACTAAACTATCAAACATACAATTATTTATCGGCAGTGTCAGTACATGTGAAATTGCTATACAAACTCAAATGGATATACTTCGTTATCAATGACCAAAAGTACAAGGAATTAAAGGAGCTTGGGTCACAGCAAAGTTTTAAAAGAAATACAATGATTTAAAATTAAAATTAAAAAAGGCATTATACAGGACTGGAAATGTCTTCAAGTGCACCACTAAAATGAAGAATACATAAAAAGCAAGAGCGCAAATATTGTGGTGTTGGTAGTGGAAAGAAATGTGAAAGGTTTCTGAGATTACCTCTGCATTAGGTGTACATGAACGCCTTATAAAACGAGCATCATTTCCAAATGTTCGTGCATCCACACACATTTCTAAACCGTTGAATTTGGAGTAGAACAGCACGAAGGGGTATGGTCTGAGGGAACAAAAGTTCACAAAATGAATTTCTCCTTGCCGAACTGTAAAACGAACATCTAAAGAGAATTTATTACACTTGATTGTGCATTTTAACTATTAAAACAGATGGCATAAACACACGTTTGTTCCACCATAATTTAAGGGTGTCTTCCATATCACATATTTTTTATTAACTTTAATACCAAAAGTGTGAAGAAAATTTTAAAAATGGGATGGACAGAAAATAACTCAAAACTGGTTAAAGGACCACTCTAGGCACCCAGACCACTTCAGCTTAATGAAGTGGTCTGGGTGCCAGGTCTAGCTAGGGTTAACCTATTTTTTTAAAAACATAGCAGTTTCAGAGAAACTGCTATGTTTGTAAATGGGTTAATCCTTCCTCCAATTCCTCTAGTGGCTGTCTCATTGACAGCCGCTAGAGGCGCTTGCGTGATTCTCACTGTGAAAATCACAGTGAGAGCACACAAGCGTCCATAGGAAAGCATTGTAAATGCTTTCCTATGAGACCGGCTGAATGCGCGCGCAGCTCTTGCCGCGCGTGCGCATTCAGCCGAATGGGAGGATCGGAGGCGGAGAGGAGGAGGAGAGCTCCCCGCCTGGCGCTGGAAAAAGGTAAGTTTTAACCCCTTTCCTCTCCCCAGAGCCGGGCGGGAGGGGGACCCTGAGGGTGAGGGCACCCTCAGGGTACTATAGTGCCAGGAAAACGAGTATGTTTTCCTGGCACTATAGTGGTCCTTTAATCTATCAGTCCTGATTTGTAAATGCCTTATATTTCCAGGATCTAAATACATTTTTGGTAGTTAACATTAAAACTTTACCAACACCCCAGCTAGCACTATGCTTACAGTAATGCTATCCGTATACCTACACTAATCTTATACTTAACTGTGCACTATTCCTGAACAAAGTCAACCAAAACCCAGCATTAACTCTTACCATAGCAATAACCCTATGCATAAATCTACCGTAACACTAACTCTAGCCATACCCAACTTTTACCCCTAAATCAAACTATAACCCCATCACTAACCCCAACCCTAATGAAAACCTCTGCTAATTTCAATTCTGATTTTAGAAAAAGGGATTTCTAGTTAAAACAGGGGCTAGTGGTCTAAATGTGCATCTACTGACTGTTTTCATAATTACATTCAATGTAAATATGAATGGATCTGGATTCTAAGTGGATTACACTGATTAAAGCACAGCGCCGATCACCATAGACTGCGGACAGGCAGGGAGACCCTGGGGGCTCTCCCTGAAGCAGCCTGCGAGATCTCAGCTGTAATGCAATGAATGCATTTATATGGTTAAAAGGACTGCTGATTTCCAGCGATGCAGAGCTCAACAAAAAGTCTGATTTAAACCTTGGACTCCATGGTGTAAGCAAGTGTCTAATACTGCTAGCACTAAAACTGTAGTACGTGTCAGTACACCCAAAACGCATTAAAGCCCATTATAGTTAGGACGTACTGACACAACCTATCCTGTCCTTTAAGTGTTAAGATATGGTACAAATAATTGAAAGCAGTGATTGATAGATTAAAGAACCATGAATCTATGAGAAATCACTTTTATAAATTCACCAATGAACTCCCCCGGCTGTCAAACAGCCAGAGAGTATTCCTTCCTACTTCTGTTAGCTCCCCTGAGCGAACAGAAGTGGCAGGCACGCTCTATTTGAGTGTGCCTGCCTCCCAGACCTTAGACCAGCTCAACCGCTTCATCCCTGCACATGCGACCGGGAGCGCGCGTGTGCTTGAAAAGCCATGCATGCACAGTCTGATATACGTGCACTCAACATTATGCACGATCCGATGCGCGTGCATGTTGGGACCAAGTCAGAGGCTTCTCATTGATTGGTTATTTCCTTGTGAAGAGACTGAAAGTCTTTCGGGGGGAAAGGGCTTACAAAGGTTGCAGTCATAAGAACTGCAGCTATTGTAAGCTATTTTAAATTATATTCCCAATGAACACATACATGAAAATATGCATGTATGTATTCATTGGGGGTATATCTACTAAACTGTTTTTTTGGGTGGGGGGGTTTGAAAGTGTGGAGTGGTCCTTTAAATATATATTTTGCTCAAAAGACACGAGAAACATAAGTCAATACAAAAATACTCTGGGATTTTTTTGAACTACTTGAGAAACACCATCAACACAGAAGTTATATCCTTTAAAATCAGATGTCCCCTTTTTCCCATACTGGCAGAAATATAAACCTGGCATCTCCACCACCCAGACATACACATTTGATTTTACATACATTTAATGTAAAACAAATGGACTCTACACTGACACGGAGTATATTCAAACGATTCCTAGCAATTAATATGCACTCCTGAATCCTAATAGGAAACATGCATTTTCAACAAAGACAGTATCTCAACAACCCAGTCCTTTTTAAAGACTTTTGATAAAAACAATGATCTACTAAATAAAGAAAAATAAAAATACATTCTATTAAGGGCCATCAGACGTCGTTCTATTTAGGTGATGTGTGTAGAATAGAACAAGATATATAAAAAAATAATTTTAAAAGCGACAATAAGACTGCTAACTTTTTAATCAGTGTTCCAGAACCATTTCACCAAAATGTAGATTAATTTCTACAAATCTAAAAAGGTAACCATTTAAAAAAAAATAAAAAAAAAATACCATTTGTCAATGCCTGTTCATAAACTTAATATTCATCAGTCCCCTTAAAAGTCCCTCTAATTTTCACCTGATACAAACTTACTTTTTGAAGAAATGCCCATTCACCTCGAACTGTTGCCGTAACATAACCTTGCCGCGGTACTCTATTACTAGGGTGTTGGGTGCTAAGTCCCTTGCTGCCCGCAGGATTTTGCGATGTTTCTGCACACGAGCAACTCTTCCCAGCTGAAACTACAAAAATGGTAGACCCGATTATGCCAAAAAAACAACTTTGGGAAGAGATTAAAAAAAACAAAAACAGAACGAAAAAACAAAACAAAATGATAGATGTGATCCAAGGGTTAATCTTTTTTTTGCCGTGTCATCTGCAGCTTTGTTTGCATCATCAAATAAACTATCATGATTATCTGGTCAGCAATTTATTTTGCTCATCAGAAAAAAAAAAAAAAAAATTATTATAGTAAAGATTTGCATCAAACTAACCTGGACTCACTATGGGCATGGTGGGTCATTCTGCATCATCTGGCATTTTCGATGCTGCAATTCCTCTCCCCTGCACAGTGGAATGCTGGGCTCGTATCAACTCAACTGAGAAAATACCTGATCTTTCTGTTAGCAGCACATGCTCTTGGCTTCTTTAAACACCAGATTAAAATGCCATAACATCTATTTAGAGTCTCTAATCATGTAATCCATTTAGGTGTCTATTGAGCCAATATAAGTAGGTGATGGAGCTTTTTTAATGGTTTTTGCTAGAGGGTATTTTTAGGGCAGCAATGCAATAATGACAAAGGAAGGGGCATTCCAACAAACAGACAGAGCAATGACTGACCTATAGGAATAGATCTCTGAGCGGTCTACCTGTGGAACATTTCTTCCCCAATTTTAAAGCAATCTTAATACATTTGCCAAGCGCTGCACTCACCAGAACCTTATTTCCAAGGTCCCAGCAACATCTGGTATATTAGATGTCAATGGGTTACAAATAAATTGTACCATGAACATCCAGGTATGTAAAAATAACTTATTAGTCCAATACTATATACTCTGGTTTTTCTCTTGTAGCACAAAATATTGGAATAAACAGTACACATGTACATATGAATACATAGTAAATCCAATTCTTACCTGCATCTGAGAGCCAACCACTGTATTGTTACAGTTCAGTTCAGACTTCTTAATGATTTCCAGACCAGCAGCTTTACCAATCAGCTCCTTGCAGGAGCGCACATGCCGTTCCAGAAGGCTTTGCACATCTGCACTGTACTGATTGGTAAAGGCCTCCTCGTATTGGTCTGTCCATAGTCTGATCCGATTCTCCCAGCCCTCTGTGGTGTTTTCATCCAATGTCTGTGCATCTGAAGTAGAGTTCTGTAATTACAAAGATAAAAATAAAAATAAGAAAAATACACTAATAGCAGTTTCTCACATGCAACAAAGTTAAGACAACACACAGGCACGTAGCAAACAAAGAAAAAAGACCATAAGACACAGAAAACTAAGGATTTTAATTCCATTCATTGCTAATTTTATCTTGTTCTGTTTTTTTAAATAGAGAGATCTGGGAACGAAATGTATTGTTGAAAAAAACAACAAAAAATAAACAGTGCACAAAATAAAAAGACTAGTAAAATTCTGGTTTTCAGGAATAGAAATATATAGTGCAAAACAAATCAAGACCCACAAAGGAGTATCACTCACATAGGTAGTGATTAGCAGTGTCTTTGTTAGTGATAAACCTTTGTATGTCTTTACGTTTTTTTTTTTGTTTTTTTTTAAATGTTGGTGTAACTGATCTGCTCTATAAATTTCTAGGTTTTTGAAGGTTGCTTAAAACCATAATTTCACTTGATTAAAAAGGTTTTACATTTAGATTTACTCATAATTTTGAAGGTTTTTATTTGTTTTGTCGCTATATTTAAATGGTTGCTGAACATATTATTGTAATATACATTTTGCACATTTATATATTAGATTGTGCCCGAGCCTTATTTTATTTTTATTTATTTTTAAAAATAATTAGTTCTTATCTGCAACATTTATATGCAAGCTATTGCTGATTTAGATCACTTGATTACACAGAATTTAGCATGTTTATTGTAGTGATGGGATATAGAGGCATTTCTACATAAGCATGCATGTTCAGCACTTTAAAATGAGCAGTTCCTTAAATGCCAAAATATTGCCATAATGAAAAACTTTAAAGATGGAAAACTCCTCTAAAAAGTTCTCACCTTCATCCGTAAGGACTTGCGAGAGCCTTCACGAAAAGCCTGTACGAACAATGGGAAAAAAAGCAATGAAACCAGGGAGTACTTTCAAGCTCCCAACCCTCAAGTATCCCGTTGCTTCTCATTTTATCAATAACGTGAACTGCTTGAGAACATGCTTTCCCTATATCGCTGTGCCACTCCTCTACATTTTGCCGACACTGAATGCTGCTGTGCCACTCTCTTGCATTCAGCTGACTACAAATGCAGGCGCTTAGCAGGATGCACGCCGACCAGTGGACGTTGCTCTGCCATCAATATAGATGTGGCATGCTGCCATTCCGCTCTATTTATGCCCACATTGAAGCCTGCTCATAAGTAGGCTAAGCCTATGTCTCAATTTGACGGGAGTCGTTAAGCTACATCACAACTAATCCCTACCTAGCCCTTCTTTTACCTCATTTCCTTGCCCTCTCGTGATCTCAGTTAACCGGAAGGATGTTCTAGTGTTTGGAGTGTTTTCTGGTTTTGTCTGGACTGTGTATTTGACTACTCTTAACTCTAGAATCCTAGACCCTGGCTCAGTGTACTCTAATAACCTACTCTATTAAATCCTTGACCTATGTCTGTTTCTTGTTATATTTGTTTTACAGTCTCTGGGCTGTAATCTATATACCTTAAGCAGGGTCACTCAAAGGTCCGGTAATAATCTGATTGCCTCTTTGTTTGCATGTTGTAGTAGTAACCTTGACTCATGCCTTCCTAACCAACAGTATGCAAATTCAGTTTTCAATAAATCTGCCTCTTTGAAGAAACCTTGAGTGCCTGGACCTACTTTCTACTAATATCTACTAAATTGGGTTTTGCCAACCCGAACTTTGATGCACCTTGTTTCACTGTGAGAGTGCGGTATCCTTTATCTTTGGCTAGCCAACACTGAAAAATCTATAGGAAGATCAATACCTGTAAGCACTTTATTAACGGTATATCAATAACTCTTATAAGTATAAAATCAACTTAAGGAATTATTTGTTAGCAACATACAGATGTATCAAAAAATAGACATCCTATGATTTATGGTCAGGTGATTACTTTCGAATGTGTGCTAGATAGTTTGCTTCTACCATGACATGCAAAGCTAACAAATTACTGCAATGGTTGGCCAAAGGTTTGTCTTTTAATTGATCAGGACAGAAACATCACTCTACCTTAATTTTCTTGGCTTTTGGAGCATTACGTGTTTTTTCTGTATTCTTTTTCCTCTTTTTTGGTTTGCTTCTCTGGACCCTGTTGACAGTGAGAGTAATGCTAGTTGGCGTGTGTTGCGTGGCGGTGTAGAGCACAGTAGATGGAGACAGCTCCTCGTCCCAGCTCTCAGTGGCGCTGCTTTCGCCCCCTGCACGGATAACAGAGATAAGAGTTCTATGAATCTCAATCTAACAATCACTCAAATCCAGAACAAAATGTTAGTCTTGTTGCATGAATGAAAAGGAGAACAACTGGTCTGAAACAAGTGCACAAAAATATACAAAATAAAGACTGTCAAATGTCCCTATGTGTACATCAATGGGAAACAACATAATATCAAAGGTCCTCAAATTACTAATTTTAAATATAATGCCTATCTATAGCTTTCTGGCTGCTGAACTATGACTTTCCTAAGCGAGTTCCCAAACAAATGAGATGGCCATACAGCTCCTGACATTTAAGCAATTAAAACAAAGGTAGTTAAATAGTTTGATTCCTGTCACAGAACTAGAATTTGACAGTTAACAGCATTTAACATTTTAGAATTTACAGTCTAAAAAAAAATATGACAAATGTGACAATGTTTTATTTTTTATTTTTTTATTAATGACGCATGTAGAATATACTAAATCTTGATTGCTTGGAAAAACAGCCATTTTTGAAAATAGTTTCACACATAACACAATGTATAAAATGTGAATCTTTGTGGCTAAACCCTGAGATCAATTTAATAACTGATCACCAGAAGGTAAAGAGAAACATCCTAATCAGCAAAGTACAGTGAATTCAATCAAACCGGTCTACAATGTATTTATTGGACACCTAAAACACACAAACCACTTATATTTTAGCTGTTTAATGTAAAACACTGCCGTTTAGTAAATAAGGCACGGTTTACATTAGAGGGTTAAACACACCTCTAATGGCTGTCTTCTTGACAGCCACTAGAGGCGATTCCACTGTGAAAAACGACTCAAATTTAGGATCTCACAGCTATCTTCAATTTCATTGGCATAGTGCTTTTTTTGAGGAGCAATGGATTGGACTTTTGAAAACACTGACGTGACATTGTGGGAGGCAGAGATTTGCAAATACGATCCTTTATTCCAGTTTTTATTAAGATTTGGGGAGCAGAGGGGGCTGCGTTTAAATAAAGAGAACACTATAGAGTTAGGAAAACAGATTTGTATTTTTAATGTTCCTTTAATACACTAATTTAAGGATTTAAAAGGACACTATAGTCACCAGAACAACTACAGCTTATTGCATTTGTTCTGGTGAGTAGAATCATTACCTTAAGGCTTTTTGCTGTAAACACTGTCTTTTCAGAGAAAATGCAATGTTTACATTACAGCCTAGTGATAACTTCACTGGCCACTCCTCAGATAGCTGTTAGAGATCCTTCCTGGGACATGGCTGCCTAAAATGCATCCAAACATCCAGTGTCTCCTCCCTCTGCATGCAGACACTGAACTTTCCTCATAGAGATGCATTGATTCAATTCATCTCTATGAGGAGATGCTGATTGGCCAGGGCTGTGTTTGAATCATGCTGCCTCTGCCCCTGATCTGCCTCTGTCAGTCTCAGCCAATCCTACGGGGAAGCATTGTTATTGGATCAGGCTACCACTTCTGATGATGTCAGCAGGCAGGTCTACAGGAAACATGGCCAAAGCCTGAAGCTACAGACTTGAATACAAGTAAGATTTTACTATTTTTAGGGAGGCATGAGGGGACCAGAATGGCTAGATCGTGGTTTTAACCCTATAGAGTCAGGAATACATGTTTGTGTTGCTGACCCTATAGTGCTCCTTTAAACACATTTGCAATATTAATTCCATTCCAACTATAGAACACTAAATACATCACACGCCAACAGTTTAGTTTGCATACCTGACACATTGTCTTGCTTCCTTCGATTAAGTTGGATCACTTTTCCTCTGTTCACCCCCCTATGACAAGCAAGAGAAAAGATTCTTGTAATGATGGAATGCTTTACTGCTGTACATGTGTACTCTTTGCATATTACAAAATAAAATGAATTTGACCTCAATGCACTGATTCTCAAGCTAGTCTAGTCAGAAAAACAGGGAGATTAATCCACACAAAAACAGGTAATATTCTGGGCCAAAGTGCTATGTAAAACAATGAAATGTCTCTATGGAAACAAATAGAATGTCTGACACCATATGGCACATTGTATCCAAAATAGCACCTGTTTTACCTTGATTAATCCCCTCGAGTGCTATAGCCCCCTGACAACTTGAGATGCTAAAGGAGGACTGGGGAATTAAACATCAACAATTCAAGTGACCTACTATAAGCTGTACAGTACAAACATCACAGTATTGAAAATAAATTTTAAAAACCATTCCCTTGGGATCTGGTAATATTTACAATGTAGGACAGATGCAATATTAGGATAGCTATATCATCATCTTAATCACACACACACATATATATATATATATATATATATATGTTACAATTTAAAAATCAATAAACTATATATAAATTCAGGAACTGTTTAACACCAATTGGTCCAGATGAGATAAAAAGTATATGAATGCAAACATCTCTACATCTATAGCTTCCTGACTCACCTGCACTTCTCACACTTGATGAATATCCCGTCCTGGGAAAGACTACACTGGCACCAACTGGGAATCTGCTCTACCTCTGAAGAGCTCTCGCTATCCCCAGAGTTTTCTTCCTCGTCCGGCGAGTGAATGCCATTGGGTGCTGATGCTCTTGGTATAATTGCCTGGACAGGTGGTGATGCAGGGGGTGTGGGTGGTGGAGGGGCGCCATAGTTATGATCCTGTAAATGGTAGCAACAAGATTGACATCTAAACACACACTATGTAAATAATAAAATAACCCTTCCACATTCAAAAACAAAAAGAAAAATAATACACCAGTTGCATTAAACCATATCAATGCAGGGATTATGGTGCCCAGAACCTTCTCGCCTTTAAGTGGTAAACTATTTTTGAACAGTTTTCCACTGAGGTGGTGACCCCTGTGCTGATCATGCTTCTCCTCTAGAGCTTGATTTTGAAGAATTAATCATTATAGACAGCCATTGATAGGATAGAGGGTCAGCTGACACACTCTGCCTGTCTCTTCAGTTCAAGCAAATGCTTCTACATTTGTCAGGCAGTTCTAGAGAAAAAGCCTGTGGTTTAGGGACAGATGTGTTTTGTACAAACATCTAGAAGTTAAATATTTCACAAAATAAAAAAAATGTTAAATACTGAAATGATTCCAGAGCTCTAGTGTTCTGTCAGCCAAATGAAAGATTAGAAATTTTGAATAGGAGATATCATTGTATGAGCGTGTTGCTCATGTACCGTTATATACACCAATGCATGCCAGATCAAAGAGCATTTGTGTAATGCATCATACTTACTGCATATGGCAGACCCCTGTAACTGTGGCTCTGTGTGCCATGGTAGTTGTGAGCTGCATAGACTGTCTTCCCACTGACAGCTGGGCTGGCTTCCACTGATTCAGGACTAAAGAAAAAAGGAGGATAATAAAATCATTAAAGACAAAAATTTAATGTTAACATACCAATTTGTTTTGGCAAAATATCTAGTAAGCACCATACTACGTTGTGTTAGAATGGTAAAAATTATAGGAATGACAAGTTCCCAAATTAATATATAATAATATCTAGTGACCACTAGGTGGCAATCTCTGAATTAGGCTGAATTGACACAGCCTTTATATTGTGAAATGCACTGCTGGAGATGTACGTGATCATACTAAAAAGGCTTTTTTTTATATATATTTGTGAAATGCACTGCTGGTGATGTACGTGATCATACTAAAAAGGCATATATATATATATATATATATATATATATATATATATATATATATATATATATTTTATAATTTTTTCCAGCAAAGGTCCAAAAAGAGAATAAATATTATCTTGACCAAGAGAAGATTAAGGCATAAAGTGAATCTGTAATTGATTAGTAGAGCTTAAAGTTTAGAATAATGGAGGCACAACACAAATTAATAGGCTGAACGCAATTCGTAAAGTGTTTTGTGCTTTGTTGTTTTATTTTTAATAGTTATCTGACAAAAAAAAAAAAAGCAACAAGTCAAGCACTATAGCCACTAAACACTAGTTATGGGGACCAGCTCTGCTCTACATTCTGGATGGGGCAGATGCTACCTGGGTCCTGTCACTGATGGACTCATACTAAATAGGTCTCATATCTTATGCTGCTGCGCCAGGGCACTCCAGGAACCATAATCACTGTAGCAAGCGGTCTTTCTTTAAATTAAAGAAACACTCAAACTATTAAGTTTGGCCAGGAGTTTGCATCAAATAATAAATAGTTTGAAAAAGATTAGCAGTGTGTGGCAACAGTATGTGTGCGGTTAGTGAAGTAGATAAGTTTGGCAGCAGCATTTAGAACAGATTGGAGTGGGAAAGTCCAATTTGCAAGAGTTATTATTTTTCTATGTTCCGATCACTTTTTGCTTTAAAATTTTTCATCTTTAACATAGGAGATAAGAGTTTAGAAAGAGGCTAATTCTTCATTTTTGCTTTTTATTGTACATAATTTGAGTACAGAAGAGGGGGAGTTGTTGAGATGTTTATAGAAATACACAATATACAGTTGTTATGGTATTACAAAACTCTCGAGAGGAGCTCTGCCTGGAGTGAACATTGTCGAATTTCAGGCAAACTCCTAAACTAGGTTAAATAAAAACCCAATGTTGAAGTTAAAGGGAAACTATAGTGCCAGGAAAAGTTTCCCTTCTGTCCCTCGGTGCAGGCTCTGGTACGCCTTCGCTCCCTCCCCACCCCACCCCCAACTCCCCTCCTTGGTGACAATCCTCGCATTAGGATTTCCCCATACCCCATAAGAAAACATTATACAATGCTTTCCTATGAGGTTTTGAGTGACTATGGACAACGTCATGCATAGCGCGAGGACGTCCAGCATCAGGCAGTCAAAAGTCGCCTAACGGACCAGAAGTCCCTCTACTGAATGCCTGGTACACAACCGCTAGAGGTGGAGTTAACTCAAGAAACTAATTATTGCAGTTTCTTAAAAACTGCAATAATTACCTTTGCAGGGTTAAGGGGCTTGGGACACTGCACCCAGACCACTTCAATGTGCCTATAGTGTCCCTTTAATAGGAGTCACTCACACCAGTTGGAATAACTTGTAGAGAAACACTTTCTATAAAAACAAAAATGACAGGTAAATTATCATATTGGCTTTTATACAGGCTATATAATCTTGAAGATTGATAGAATTCAGAGGTAAAACTAGAAACATCTGGATGACATTTAGCCCCTATTTTGGTTCTATGGCACACTCACTCTGATCCGGCGGCCATGTCTGAGTAGGATGTATCTGGTGTGGTGACTCCCAGAGGGATTACAATGCTCATGACGTCCGGCACTGCGGTCGGAGAGAATCACGGGGTCGGAATTGCAGCGACTGACCACACCGAGGGCGGGGAGCCGCAGAGCGACGAGAGACACTTCACGGACATGAGGAAACCTGCAGGACACAAAAAAATAAACACAGAAAAAGAAATTAAATAAGGTTGACTCCTGTTTTTGTAGTTTTCAGCTTAACTACAGAAAAACACAAAACTTTTTTGAAGAATTAAACCCTCACCCCCCCCCCCCCACAACAGAATTTGACTTGCTTTTGTGAATCATGTAAAATTATGTATGCTTTATTTACGTACAATTGATGGCTCGGAAAGTAGCTCCCATCCATTTTACTAATTTTAGCTGCTTATTAAAAGCTAACAGTTAGCATATATAGGTTTCCTTTACAGCCAGACATTTTAAGATTTAGAAGTCCAAATATCATTTGCACAAGACTAATGAAGAAGCAATTCTAGTGCAAAATGCTCAATGTGAAGTACTGGTTTGTATTTTCTATGGTGATTGCTGCAGACAGAACATATTCTCGCAAACTACTCTTTGTACCTTTCTTCCTTAGTGTAGAATTCTAAAACAGAGCTAGACTCAATAGCTAGTGGGTTTCAGCTCTATTGGCTTTATAGAAAACAAATACTTCATTGTGAAGTTGAAGACGAACATGAAACTATACAATAAAGTACAAACAATACAGTGACCAACTGGATGGATTAAATAAAGAGGAAAAAAAAGTAAGGCAGAAAGGTTTTAAAACATTATTTGGATTGTGCAAAGACGATAGATTTACAAACAGGGTGTGGAAAAGGTGGCGCTATTAAATTATGGTATGAAATTAGATTGCAGCTGCTAAAAACACTCCGTGGGTACTCCTATACACCCACCACACATAAAAGATCACCAAGAAAAACAGAGAAACTTAAAGGTTTGCAGGTATAACCATTGAACCTTCAGTTTTCTCGAGTGTAGCGCTACGTGTTGCTCAGAAGAATAAATTCGTGAATATATATAGTGCTTTATATGCACTTACCCTCTATGTCACACCTGTATTACATAGAAAAGAGGGAAAAGAAATACAAATAATTGTGCAGTATATCAAAATAAATTTAGTGATTTTGTGAGCTTTAAATATGAATCCACTCACATTTTTTTAGAGCCTTTTACAGTTTTAAGGCTCTAAACTTCC
Organism: Pelobates cultripes; assembly: GCA_933207985.1. Classification (NCBI taxonomy): domain Eukaryota; kingdom Metazoa; phylum Chordata; class Amphibia; order Anura; family Pelobatidae; genus Pelobates; species Pelobates cultripes. The sequence continues at coordinate 119,265,166 of OW240919.1, forward strand.
TGGCGTCTCTTTCGGGTAGAACACACGACCCTGCTCTCACGATATGCACGTATATGTTTTTCTCCACATTAGACAAGGAAAAGACAGATAATCCAATCTGACAAAGTGTAGTATTTTAAGTATTGATGAAATCAATATAGATAAAATACAATATTGCTCACCTTGTTTAGAGCCCTTGATACCTGGCTCTAAGTGTATAGGCCTAGTGTCAATTAGTGGGGTGACACTACCCCTTTCTGGAATCACTTGAGCAGGATGCAATGAATTATGTTCAAATAAAGGGTATATTTATTTCTAAAAGATATATATTAAAATGTATACAAACTTTATATAAAATAACAAAAAAATATAAAAGATTCCAAATGGATATTACAAAGTAAATGCCAATCATTATTTGGATTGTGTAAGTACCCCATGAGCTCTTGCAGAACAATGCAAGAATAATTGTCTTACATGACTCAGGGTTTTATTTATACAGCTTTTACCTGCAGCAGAACAATATAACAATTTGTAACTCGAGGAGCAGAGTTCAAGCTTACATCAAGACTTCCTAAAAGTGGGAGCAGCTGCTCAGAACTGGAAGGAAGCTGGTTTGGTTGCCATCATAAATCTGCAAACTACCTTGCCCAGAGGAACCTGGGCATTATTGCTCTTCCTGGACACGTTTGCTAACCTTTTCCATGGTAAATCAAGATACATGTAGAATCCAACCTCAAAACATATTGCAACCACACATTCACCAAATTCTGACAGCTCGCAGCTTGTTTCTTAAAGAGACACTCGCGCTCAGAATGTTTGAGGTATTTTTGCGTTAATAATGCAGGATAAGGACAGAATGGGGATAGTGTTAGTGAGCAACTCCTTTGGCCTGTAGTCATCAGCTGATTTAATGCAATTCTTTTGTGAAAAGCCAAATCAGCCAGCAGATTATAACAGGTAAGTGAACTGGAGCCAAATGGTAGTGCAAACATTCACAAAATAACTAGATTTGCCTTTTCTGAACATCAGATTGAGTTTCTCTTAGCAAACTTGCATTTGAAAGTGCACTGCCTATCGTTACCCAGCTAGAGGTCATGTCACTAGATATAAGGGTTGTTCCATTCGCAGGCCTACTAATAATAGAAAAGTCTTATTTGTGTACACTTCTGAGCACCAGTAACCTTCTTTCAAGTTATGTTTAAATATTTGTGGACACAGAGTCTGTTTTCTTACTGCCTGTGTCTACCTGGACTCTACAAATGAAAATCACACCGAGCTGTACATTGGCTGCAGTTTAAAACCGCTCTGTCACGGGCTGTGGTCTTTGCATCATTTGCAAAGACCCCTGACGATGACTACTCCGCTGGGTGTCCAGTGGTCGTAGGGTGTACAGGAAGGTGAAATTTATTTACCTGAAACGGTCCCTTGCGACCACTGGCATGGTCCTCATGTCTGTCCTCTTCTGCTCATGGTGCTTCATCTGCCAGGAGCTCACGTATGTGGGAGACTAACTGAAATCTATGGAGGATTCCGCTTGACCCTCTATAGACACAGTCTTTTCCCCTACAGCCGTCACACTGGTGACAGCTGGAGGAAATGACAAAACTTGCCCACTTTTGTCAAGTTAAGGAAAATTACTAAGACAAAGCAGCCCTTATTTATGTGACATAGCCCTTTTAACAAACAACCCCTATGATCGCAAAACAGAGTACAGTATATCTAGTACTCCCATTTAACATATATATTCAACAATTCTGTTGAAGTAAAGTTTCACCAGAGCACATGATAATTTCACAATTCAGGAAGGTCAACATAAAAGTACATTTTGATTTAATAATGAACGGGCATTCCAAAAAAGGGAATTTCATTCTATAACAAAATGATTGAGCAATTTAACTAATTTCCTCGTTTTAGAGACAGGATTCAGAGGTAGGATGGGGTGGGGAAGAGAAGGGGGGGAGGGGGGTGAATAAGGCCATACTTCAAACTACAATTCTTATTTGACACACTACTAAAATTCAGTAAAATTCAGTTTTCATAACAAATACTCCCCCCTCCAAGTAAGACAAACATAGCAATCATTAACTAGTCAACTGACAATGGAATTCAATAGGAAAAGAAGAGAAAAATAGTGCAGATACAGAGAAGAAAGAATAGGGAAATACTCCAATAGCACACCAGCCTATTTTAATAAAGTTCAGTCACAGACTATCATGCTGAGTAAATTTTGATTCCTCAGAGCTCAAGCAGATATCAGTAGACTTTCTTCCAGATTTTTCCCACCTCCTGGACAGCTCACTAAGAATGCAGCTTCACAATGGATGCTGTCCAGGAGGTGGGAGGGTCTGGGAGGGAGGGTCTGCTGCTGATTGGCTTGAATGTGTCTGCTGACTGTGAGGTACAGGGTCAAAGTTTACTCAGTGATGAGTCCTCGGCGAACCGTTCGGGACATCACTATACTCCAACATACAGTTCCAGGCTGGCCTATGTCACCTAAATTCTGAAAATGTAATACTCAATGAGTAGCCGAATAAACAAACACCACTAAGAATCTTTAATTATTCAGGTTTTAAAAATAAAAAAATAAACCAATAACTGCCCCAAAGTTCAATATAACCACAAATAATATCTCTACGTTTTACTAAAAGATTAATTTAATCTTAAATGGTATGTTGAAGATAAATTTATCCATACAAAAATACATAAACGTGAGAGTTTTCATTTAGGTACTGTTGATGTAAAATTTTTGATCTCATCAACACAAACTTTGTCACTACATTGATCTGACCAAAAACCATCATTTATTTAATGTTCTAATATTTTCTGGGACAGTACAAGGCAGCTTTTAGCAATAAAACCCATGGCATTTCCAAGTAGAATATAAATATAAAACATTATACAAAATCCACGTTTTAGAAACTCCAGAAAATATGGCATTTAAGCAGCAATAACAGTTTAACAAAACGGATATATAAAATGTAGGATTGAAACACAGAAACCTAGAATGTGACGGCAGATAAGAACCATTCGGCCCATCTAGACAGCCCAATATTTCAAAATACTTTTAATTAGTCCCTGGCCTTTTCTTAAGTCTAGGATAGTCTTATGCCTATTCCACGCATGCTTAAGCTTCCTCACTGTGTTAACCTCTACCACTTCAGCTGGAAGGCTATTCCAAGCTATTCCACTACCCTCTCAGTAAAGTAATACTTCCTGATATTTTTAAAGCTTTGCCCCTCTAATTTAAGGCTATGTCTTCTTGTTGTGGTAGTTTTTCTTTTAAATACAGTCTCCTCCTTTACTGTGTTGATTCCCTTTATGTTTTTAAATGGTTCTATGATTGGCCTAAAATGTACATGAACACAAGTGATTTGATAGGCAGAGATATCCTTTAACTTATGTCACCAATCAAGAACCAGTGCAAGGACTGTGCTAAGAGTTGTGGGAGGATATTGGACAGCCACATCTGTAGTTCTTAAAGGGACAAAATAGTCATCATAACAACTACATCTAATTGAATTTGTTCTGGTGAGTAGAATCATTACCTTCAGGCCTTTTGCTGTAAACACGGTCTTTTCAGAGAAAATGCAGTGTTTACATTACAGCCTAGTGATAACTTCACTGGCCACTCCTCAAATAGCTGTTAGAGATCCTTCCTGGGTCATGGCTGCCTAACATGCATCCAAACATTCAGTATCTCCTCCCTCTGCATGCAGACACTGAACTTTCATCATAGAGATTCATTGAGTCAATTCAGCTCTATGAGGAGATGCTGATTGGCCAGGGCTGTGTTTGAATCATGCTGGCTCTGCCCCTGATCTGCCTCTTTGTCAGTCTTAGCCAATCCTGTGGGGAAGCACTGTGATTGGATCAGGCTACCACTTCTGATGAGGTCAGCAGACTGCTTGTTTTTTTGAGGCAAACAGCATGCAGAGTTACAGCTTCTGGCTTGAATACAGTAAGATGTTGCTATATTTATGTAGGGAAGAGGGGCCCAGGGGTCTAGTTGGTGGTTTTAACACTATAGGGTCAGGAATACATGTTTGTGTTCCTGACCCTATAGTAGGGATCGACCGATTATCGGTTTTACCGATATAATCGGCCGATATTCAGTATTCTCGGCAATATCGGTATCGGCCAATTCAGATACCGATATTGCCGATAATACCTCCTAGGACTGCCAGGCTCATTACAAGCCCGGCGGTCCTGGGGGGACGGAGACCAAGCGCTTACTCACCTCCCAGCAGCTCCTCCAGCTCCCCAGTGCAACTCTCGCGAGACCCGCGGCCTTCCGAGCGTTGCCATGGATCACCATGGCAACGCTCCGCGCGACACGCTGGCCGCGAGAGTTGCATTGGGGAGCTGGAGGAGCTGCTGGGAGGTGAGTAAGCGCTTGCTCTCCGCCCCCCCAGCTCAGCCAGTACCACCAGGGACTGTCATATCCCCCCTCCCTGGCCAGGTAACAAGCAGGGAGGGGGGACAACAAAAATAAATAAGAATTAATTATACATTTTTTTAAAAATAATTTAATAAAAAATGCCCCCTCACACACTGCATTATATACACATACACTACACAAACACACTGTGTATATAATACAGTGTGTGTTTGTATAGTGTGTGTGTGTGTTTGTATACAATGCACACAAATACACTGCATTATATACACACACTATACAAACACACTGTGTATATAATGCAGTGTTTATGCAGTGTGTGTTTGTGTAGTGTGTTTATATAATGCAGTGTGTGTTTGTATAGTGTGTGTATATAATTCAGTGTGTTTGTATAGTGTGTGTGTATATAATGCAGTGTGTGTGTTTGTATAGTGTGTGTGTATAATGCAGTGTGTTTGTGTAGTGTGTGTATAATGCAGTGTGTGTTTGTATAGTGTGTGAATATAATTCAGTGTGTTTGTATAGTGTGTGTGTGTATATAATGCAGTGTGTGTGTTTGTATAGTGTGTGTGTATAATGCAGTGTGTGTGTGTAGTGTGTTTATATAATGCAGTGTGTGTTTGTATAGTGTGTGTATATAATTCAGTGTGTTTGTATAGTGTGTGTGTGTATATATGCAGTGTGTGTGTTTGTATAGTGTGTGTGTATAATGCAGTGTGTGTTTGTGTAGTGTGTTTATATAATGCAGTGTGTGTTTGTGTAGTGTGTTTATATAATGCAGTGTGTGTTTGTGTAGTGTGTTTATATAATGCAGTGTGTGTTTGTATAGTGTTTATATAATGCAGTGTGTGTGTTTGTGTAGTGTTTATATAATGCAGTGTTTGTGTAGTGTGTTTATATAATGCACACTACACAAACACACTGCATTATATACACACACTCTGCATTATATAAACACACTACATTCACTATACACACACTACACAAATACACACACACTCTGCATTCATTATATACACACACACTTTGAAATTAGTATATACAGCATTTACTTTACGCACACTACCCACACACTCTGCTTTCATTATATACACACTACACTAATACACACTGCATCCACTACACAAACACACATTGCATCCTCCACACACTGCATCCACAACACACACACTACACAAACACACACTGCATCCACTACACACACTACACAAACACACACAGCTCCCCTGTCACACTGCATCCACTGCACGTTGCATGTATATTTTGTGCATTTACCTTTAGAAACAGTTTTTATTTTCCAAAATGGTAAATGTACAGAATATCGGCAAATTATATCGGCTATCGGCCTGAAAGTTCACAGAATATCGGTATCGGCTCTAAAAAATCAATATCGGTCGATCCCTACCCTATAGTGATCCTTTAACTGTATTAAATAATAAATAAAAAGCCGTGCAAAAAAGATGCATTTACATAGTCTGCTTTTCAGCATGTCTTGAAATTCAGAAGGATAGAAACTTAAAATTTCTTCATATAGTTATGCTTTCTCACGAATGAAGCAATTTACAGAAGCTCTGTATGGTACACTGTGATGATACATAGGACAGCCAATAGGCATAGCTGCAGAGATTGATGCAAATTGCTGAAGCTTCAAAGAACATATTAAAGGGAAACTGGGCAAGAGAGCTCCTTTCATTATGTAAACCTGAAATAGGTTCAATAACCGTTTAAAGAAATTGCAAAGTTTATAGGAAACAAAAAGCCAAACCATCAGTGAGTTTAGAGAAAATATCAATGGAAAATAAAAAATATACACATTTTAAGCATTTAAACTCCCCCCGCTTCTGATTTATGCATTTCTGATTTGGGATAGCGCACAGGTAACTTTTTGGGCCTGGTTTGTTTATTCTTTGGGGTCCAGAACTATAGCTCATGCAGCTGGCTAGAGGGACAGGAGTTTAGGCGAAATTGATAAAATGCGTTTAACAACTTGCATGGTAGCACTGAATAGTACTCAAAGGGTGATCTCTATCCACATTGAACAAGAGGTAAGAAGGGTTTTAGTGTTTAATGGAGTGAATTAAAAAGCAAATGTGACATAAAAACACAGAAGCAGGTAATGTGTGGAGCAATAAATTAACTCTCCAATCTTGGCTACCCGAGTTGTAGGTCCAACAAGACTGCAAAGTAAAAAGACTGAAAAAGAACCTCAGCACTTGGCAAAATTTGGTGCAGTGTTGGTTTATTCAGTCATTGCAGAGAGTCACGGAACGTGCAATAAATACTATGCCATGAAAAGGTCCAGAAAAATCTCTGTATTCTTACTTTACAGGCTCTCTAATATCAAAAATATTAAGCAGGTATTGATGAACCTGTGTTATAGGCACCTTAGCTGAGAAACTCTACTTTAGTTAATGTGGGGGCTTCATGCCCCAGTTAGCATGCAGCATTAATATCCCTGCTTTAGAATTGACAACTATACATAAAGCATCTATGAGTGGTTTAATCTTCCAACTAGTGAAAGTGGCAATAAGTAGAAGTCAGAGAGTGTAGCACTCTTTACACATGGAACACATATACTTCAATAGCTTTCTTCAGAATTAAAAAAAAAAAAAAAAAAACAGAGCACAGTCTCTTTAAAAGAATTGGTTTTTTGCTTGTTTGTTTGTTTTCATGCACAGTCTGTAGCAGTGAAGGCTGACCTTGGAGCTGCAGTTTTTTCAGCACTCCATTTGTCTGAAGGCTGACTTAGCATCTTGGGATGGGAAATTCAGATCAAAATTATCTGCAGTGTGGAGCAGGAGATCACTGGTATAGTTTATAGAAAGTGGAGGTGGATCCTGGCACATGCATCCAGTCTTAGTACATATATATCAAATTATTCTGCAATAAACCTGCTTGTCATTTATAACAAAAAAAGGAAAAATAAAAACATTTGTGTGTGTGTATACACAAGTATATAAAATTAGCCGTATTAGTCCAGTAGACAAGATGCAAAAAATAAATGTATTGCAGAATGCCAAGAATTATTATTTTTTGGGGGATTAGCTTTCCCCTTCTTCAATTAAATGATAAAAGTTAATAAGAAATCAGACTTTCTGCTGACAATACCAGAAATCATGGTTGATAGCTTTTGATACTTGTATTTTGATAGCGTTGATACTTGTATTTACCGAGGACGATGGGATGTTAACTTCACTGTGCATTTAGGGGCCCTGCAGAACCATAACAGCCTGTGCCCTTTGCATATGCTATAATGCAAGGAGGTCCCATATTCCAGTTCCAAGATTGCTTAAACTGCAGCAATCTGCAACAAATTACTGTAGCTATATGCTCACTCTTCGCTTAAATATATCAATGTAAGAAACCAAATATCTGTACACTCTGCATGTTCTACAGGTGCTACAGATATCTGCTAAGGCAACAGACCCATTCAATTTATCGAATGAATGGAAATACTGTCTAATGTAGAAATTGGCTGATAACCGTTTTCCAGAGTCAGCTTTTGGAATAAGACTGCTGTCAGCAATCGCACTCCTATTATTCTCAGTCATCCAGGACATTACAGTAGATTACTCACTGTACATACAGCATAGAGCAGGACAGCCCTGGCATAGAGCTTTACTGACTGGCAGCTGGAGCTTGCTGATGCCGAAGACAGTGTGTGTGGAGAGTATGTTATTGGTTATCGTAGTAAATTACAGACCGGTACAGATTATCAGAAATATACTGAATATCTGCTTTAATAATTGGAATAACCGATAATCGGTCTATCCCTAGTCTTATGTTAAACGTGTCCCAGAAGTCCTCAATGGATAAGGATTTACGTCAGTCATATGCTCAGTCTCACTGAAAACAGAGCATGCCAACTGGCTGAGCTGTGTCCAGATCTAGGCAGTTTCAGATCTTGGGAATTGCAGCAAATACAGGAACTTCTCAAGTAAGAATGTTTTCTGGGGTCTTCTCTAACCTGAATTGTACCTTAAATCCCATTGCCATTACAGGGTTAAAGAACCTAGCCCCTCACCAAAAACATTTCACTACCTTCTTTACCAGAGATCGCTAATTGACGCCCAGCCAGTCCAAAAAGAGAATAATCTACAACAGCTGCAGTGCCAAAGGTTAACCACTTATGTCCTATCCATTAAAAAAAAAACTCACAACGTGCATAGCATAATACAGAGATATTGCTGTCTCCTTGAATATGCACCAAAAACACTTGCTTCCTCGCTGTATTGATTTCCCCTCCTCTCCTTATGTCCACAGCTGGCATTCTGCAGTAAGGCTCCAAGCAGTAGCAAGGCAGGCACGTCCTAACCTCCCAGCTACTGCTAAATCAATAGTGATATTTGCATCACTGCTGTTAGCCCGCGCTAATGGCAGACAGGCTGGACTGCCTCCTTTATCTTGTCCCCAGGAGGTGTTGGGGATCTATCAGACACCTCCGTGTGGCAAGAGATGCTACTGACCCTAACATTTTCCCACATAGACTTCACTCCATCAGTTCTGCTCAATTAGCCAGAATATTTCATTCCACCACAGAAAAAAAAAAAAAAGAGGAAAAACAAAAAACCCATACAAGGGTTCTACAAATACAGGCCAATACATTGTAAAAGTTGATTTCGGTCAAAAACACTGGTAACAATATTACCTGTATACTGGCCTGTGGCTGTGAAGTCCCAGTAATCTCTTTTCTCACGGTCTTCCAAAGATCTGTGGGGGAATAAAATAATGGAATGTTGAACGTCAAATATTAAGAAGCACACATTCTCATAAATTTATCACATATATTGGGGTGTGGGAGATATACAGATACATACTTTCCATTCATGCTATCTGCATCCCATTTTGAAAAATTAAGTCAATAAGTGATTTAATTAGTTAAATCTTGTTAAAATACCTAACACAGATTATTATATTATCCTGACGGAGGAGATACCTGGCATTAAAGGAGTTAACTTCAGGCATCACAAGTATGGCTTGGATTTGAGCATGTAAAGATGCAACTCTAGAAATGCCGTCACACCCTCTTTTCCAGCTGCTGCTGGCAAGACATAGTCAAACGGCCTCATCTCATCTTCCAACCATGTGTAGAAATATATATTTTTTAAAACAATGTGGCGTATAGTGCCTACAAAGGTGCATTCATACATTCACCGTTTGGGGGAGAATATAGACGGTCAGAATTGAAGTATGTGTAACAGCAAGAGGAGAGAGGGATAATAAGCTTTAAACAGGGCTGAAAGGACTACTGCAACACTTGATATTTTGTGGAGAAAGGCTTAAGGTTATACATATATATATTTGATATGATTTCATATAAATAATTTTACCTCCTAAAGGGCAGTAATAAAACTCCCCAGCAAGAATACAGCGGCATGGTTATTTTTATAAATAGGCCACCCCCTCTGATCAAGGTAAGAGGCGTGTTGACTTTAAGCTATAATCTATGAAAAGCTAGTATCTGGATGTCACTGCAGTTGCGATTTCTGCACATGATTTATATTCACTCATATTAAAAATAATATTTTTAAGGTAACATTCTAGAAAATGCCAGTTTTAATTAGGACTTTAAAATCCAAGTATTATATTTTTTATTTTATTTATAAAATGCCAGATGGGACAATGTAGTTTAAAGCCATTGCTATACCCAACCCTACCTGACTCTTAAAGGATCAAAAAAGATATCTAAATCAATTATTTTAAATTGGATTTCACTTAACCCTTTGTGAATCAACTACAGAAGGAAGACATGCAGGGCACAAAGTCTGCATATGCTTCATTCCACACTATTACAAGCGCAGAGGCATGAAAAGACACTGAGAATCATACATATATACTACAATGTAGGGGAGCATGAAAGGGAGAAGGGATTTAAACCATTCTGCACATGGCCTATTTTGAAAGCAAATTATAGATTGGCACTGCAAAAAAAAAAAAATTCTCCAGTGCTCAATATGAATATAATGGACTGCAGGGAACCCAGAAATAAATGGAAATATTTAATTTTAGAATAAATGCATTAAAAAATAACCAGCCAATGACATCCTGCACAGTTGGAAAGCAACTAGTTAAAAGGACAGTCTTGCAACCAAAATAACTTCATCTTAAAGGAACACTATAATGTTTGGAATACAAACATGTATTCATAACACTATAGTTCTGGAATGGTGGTTTAGATTCAAATACTACATCTATCTGATATCCTGCATCAGTATGCAAAATACGCTGTTTTTGTCCATTGGATTGCAGAATCACAGCAATTACCACATATGTGCTGTGTATCGTCAGTGCTACTCAATGAGAAGGATTTGACTAGACAAAAGAGAGAGAAAGAAGGGGCATGTAGAATGTGCACAAGTCACGCAGAATTGGATAGGGAGAAGGGGTGGAACCAATTTAAAGAGAGACAGGGGCACTGTAGCATTAGGAATACAGATTTGTATTTTTCAGGATTATTATTTCTTCTAAAGTGCCAACAGATTCCGCACCGCTGTTGTATTGCTATAGTGTTCCTTTAACATATATTTCCTTTAAAATTTAAGCTTCCTGCTGTTGCTGAGCTAAATGCTATAATGACTAGTGGGGACTGTGGGGGAGGCAATATGGACAGCACAGACATGTTCCCCATAATAAATGAAGTGCAGTCATGATCCCTGCTGTGGCCCCACAATGAATACTGTGAACTGCCAAGTTCCCTTGTGTTGTTTAGTTCTAAGTGAACTGTATATGGTCATGCTGCCCGTAATGGCAACTTGATGCAGAATACATGTGAACATACTACATGAAAGTAATGAGCCTTATATACAATTAAAATAAGATTGGGAGTACTCTTCCTAAACATTTTAAAGCACACCAACATTTTTGGTATATTTTACAGAATCACTTCCCTAGTTCATAAAGTAAATGTAAAGTGTCTAAACCAAATTGGCTCATGCAGAATTCTTTGGAAGAGCACATTCGTTTATTTATACAATCTGATCTGACTCATTCACTAAACACACAATGCCAGGAGTAGGTAAAAAGGTAAGTGGTTAGGCAACAAAATCACTACACAGCAAGCCTCATAAATTTCACTTGCTGCTTGTGAGCAGAAATTCACCCCTGCTGATATTAATCATCCAGGCTTGCTGTGGCAAGTAACGTTAAAGGCCTAGTTCAGGAGTCGGAAACCTATGGCACTGTGCCATACATGGCACTTGAGGTGCCTTTGCCAAAGCTAAACAGGGGGGGGGGGGAGCAAAAAACAGTGAATTAGTGAATTCGCCTTTACCTCCTGCTTTGTTGGGACAGTGGTTAACAATGTAGTTCTGGAGACCGTATCTCTCTCCAACATGTGACACAAATGAAAACTATCTCCCCATTAACCTCTCGGCTGCCCGCATGATGCCAATACCAGCAGGATCTTTAAAAGGGCTAGTGTGGCCACCATATTGATAAAAATGCTTTAATAAGAGCCCAGAGAAAAACATGACATGAAATTCCCAGAACGATACCTGTCCATTATTTTTTTAACGTCCTTTTGGTGCACTGCAAAGAGATTAGTGGTTGCTAAATAAGAGAATGCTGTAGAGAGATGGCACAGACAAGCTTAGCAGTCATGCTGAAGGTCAGAGTTATGTCACCAGCATTCATTAGCAGTGACAGGGTGCCTTGAATAGTTAACAGTGACCTTCTGCACACGACTGTCAAAGCCGGAAGCAAAGAAATAGAACAGCACAAGGGCTGCGGGATTCGTGGCTTTGCTAAATATGCGTTGGTGGATAATCAGGACGTTTATTCAGACAGACGGACAGACAGGCCGACCGACCACATTTTATTGGACAGGATATATATACTGCAGTCCTTTTGAAAGACCTCGTTCCACAGAGCACTGCAAACTGTTCCCAGTGTGGGTATGCAGACCAATACTGGCATACAGGGCGGCAATGAAATGGTTTCAGCCAACAGCTTGCAGTAATTGAGATCTCACTGGCCCTTCATGAGGCTACTGGAGAAGGGTTTCGGATTGGCTCTGAGCTAGTGATTACGTATGCTACACGTATGAGCAGTCGACATTGTGTGGATTAAAAAAAAAAAAAAAAACAGCAGAACTCAGAGCTGGTATTAAATGTGCATTATACAACCTTTCAACCCCATCCCCTTCCAACGTAAATCAAAGTATAAACAGGATACATAGAATTTCCTGCATACATTAGATCATTTTACCATAAAAAAAAGAAAAACAATCTACCTTTGTTTTGTTTGCAGTTTTTATTTCATTCTAGTGAACAAATTATACAGCATTATCAAATATCCTTCGTTTCCCAGGCACTAACATTGCACTATTCATTCACATACACTAAACTTTTCCCTCTTAATTTACATGTTTTAATTCCACATCCTGAGACCCACAAATACTTTTTAGAGACCATTAGTGATTTCCGCTCTATAAGCTTTTCTCAATTCAATGGTTCAACTAGGGTGCCCCTCCCTTTCCCAGCTAGCCTTGGGTTAATGTTTACCTACAGAAAGGGGAATACCAACGTTAAAATATTACAAGCAAAAACTGAAAAGGGTTTACAAAAAATTAAAAACGAACAACACAAACAGGAAAAGCAACTCAAGAGAAAAAAATAGCAGAACTAAAAACTTAGGAAAATCTTTTAAATATAACATATAGCAGGGGCTCCCAACATGTTGGGCAGCAATCAGTTTAGCATGTTCACCTACTTTGCCCACTACAATTTTAGCATATTTTGTACCCAATTTTTTCTATAGGTTTTGCAAGGAAGAATAAACTTTGGATACTTTTTATTTTTTATTTATATATTTGGACAGAAAATACATGATGAAAGGTGGACAATATTTCTCTTGATTGCAAGATTTTATTTATTTTTAATTTTTTTTTTTGGGGGGGGGGATATTAGGGAGTCAAAACTATGTAACACTTTGGTTTATTTGAAATATATGGCAAATCCATAAAACATGTGGACAATTATATACTGTATAATGCAGCAAATGCAGACATTGAATGTTGCATGTAAGGTTAAAAACAGACCTAATCTGGGGAGAGGCAGAAAACTGAGCAATATGCTAAATAAATGGCTAAATGCAATATTAATAAATGTTGGGTTTGGGTTTCAAGGAAGCAGATGGGGAGGGGACTTGAAAGAGGAAACGACTTCAGAACAAAGGTGACACTTAGGATAAGCCAGGCTTGTGTGAGCTGCAGGAAGAGGCAGGAGTAAATGTTCAGTGAAGAGACAGGGCCTTGTCTGCCTCTCTCTCTGTACAAAGCTGAGGAGTTGGCAGCTCTCCTTTGGATGATGCAATCTTCGTGTGGAGGAGGAGAGCAGACAAAACAGTACAACAATCTAAGCATGCACACTCCAGGGCAGGTCAGTAAAAGCTTGATAAAACTCACTGCATGAGACCCGATGGTTATTAAAAAGATAAATAAAATGTGTGTGTGGATACTCTAACACTATATGGTCCTATACTCAACACTATAGGATCAGGAACATAAACATGTATTCTTGACCCTATACTGTAAAAAATATACAATATAGGGATCTGCACTGAATCAATGCATCTCTATGAGGAAAGTTGTGTCTCCATGCAGAGGGTGGAGACACTGAATGGCAGTGCCCCAGGAAGCACCTCTAGCAGCCATCTAGGGAGTGGTCAGTGGAGTTATCACTAGGCTGTAATGTAAACACTGCATTTTCTCTGAAATGATTGCGTTTACAGCAAAAGGCCTTAAGGGAGTGATTATACTCACCCTAACAATTACAATAAGCTGTAGCTGTTCTGGTGACTAAAGTGTCCCTTTAAACATTGCAGTTCCAGAGACACTGCAATGTTTACATTGCAGCACTAAGTCTGCCTCCAGTGGCTGTCTATCAGACAGTCAATGGAGGCGCTTCCTGCATCGTAACGGACCTCTGATCCAGTATCTGACACTGGATGTCCTCACGCTCTGCATGAAGACATCCAGATTCAGATTTTTTACCCATAGCAAAGCATTAAATCAATGCTTTCTATGAGGAGGTCTAATGCGTGTGCGGGCCTTTGCCACGCATGCACATTAGCGTCCTGTGTCGACCCATCGCCGAGGGATATCGGTGCTAGGATAAGGAAAGTAATAAAGAGTTTTTAACCCTTTTTTTACAACGGCAGGGAGGCGCGAGAAATGGGGGTGGCAAGGGGAGCTATCTAAAGTGTCAGGAATGGTAATAGTCATGGTGCTTGGCTATGAAACATTGCACATACAGGGTGAAACCCTATTAGGCAGCCCGGTACAGTAAGCTGTGCTAGATAACTCACACATTATACATATCTATACACTTATAATAAGGATTGTAAAGGAGAGTAGCTTTTATTCATGAAGCATTCTTGCAGCCACAGATGGACAGACATTGCTGCAGCTGGTTTCTTGCTCTACATATATGAGTGAGTGCTCTCTATGTGTAATATTCAGAGTGCATTTAAATTTTCTTGTATCAATGTTTTTTTTATCAATCTGCACGCAATTCCCCATAATCACAAAGCACAAAAACAAAACAAAAAAAAACTTAAACTTAAAAAATAAATAAATTGAAATGATCTAATTAACAAGAGCATTCATTTCAGAGCCTTTATTATGACACTTTAAATTTAGCAGAGATGCATCACATTTCTCTGGATCATCTTAGAGATGAGTCTACACTCTGATTGAAGTCCACCTGTGGCAAATTATACTGACTTGATATGATTTGGTGATATGTCTATATAAGGTCTCACAACTGTATTTGCACATCAGAGCAAAATCCAAGCAACAAGGCCAAATGAGCTGCTGCATAGTTCAGAGACTGAATTGTGTTAAGGCACAGATCTGGTAAAGGCTATAAAATAAATGTCGGCTTCATTGAAGGTTTCCAAGAGCACAGTGGCCTCCGTAATTATATTTGCAATGGTGTGAAAAATACATTTTTGGCTTTTTAATTACGGGGTATTAAGTGCTGAGTGATGTGGAAAAAATAAAAATGTAAAGAAATGTATCATGAGGCTGCAACATAAAGTTAAAGGAGCACTAAAGCAATAGGAATACAAACATGTATTCCTAATGCTTTAGTGTCCCTGTCCCTATTTATAAAGGTGCGCCCCCTTCCCAGTGTGCCACAAAAATAAGAAAAAAAACAAAGAAAAAAACATTTTTAGTTACCCTTTTCAGCACCGAGGCTACTTGAAGGTGTGTTTAACCCTAAGTAAGCATGGCCATTTCGGCAATATGCAAGACTGCTGCACCCAGGCCGCTTTATTGAGGCAAAGTAGCCAAGGTGACTTTAGTGGTCCTTTAAAGGGATACTATAGTTACCCAGACCACTTCAGCTCAATCAAGTTGTCTGGGTGCCAGGTCCCCCAGGTTTTAACCCTTCATAGATACTGCTATGTTTGCATTGCAGGGTTAACCCAGCCTCAAGTGGCTGTCTTCCTGACAGCCGCTAGAGGAGTTTCTGCGATGCTGGATGCGAAAAATCGCATTCAGCGTGCAGAACCTCTATAGGAAAGGTTCTGCAGCAGTTCTGCAGCGGGAGGGGGACCCTGAGGGTGGGGGAGACCTAGGGGTTATATAGTCTCAGGAAAACAAGTCTGTTTTCCTGACACTATAGTGATCCTTTAATATAAAGGGTTCTGAATACTGTGTGATGTGTGTTTGTGAGTGTGGGTTTTTTTTGTTGTTGAATAAAGCTTCGTTCAGAGTCAAAGCAAATTTGTTAAACCCTGTGTATGTACACACACACAAAATCAGTGTAATTTACTGATAAAGGCTGCAGATAAAAGTATGTCAGCGGCCAATCAAAATTAAGTCTGCACAATAGCTCCCCGCTTCCTCCAAAACACAGAAAAGGCCCTTTTAAATCAGTAACGTCAAACACTGGTACACAGAATAAGGATCCAGGTAAGGAAGGAGATCCCCAAGTCTAGCCCCTTAAGGACCAAACTACTGGAAGAAAAGGGAATCATGACATGTCACATGTCATGTGTCCTTAAGGGGTTAAAGTCTCCCAGTTTTAAAACCGCATAAAATACCTCAATTTAGATAAGCTGCACAAAAGGTGCCTTTATCCAGCCCAACAAAAGCATAAATTTGCAATGTTTCAAACCATAATGGACATTATTTAATCTTAAAGTCAGTGTTCTGCAAACCACCTTTAAAGGGACTGTTTAAGGACCATAACTTCATCCGAATTAAAGCCGATCCTTGGGTCCCATAGGCGGCGTCCATCTTCAGAAATCTCAGTTTCAGAAAGCGGGGCGTGCAGATAGGTAGGGATGCCACTGATTGGCTGAGAGCAATGACAACCCCTTCACAAAACTAGACTGAAAAGTGTGTGTTTCTTTTCAAGATGGTTTTAGAAATGGGGAATCACTGATTGGCTGAGTATGTCAACTGATTGCGATCAGTCAGTCAGCGGTACCCCTGCCCAGGGTCCCTCTGCGCTTCCTGAAACAGATTTCAGAAGTTGGATGCTGCCTGGTGGGAACAGAGGGGCACTGGATGCTCACTTTGGGGTTAAACAGTTTAACCACTAAAGGTAAGAGAGCACTAGGAAGCCTCCTGGCACTATAACTTAATTTTGATGAAGTTACTATGGTGCCTGGAGTTTTCCTTTAAACATTTACAGGGGATACAATTTCAATAATAATATAATAGTAACAATAAAAGGTTACTACAAGCACCATGACTACGTCAGTGATTTTAAGTTGTCATGGTCCCTGGAGGTTTTGCGTTTTGCTAGAAAACGCTGCACATAGCAAGTTCAACTCATTTGCTACTGGAGTTGTAACTCCATCTCCTGGAAAATCACTGGGGTATCATTAGCTAACCAATAACAAGAGTTCTGGGATGGCCAATGTTAATTCTGTCCAAATTTTCATCTCAGCCAATAAACGAGTAGCAGGAAGAGCATTCTGCGCCCAGCAGTTCTGCAGAAGCCGGATGTAGTAATCCTGCTGCGTAGGAAAACTGGTGTAAGAGGGCAAACCATTGTAAAGAAGCGGGGAACAACGTAACCACTACAGCTGGAAGCGGTGGTTATGATTGTTGGAGAAACCCTTTGATAACAAAGTGATGGGTGAATTTAAGATCAGTGAACATAGTGCATAGTATGGATGGTGCATCATAAGATGTCAACTTGGCACATATCATAAGATGTGATATAATAAACATATCACAAATAGCATTAATTATGATATTTTCTATCGCTATAAGTGTGTATGCTTAAATATACTTGGAAAAACACAGTCAAAATAAATCAGTAATTGTCTCAGCACCTGTGAAAGTATTCTACACCATCAAGTAACTCCTGTGTTGCAAACCCCAATCTAATGCCTCTCACAGACAACACTGGAGACAGGAAGCATGTGCAGCAATCACAACCAAATCCAGTCCTCAAATTCACTTTGCAATTTTTTGGTTTAATAGATATAATGGGACTTTTTGTTTTAACTCGTAAACACACGCTTTTCTGCTCCAGAGCAGTGGATGTAAAACCACTCCAAGGCATCAGCCTATGCACTCTAATTGTCATAACCTTAATAGTAACCTAAGCACCATAAGCACTACCATTTATTGCAAACGAAGCCATGAGCCTCCCTGCACCAAAAGCCTACCTCTTAACGGTTTAGAAAGGACTCTATCCGTAAAAAGTTGTCAAACCTTGGTTAAAGGGTAAACGTCATAATTATGAAACGGAATTATTCGTGAAGCGATAGATGTGACAGCCTTTAAATGACAATACAGCCTCTCTGGGCTCTGAAATAAGGAATACCGCCCCCCCAAAGAGCTTCCTCCTCCAGACAGAGCAAAACTCTGTATGGGAATCAAATGCTGCTATTGGAGAATCACAACATTTGGCTCACTATTAGAAGCAAAGGATTGGAGCAGATCGTGGGTGATGTCAGATTGGATGCTGACATCACTAAAGGAGGATCTAGAGGCCGCAGCAGAGGAGTCCCAGAGCTGAAAACGAGGAGAGTGAACTTTTACACCCCCCCCCCCCACCCAGCAAATGAGGTTAGACAGAATGGAACCAATAGTCGCAATATAACAATTGACCTTGTGCCAGGGATTTAAGACGACAACTCTCCCCTCATTTATTAAAAGCAGACAGTCTTTGGTTCCTTAAATCCTGTAAATGTGAAGTAGCAAATGCCCCTTGGCTTATGGATCATGGTCAGGCAGGTTCGGTAATAATCCCATCTCCTTGTGCTGCCCTATATCTCCTCCTAATAATCATTCATCTTATTTTCAAGGAAAATGCAGAGTGTGCGTTACCAGCGTCCGGACTGCTTTCAGTTCTAATCACGTACAAAGATATAATGGATAACTGCACCGGTGATCTCTCCAATGACCTCAATCTAATAAATCATCCACCCCCTGTAGACTCTAAGGCTATAGCACTATAACAGGATGCACACTTCTTCCATCATAAAAAAAAAAAATATATATATATATATATATATAGATAGATAGAGATATATATAGATAGAGATATATATATAGATAGAGATATATATATAGATAGAGATATATATATAGATAGAGATATATATATAGATAGAGATATATATATAGATAGAGATATATATATATATATATATATATATATATATATATATATATATATATATATATATATTATTTTTTTTTAAATTTATTTCATAACTTGAAAGAATTCATAGATTTTGGTAACCATTTTTATAAAACAAGACAACTTTTCTTAAGACATGCATCAAAAGAAATAAAATTAATCAC
This sequence comes from Pelobates cultripes, assembly GCA_933207985.1. NCBI lineage: Eukaryota > Metazoa > Chordata > Amphibia > Anura > Pelobatidae > Pelobates > Pelobates cultripes. The sequence continues at coordinate 119,284,320 of OW240919.1, forward strand.
ATTCTAGACACATGGCCCCTAGAATTTATCAAGTCTTTATTCTCGCTCTCTCTGGATGTCAGAAGCACTTGCAAAACAAAGGCTTATTGCGTAGGTGCCAATGGTAGTGCCTGTATGTAACGGAAAGATTCTAAACACACACTCAGAAGACAAATATTAAAAGCTCAAACATAGCAACTAAAGATTATCTGCTAGAACAAAATTAGATGCCAAATGTGTGTGCACACAAACACACACACACACACCTTAAATTAATCTGATCTTACAAAACATGGCAAGTCTGCTTTCAACACAATGTTTAGTGTACATTATGTATAAGAGAATAGAATGGCATATTCAGAAGCAATCTTTATGAAATACATAGTTCTTTAATCTGGGGTTTATCAACTTCACAGCACTAGGCTCACTAACAGATAAGTGCAAGGTCACTGACGAGGTTTTAAACAATTTTATTGATTTGGGACACTGACATCCAGGTCTTCGTTTTGCCTCTGGGGAAGGTGTTCTTGCAGAGAGAGATGCGATGGTAAAGAAAAGGCATGCCAATAATACCAGATTTACCCCAAGGATGCCAATTCAAACTGGCAAACACATTGTACTACACATAATGTATAATTCTGATTATATGCTTTTTCACTTGCTACACAGCATAACGTAACAAAACAAATTAATAAAATAAGGTATTTTATTATTCCAGAAGCATCTCGCCACCCTAGCAATCACAGGGTAGTAGCCCCTACCCAGAAATCAATTTCAAATAAATTAAGTAGAGTACAGGCCAGAGCGGTGAGAGTTATCTATCTTTCGCAATCAATGGAAGATGTGCAAGCTGAAGACATTGCCAAGATGTGGTCTCTGTTACCATGGAGACAGGACACAGAAAGCTGTTCTCATCAGGGATTTACATGAACACGCAGAAACCTCACAGCACAGACAGGCAGCAAGCAAGTACTCTTTCACAGCCTCATCTAACAGATCACCCTCTGCATACACTCCCCTCTGCACACTGCACTTCCAAAATAAGGCATTTCCGATTACCCCACCACAGAGGCTCTGCGACATACGTGACCTCTATGTAATGCAGAGAGAAATGAAGGAGGGGAGTTTAACAAAAAAAAAAAAAAGGGAACTCGTGAATTTTAGGATCTCTACTGAAAAACCCGCAGAGCTAAATACTTCAACCGGTTTCTGCAACGGTGCTGCACCGCATCTTTACCCTAGCCAATTAAAGGCTGGTCATGCCACATCGAAGAGATATGGGGAAGGGGGGTTATTAGACCTTTTAGTATGCAAGTAAGAGGAGATAATCATCTAGGATACATACGATGCTGCACTACAGACAAACCACACATTAGTGATGCTGAAACTGAACTCGTGATTTAATTCAGTTAACCTTTACATGCAGAGTTATAAAAAAAGGCAAGAATAAAAAAAAAAATTTTTAAAAAGATATATGCTTTTAAAATAGAAGCTGTGTACTAATAAATAATAAAAAGAAAATACATGCTTTTTCTGCAATAGAAAGGTTACAAAATAAATATATATACACACGCACACAAAAACCTGCCTCTGTAGAAGGTGGGATGACGACCTGGAATGTACCTAGATGCTGGCTGAGAATCATAGGAAATGCAGTCCACCAAACAGCTGTGAATCCAAGGATAGTCATCACAGAGCACGAGATTCCAAAGATCACGCTCCAAACAACAATTATTTAAGGAGGACACATAAATATTTCCATTTTTTCCTCAACAGGTTAAAAAAGTTCTGCATTATACAGAGGAACACATATACCCTTTTAGGACTCATGACCAGTAAATCTCTTGTTATCATGAAACTTCATAGACGTGTGTAGTCTTGAAGGATAGGAAAAGGATCTATAAACTTAAAAAGAAAAAAATTATCAAGCTCTATATATTTATTGTACTTTGTTATTCCTGTTCTCATGTGTTTTATATTCAAGTTATGGTTGTGTAACTGGAGGGACAGTTTAACCATATGGTCCTTTTTTCTGAAGGTCAAGTAAGGCCCAGTCAGAACATTAATTAGCTTCTGCTTCTTATCGGATAAGCAATACCTAAGACTGTTGTATAAGATAAACCAACATACAATATGAAAATTAAATCTGATAAATGTATTAGATTACAGAAAGCATTTAAATTATGGTAGGGACAAGAAACGGTGCTGATGAGAATTGATGAAGCCCCAATCCGCAGCAAAAGGTGGACTTCATGAACAAATGCAAGTAAAAAAATTATGTATGCTCTGTCATTTTTAAACATGTTTGAACATACGTAAACATGCAGGTTTAAGGAACACTTTAAGCACCATAACCACAATCAGCTGACACGCTCAGCCAAAGAGCTGGTCCACAGAGCTTAGCTCAGGAGAGCTAATGGACCTGAGAGCAAATGGAATCTCCTAAGCAGGAACATCCGGCTCTCCTAACTGCTGAAAGGAGGTGGGGAGTGGCACCGGGCAGAATCCAAGTAAGCCCAGGACATACTTGAAAATGAGAGAAACCTCAATGTAGCCTTCTTATAAATAATTTATAAATAAAGAAGTCAGACCATTTAGTGTCAACCTCTATAGTTCATTGGCGTGTTTATGGAGTATATTCCTTTAAACACAGCAGTTCATTTGGGTTCCTATAACACAACTCGTTATTTAAAAGGTTTGTTGGATGAGATCAGGATTAATCAGGGTAAAATAATACCATATTTAAATATCAATAACAAACCAATGGGACATCCTAATAATGTGATTCCTATTAGTCTCGTTCTTCAACTACTTAGTACCACTCAAGGATGATTCCAGAACTGAAGTTAAAAATCAGAATACGCACTGTTAAAGTGAGAAATAGGGAGATTCCTACAAAATAAAATTCTAGACACCTTGTTAACATGTGCATCTGCAAAGTTGAGACTTCAGGCTAAAAGTGCAGTTTAGTGAATAGCCTCCATGTGTCATATCTGTTTTCATTCTATGTACTTCCTGTGTGCACTCTTTCCTTCCTGTTTAAGTATGTCTCTGACTCGCTCTTTGTCTTTGAACATTCAGAAGTTGCTTCCTTAGTATTTTACCACAGTTGATCCCCCTGCTGTGCTGTCCATAATCTCCTAGATATCTCTGTCCAAAATTTAGAAGCTACAAATATTTTAAGCTCTAGTTTATACTTTAATAATTGAGCATATTGTGAGCACCTGTCCTTAATAATGATGTATGTGTTAGGTTGGACCGGTCTGTGACATAAGCTGTAATATGCCCTTCCCCATCTGATTGTATATAGCAATGATATGGTCATAGCAAAATATAGCCGGTTTGCTGGTGTATGGCTTAAAAGGATATCTAGTCCTAAAACGGACAGCTTTTTGAGATAAATATATATATTTATTTCATGGGACTCATGAAGAGAAACCAATATCAAATCATAAGTCTAGTCTTCTAAGCTTTACTCCCCGTTCCATTTTCTTTTTTTTTTTTTTATTGTTGCGCTTCGCAAGGCATGCTTGTGAACCTTCCCTACTTGGCAAAGCATTTATACACAGTTTATGTTGCAATAATTCAACTCTTCCATCTGTATAGAAAGGAGTCAACCCGTAAATGTTTATTTTCTATAGCTTTTGGCAACGTGTTTTCTGGACACAAAGGTCACATATTGTCCCACAAATAAATTGCGTCAATCCTATTCAAAGCCAAGGAAAGCCAGAGCTCGTAAAATACCCCACACTCCAAATGGGTATTGTAGATTATTACAGTACCTATCCATACCATGACTTCTAGACAGGATTCCCCACCCTAGAGTACCTTAAATTGTCTATAAAACCTTTATCGACCCCTGAGTGAAACAGTCACCTTTGAGACTGTTCAACTAAATGTTACCACAACTAATTTTTCTTACATTAAGAAGCAATGTAATAATTTGTTCTAGGTTTGTTGTAATATAACATCTGTCCTCTTGCACCTATATTCTTAACGCTACAGAATTATCCCACTGTATATTTTAGTCACTGCCCTTCATCCTGCAGAAGCCAAAATTAATTCAACAGAGGAATAGATTAGGTCAGGGTGCACGCCTTAAAGAGAAAAATTTGGCAAAGCAGCACTGTCACAGTTTTTCATGAATGCTAAATAATTAGAAATACTTGAGATAAAGGTATTACTTATGCATCATATATGAATTGAACTTTGGTTAAATGTAGCAATGAGAGGGGCATCATCCGGGGCATCCTGCCACAGCCTATGGGCATCTTAATTCACTTGCATGAAAATCTGACTGAAGGAACCCTTATATCTCGCAGGATTTTTCATACACTACCAATTTTGAGTACACAAGTGATACGATGATTGCATAAGAAAGGCAAGTCCAATTCCCTTACACTATTAATGTAGCACTGTATCAATGCCACATTTGGAGAATTCGATTTTAAAACATTTGCTTTAATCTATACATTTTCTTTGCAATTGTACTAGCACAATGAATAGATCAAATATGGACACCTACCCAATTGTCATTGCAGCAGGAAAAAAAAAAAAAAAAAAGAGCAAAAGACTGCTAGTCCTTTTTTGCGTATGCTTTTCTTTTTAAGAAACATGCCATGAATTATTGCTTGACACTGACATTACAACAGGAAGATAAAACAGCGCAAGTCCAAACAACAAAATCCCCTATTCAGAATCAATCCATATAACTATGCAGAAACAAAAAAATTCAAAGAAACCAAGTAAAGAGTAAAATCATCATTTTCAGATGACTTAATTAAAGGTTCTCTTTACCACAGACTGCACACATATAACAATATGCAGGTAAAACGTAGGGTACATTGAGGTTATGACTGAGAATGAATCAATGGTAGGTACAGTTGTTGCTATGAGCTCGTTCAGCAGTTCAACTCATCAGCAGATGTGGTTTAAACTACATATTCCATGGAGCTCTGCATGGAGATTATAGGATAAGAAATCTATTTAGACCTCTATCAGACACACCCAAGATGCAGTGCCTATTCATGGTCTAAACTGGCCTGTCTGCAGCTACCTCTAGTTTAAAGGAAATATTTTTTTATATTTCCAGATTTTTAAGGCATTTTTACAATGCATTAAAATATTGTGATTACGTCCAGACCAGCAATGTATTTTCAAGGACAATTTAACTGGCTCTGCTCACTCTACAGGTCTCCATTGAATAAAAAGAAAAATTACAGATAATATTGATGCTTTCCACATCTGAGGTTTGTTGCCACAATCTTGATGGAATGGAACAACAGAAATATGTAACGATGGCAATGCTGATTGAATCTGACATTTTGTAAAGGGTCACAATAAGCACTGCCAGTAGAGTGTGCTTGATGTATTATTTACACACACTCAGGCATTACTGGAATTAAGACTGTACATGTATAACTTCTTAATACAGACCTGTTATCCATAGACAGACACGTAGACATACTGTTAGGCGAACAACTTTGTAAGTAACGCTTCATTTTTTCAACTCTGGTAAACCCACACAACTAGCCCCAACATTATAATAAAAAAATAAAAAAAAGGAATCATTATGTTGTAGCAATTTGCCTAGCAGAATTTTATTTTTTTTATTGTGAGATCACCAAAATAGATCTCAGCCAGTCTAATACTTTACCATAGGAAATCATTGGGAGTCTATCGCGCATGCACAGTAAAACACCCCTCAGCGCCAATCAGCCTCATCTCATAGATGTATTGAGTAAATATATCTCTATGGGCAAAGTTGAGCCAATTCATGCAGAGCGTGGAGATATTGAACTACAGTGCTGCACCCAGAAAGCACAGCTAGTGGCTGAGTGATTGCCACCAGAGGTGTAACTAGGCAGTTTTGTAAACACATGGCCTTTTCTCTGAAACGGCCGTGTTTACATAAAAGAGTCTGCAGGGACAGGCAATAGACACCAGAACAACTACCTTGAGCTGTAGTTGTTCTGATGACTATAGTGTCCTTTTAACCCCTTAAGGACTGAGCCAAATGTACACGACGTGAACGAAACAAAATGTAAACAAAACCTGGCATTTGCGCTACATGTCTGTCCAACCGTAATTCACCTCTTTCATATTAAATGCACCGACCCTTATTATATATCATTTTATTCAGGGGAAACAGGGCTTTCATTTAATATCAAATATTTAGCTATGAAACATAATTTAATATGAAAAAAAAGGGAGAAAATAAGAATTTTTTAATTTTGTTTAGTTCTACATGACATTTTAACTGTCAATGTCATAATACTGTTTGCTTTTACTGCAATAAAATACACATATTTGTATTCAGCAAAGTCTCACGTGTAAAACAGTACCCCCTATGTACAGGTTTTATGGCGTTTTGGGAAGATACAGGGTCAAATATAGCACGTTACATTTGAAATTGAAATTCGCCAGATTGGTTACGTTGCCTTTGGGACTTTATAGTAGCCAGGAATAAAATTTACACCCATAATGGCATACCATTTGCAATAGTAGACAACCCAAGGTATTGCAAATGGGGTATGTCCAGTCTTTTTTAGTAGCCATTTGGTCACAAACACTGGCCAAAGTTAGCGTTAGTATTTGTTTGTGTGAAAAATGCAAAAAACGCCAATTTTGGCCAGTGTTTGTGACTAAGTGGCTACTAAAAAAGACTGGACATACCCCGTTTGCAATACCTTGGGTTGTCTACTATTGCAAATGGTATGCCATCATAGGAGTAATTTTCATTCTTGGGCTACCATAGGGTCTCAAAGGCAACGTAACCAATCTGGCGAATTTTAATGTGAAAAAAATGAAACGCAAGCCTTATATTTGATGCTGTAACTTTTGAAAACACCATAAAACCTGTACATGAGGGGTACTGTTGTACTCGGGAGACTTCGCTGAACACAAATATTTGTGTTTCAAAACAGTAAAAAGTATCACAGCAATAATATCGTCCGTGTAAGTGCTGTTTGTGCATGAAAAATGCAAAAAACGTCACTTTTGCTGGCGATATCATCGTTGTAATACATTTTACTGTTTTGAAACACTAATATTTGTGCTCAGCGAAGTCTCCCGAGTAGAACAGTACCCCCCATGTACAAGTTTTATGGTATCTTGGAAAGTTATAGGGTTAAATATAGTGCTAGCAAATTAAATTCCCTTTACTTTCGGCATGGGTTGTCAGGCAGGTCCCGCTAATTGTAATTAATTAAGATACCTAATTATGTAAAAATATTACACAATATATATATATATATATATATATATATATATACACACACACACACATACATATATATACACGTATGTGAATCTATATGTGTATATCTAAATAATTTTAAAAAAAATATTTTTATTTATATATAGGAATTTTGTTGTAACATATATAATCACAGTTTATTCATTGCATGAATTGTCTTGAGAAAAGTCTATTGTGACTGAAACGTCGACATTTTTGTATTCTGCACAATAAAGCAGTATTTATTTTGATATAAAACGAAGACTCCAGAGTGCTCTCTACTTGGATGCTATATTTTGGTCAGAGATTACTTGCACCGGAGCATGGAAAAGACCGGGAACATTGAGTGCTGGGACCTGGGAAAATAAAAATATATATATATATAGTGATATATACGTATATATTTATGTATGTAGATATATATTATTTCGTTCTACCTGTATTTTGATATAAATATATATATTAATATCACAATACAGTTAGAACGAAATAACACATCTATATATTTAATAATTTTTTTAATTTTATTTTTTAACGTATTTACATATTAAATTTTTTTTATATTATATATAAATATATATATATATAACAATAATTAAATATATATATATATATATATATAATCAGTATCAGTCTATGTGTAATTTGATATTAATATATAAATATAATTATATATATTAATAGTAAAATACACCTAGACATACATTATTATATATATCACGAATACATTTTATTTTCAGCCAGCAGGGGGACCACCTGTCATTACAGGCAGCTGGCAATGCAGGAGACAGCCTACCCGGCCATGTGATTGCAAGGACCCCACTCTCACATGGCCTGGGGGGCACCGGAGGAGGAGGATCTACCGCGGGGGGCTCCCTGGGAGTCCCCCCCCCACCGCGATCACCGGCGTGGGACTGCCGGCGACCGGGTAAGTAAACAAAAACCGGAGGGCGTACAATTACGCCCGGCGGCGTTTAGAGCGTAATTGTACGTCCTCCGGTCTGAAGGGGTTAAGTATCTGACGTGAGTTCAGAAGTAAATTACTAGCATTAATCAAAACAAATATCCCCATATGGAAATCAGATCAGAGAAAGTAGATGAACAATACAGTTTCAAAGTCTGAAATATTTAAATTGAAGCTTGATGAATGTGGGCAGAATCTTTCGAAAGATCTAATAGAATGAACTGGCAAACTGTCCCCACATTGTTCCAAAGGCACAAATTTGCAAGTTTGTTCCACAATGAGCCAAAGGCATTTTTAGGCTCAAATTCAGTAGCATGAGCTAAAAAGGACAGGCTGATTCACTAGTATGGTTCCATATGAGACTACATAAATTAGGGCACAGTGGACAGATGTACTTCTGTGCTGCCAGCCCAGAGAGTTGAACCTGCATTCGACCCAAACAAGAAAAGGTTTATTCTTCAGCAGACTTTATTGCAGATTAACCCGTTAAGGACACACGACATGTGTGACATGTCATGATTCCCTTTTATTCCAGAAGTTTGGTCCTTAAGGGGTTAAAGTAAGCAATGTTTTGCCTCTGCAATTAAGCCTTTTTCAAACCTCAAGGCTAAACCCCATGTGCCCATACCTTTTCTTGCTTGTTTAATCCACTTGTATGGGCTGGCAGACCTTCCCCACAGTGATCCCATGACCTGGCAAAGCTTTTTAGTTAACCATTGGGTTATGCAAAGTAACAGTTTCTCTTTAGGGGTTCACATATTTGCATACCCACCGCATACCTTTAAAGTTGTAAATGCCGATTTAAAAATCTCACAACTCACTCAAAATTCCTAAACAAGAACATGGTGGCTTCAGTGCAGTGCATCAGCATGTTAACAGAGGGAGGTCTGTCAATTCAATCTTACATTCTGGAAACGTGCGAGATGCTAGTAGTCTTGAATATGCAGGGAATACACACCAAAAAAAAAAAAAAAAAGTCTCAGGAACTACAGCACATGCACTGTGGCTATTGTGTAAGAGAGAAAAAACACCTGCTGGAAGCTCCTCCTACTCTTCTCCTTCCAATCAACTCTCGTCATACATGTTATTTTGTTGGTATAGCCCTGTAAATGAAAACCTGATTGAGAAGTGAAATTAACGTTTTGTTTTATGAAAGATGTGTGGCTTTCTACATTTAATACAAAAAATTATTTGCTAAATATAGGAAACAAGACAATAATGAGAAGTGACAAGTCCCCTTTAACTTTTTATTTTATTTTTTTAAATCCAGCTCTGTTTAATCCAATACAATGTTACTACTATGCAGCTTAACCAGTTTATTACAGTGACATTCCAATACCAAAATTAGTTATCATTAAACTACGCTTACTTTTAGAAGAACCCCTCAGGTAAATTTGTTGTTGGTATGAGCTGATAAAATGCACAGGAGGGGATTAAAGTCACTATTATATCAAAGGGACACTAGTCACCAGAACAAATATATACAGTTAAGAGAAAAGGCAGTGTTTACATTACTGGTTAGTAACACCTCTAGTGGCAGTCACTCAGACAGCCACTAGAGGTGCTTCCTGTGTCATTCTCTGCATGGAGATGCTGAACATACCCCATAGAGATGCACTGATTCAATGAATCTCTGAGGTGATGCTGATTGGTGCAGCAAGGTATTTTGCCACCCATGCGCAAAAGCCTCCCAGTGCTTTCCTATGATAAAGTCTAAGATTGGTCGAGATCATCAAGTTTGCTGATCTCAGCCATGAAGGCAGATCAAGTCAGGGCTTGCTGCGTCAAAACCGGTGCTAGAAATTATTATTTTTTTTTAAATCACCTTTTACTCAAATAATTGTTTTGCCACTATAGTGTCAGCAATACAGGTGTGTACAGCTTTCACCTGTTCAAGTACATCCTGGGGTCTTTGTGTTACCCAACTTAATGATATTCATTTTATTAACCTTAGAAGGATCAAAGGCAATTCAACCAGTGAATGTGAGCTATTGCTAACTTCCTACATTATCTATACATCTCTAAATATATATGTCTTCTCTTATTATTTTATAGATAGACAAAAAAGAAGTGTCTTTATATTTGCTACCAGTGAATTGATACTAGTACAGTTTTAAAGAAATAAAAGAAAAATAAATCATGAAACTCTGCTTAAAATTATAGTTGGGCAAGGATTCGAAGGAAATTAATATGATAGCAAATGCAAACTATTTATAAAGAGCTACACACACACTAAATCTAGATTTACACATATGAAGAGTTCTAAAATTATTTTGCAGCATTTTGCAGTACAATTGGAGGCTATTCCAGGTATCTACTACCTCTGGCAAATAGATTGCTAACTATTTCAAACCATAAAGGTGTGTGCCAGTAACATACATTTAAAATGGAAAAAGTAAAGTATAATAATCTGGAGTTGTAAAAGTTATTACCCACTGCAGGGCTTGACAAATTTGTTTGGAATCTAGGAGCCAGCTAAAAAAGTTAGGAGCCAGGTTTTTGTTTTTTTTAAAGGGGGCATTGTAGTCACTAGCCACTACAGCTTAATGTAGTGGTTCTGGTGCCTATAGCCTGTCCCTGTGGCCTTTTCAATGTAAACGCTGCATTTTCAGAGAATACTAAGACTTCTAGTGGCTTAGCTGAGATCATTAAGATAGATGAACTCGGCAAAGGAGACGGGACAAGCCACAGCAAAATCTGCACAGCGTGGGGAAAAAAGGGTAAGTAAAAACACCAATCATGTGATCGCAGGTACCTAAATAGACACACACACTCAGACACACACACTCACACTTTCTCAAACACTCACAAATGTACATTATTTTTTTTTAATTTTAGTCCACCCAGCCTCCCTACATTTGGGAGAGCTGAGTGGACGTTCCCTGGGGTACAGTGGGACTGCTCTCTCTTCCTTTGTAAGAGGGAGCAGTACATTACCACGCAGCTCCTCTCTGATCCCTGTGATGCCGGGACCGAGTAGAGAGGAGCCGCTGGAAGATCACTGCTCCCTCGCAAACTGCCCCAGCCGACAACCTTGATGCTCCACAAAGCCTAGGGCAACCAGCTACAATGCTCACTCAGCCAGCCGCCTACATGAAGCTCAGGGCGGCTGGCTACAACGCTCACTGAGCCGGCCGCCTACATGCTTCCGCAGGTGGATGGCCAGCTTAATTATTTGCCCAACCGCCGGTCATTTTAGAAAAAAAGCTGACAAATCCAAGGCGCCAGGGATTTGTCGAGCCCTAACCCACTGCATAAAAAAATCAGAGATGCCAGATTTTTTTTATCCATTCTACAGCAAGAAATGTTTTTATTTTTTTTCTGTAGGCTTTCTGTGGTCATGAATCAATGATGTTCTTCAGCTAGGAATGAGCCTGGGTATCGCAGCCAATCTCGCCTCTCCTAATAAATTCCCCTTTACAGTGAATATCACAGTACTGGTTTTACAGCATGGGACTGTGATGTCCCATGAAGTCAAAAATGCCCCTATGTACAGGTTTTCTGGAGTTTTTGGAAGTTATAAAGTCGAATTTGGGCCTCAGTCTTCATATATATATAAATTTAACAAATTGATTTTAAGCCTGTCACTGTGAGACAGTATGGCATCCAAGGAAAGAAAATTACCTCCTATAATGGCATGCCATTTGCAAAAGTAGACAAATGCAGGGTAATTTTAAAAAACTGTATATTTCCAGTCTTCTTTTGTAGCCACTTCTTTTGTCACAAAACTTGGCCAAATTTAGAGTTCATATTTTGTGTGTGTTTTCAACACAAACACTGCACTTTCACAGTTTAGAGCATCATCCTTATTTGGGGGAGGAGCACTCAACAAATCCCAGGTTCCAGGTCTCCATGGTAACTAGGAACTTCTTCCTGGCGCCTGGGTGTTTGTGTGCACGTTCAGCGAGCGTTGACGGAGCTGTAATCTTCAAGCTCTTCTTGCGCTGCTTCCTCACGTGCCCTGCTATGATGCCAGGAGCTGAGATATGACCTCACCCTGGCACCGGGATCACTAAAAGGCAAGAGCAGCGTTTAATGATTACAGGGTCATTAGCAGCTGGACCTCAAGGAAAGGATCCAATCCAGCTCTCCCAAATGTAGAAATTAATAAAATAAAATAATAATTTGTGAGTATATGAGAAAGTGTGTGTCAGTCTGTCTGCATGACCCTCAGAACACATGAGGAGGTGTTTTTACTCACTATTTCCCCATGCAGTGTTGGCCTTGCTGCGGCTGATCCCACTTCCATGGTTGAGAAATCATTTTTTTTTTTTTTTTTTTTTAAACCCCTTAAGGACACATGACATGTGTGACATGTCATGATTCTCTTTTATTCCAGAAGTTTGGTCCTTAAGGGGTTAAAGGACAGACTTGAATTTTATTTATGTTTTAACAGTAGTAAAAAAAGACAGACCAAATATATAACAAATCATTAATGTTAGCTCAGACTATTCAAGCCTGGGATGTAATAAAAAATGTTTGAAATTAATACACAAGATTCCTAAAACGTGTCAACTAATTACTTTAGAAGATAATATGCAAGATATACCTCTGAGTAACTGGTTTAAAAACGAAATACGAATAGCCGACATTACACAAGGAGAGCAAATATTGCCCTTTGCAGAAATTATGGCCAAATTTCAATTTCCTAATAAAGAACTTTTTAAGAATTTTTTTTTTTTTTTTTAATCTAAAGCCTTATTGAGGAATTCGAAAATAATTACTAACCCAATAAAAACTATATTCTCATACAAAAATGTTAAAAAGGTGACATCAAAATCATACAAATTAATATTTTCCATCAACAATAAATCTTTAATGATTATAAATAAATGGATAAAGGAATTAGATATAGAAATAACTGAAAAGGAATGGTGTTGCTCATTTAAAGCTATACAAGAAAACACTTACTATAAACTTAGTTGAATGTCAATATAAGATAATGTAGAAATGGTACCTGATGCCCTATAAAATATCCAAGATGCAACCCAATCAAATATATAACTGTTGGAGATGTGGTGGAGAAATCATTCTTAATGAGGTGTGAAAGTGTTGGGAGTCAATTATTGCACATGGGTGACAAAATGCCAAGCTGCACCAATGAGCATCTCCTCATAGAGATGCACAGAATTAATGCATCTCTATGGGGAACACTCAGTGCCTCCATGCAGAGCATGGAGACACTGACACAGGAAGCACCTCTAGTGGCCATCTGAGTCACTGTCACAAGTAGTGTTACTAGGCAGCAATGTAAATACTGCCTTTTCTCGGTCATTGTGGTGCTTTACCTTTTTTGCCGTATGTCAGTTTCTGGGGTAAACCTTTGTGTTTTGTGCATTGTGCCACAGGCAAAATAACGTGAATTTAATTTAGTAAACCTTTACAGGTTTTAGTTGTAACCCCTAAGTGGTAGCCTTTATCACCATTTTTTATAAAGCGCCAAGTTCCATAGCGCTGTACAATGGGTGGACTAACAGACACGTATTTGTAACCAAACTAGTTGTACATACAGGAACAAAGGGATTAAGGGCCTTGCTCAATTAGCTTACATGCTAGAGGGAGTGGGGTAATATGACACAAAAGGTAAGGGTAAAAAAGTAGGTTGCTAGGATAGTGTTTATTGATGGTTTAGTGTTTTGTTTTGACAATTGCAGGGGAGGAATCAGAGTGCAGGGAGGGAAAGCTGTTCACAGTTTAATTGATATGCTTTCCTAAAGAAGTACTTTTTTTAAGTTTTTTTGAAGGAGTGGAGATTGGGTGAAAGTCTAAGAGAGGGGAAGGGCGTTCCATAGGAACGGTGCAGCCCTAGAGAAGTCTTTAAGGTGAGCATCAGAGGTAGGAGTACGAACAGAGGTTAGACGTAGGTCTCCGGCAGAGCGTTGGGCCCTAGATGGGACATGTTTGTTTACTAGTGAGGATAACTAGGTTGGAGCTGCATTGTGTAGAGATTTGTAAGCCAGTTCAGTCCTATATCTTATAGGAAGACAATGTAGGGACTGACAAAGGGAGGAGGCGTGGGAGGTGTGGGCAGACAGGACGATTAGCCTCGCCGCCGCATTCATTATACACTGTAACGGGACAGTTTGGGAACAGCGGCATGGACAAGCACATTTGCCGTATCGGCGTTAAATAGTGTTGGATGCATGCAATATTTTTGAGATGGAAGCTGCAAGATTTGGCAATTGATTAGACATGAGTGGTGAAGGAGAGGTCGGAGTCAAAGAGAACAACTAGGCATCGAGCCTTAGAGGTAGAGTGGATGGTAGCGCCATTGACTTGGAGGGACACAGACAAGGAAATAGCAACACTTGAGGGAGGGAAGACCAGAAGTTCTGTTTTGAACAGGTTCAGTTTAAGGAAATAAGCAGCCATCCAGTTGAGACACGAGTCAAGAGAGGTTGTGAGAAACCAGAGGAGAGAGAAATTTCATCATGGATAAGTAGCAGCTACGTTTGGGGGTACCAAATCTATTTGCAGTAGCAGCTAAGTTTCGGGGTACCAAATCTTCATGAGGACTGGTTCTGAGCACCATTTTGTACATGGTTAGGCTGGATGCCTCACTCAATGGCTCTATATTAGAGGTGCTAAGTGTCACTATCTGCTGGATAAAATGAGTCACTCTCTGATTCACATGAGAATGTTTAACAAAAAGACAAAAAAATATATACATTGGAGCTGGCTGTTCAGACAGAACAATCTTATCACACTCTTCACAGACACCATACATTGAACAGGATTTAAAATAAAAATGGAGGGGGAATTAAAAAAGAAAAAAAAATCTCAAAAAAAAAATAAATTATATAAAAAAATAAATACATTTTTAAACGCCAAAAAGAGGACACCCACAAAATATGAACAGTACTACTACTATAACAGTGAAATTGTTACATGTTTTGTATTTCCCCAACATTGTGAGAATGTTAGAGACACTGTAGCAATGATCTCTGCTTTGCTATCTGCAGATCATAGTAAGGAAAGAGAGAGGCAGTCAATGGTTACAGCCAATGTTTGAATTCTTTGGTTGGGACATTGTAATCTTTAATCGCAGTGATGGGCTGACAGCACGATCACGTGGCACCTAGAGGACTGTTTCGATTGCCAGGCAAGTCCCCCAATCACACTTGGAGGAGAAGTGTGTTTGGATGTAATGACATGTTAAAGGGTTACTCCAACCATCATAACCACTACAGCCCACTGTAAGTTAGTAGTAGCCTGGAGTTTTTCTCCAGCAATGGGGCAAAATGTTATTCAAATGGTTAGCCTTTCTATTTGGCCATCCTAAACTCCAGTTCTCCTATGAAGCACAGTTTATAAGCTGCAAAAGCCAGACGCCAAACATGCTACTCATTCATTGGCTGAAAGTGTCAAATGACCACTCAGGTGCTGAGTAAGGTTCTGTGCATCGAAATTCTAGCTCCGGGCTGCCAAATGACACCGCAATGACTTTGCAGCAGATGGACTAACACCTTTGGCAGCAAAGGAGTTAAACATTCAATGGGAAAAACTGCAAATACAGACTCCAAGCACTATGACTACTTCAAATCACTAAATCAGTCATGGTGCCTGGAGTAACCGTTTAAAGCCCATGCATTACAGGATATGATCACACATAATAACATTGAGAAGGGGTTAAAACATTAAAAACCGTTTAATGCTGAATGGAATCATGGCGCCAGGGGACTCCAGACAATATAACCACTAGAATTAGATGAAGCACTTACAGTGCCTACAGCGTACCCTTAAGATAATAAATACACACAAATAGAATTACTTAATGCAGCTCTAGACACGTAGGATTCAATATAAACATGCAGCAAAAGAGAGGGTGTTCAGAAGTCCACAGGAATTGACCAAAAAGAGACATCTGCCAGTTACCACCTGCAGCCTGACAAAGCATAATGGGAGTTATAGTTCTCCAAAATCTAGGGATCTACCTTAAAGGATTTTGTGTAGTACAAAATAAGTAAAGTCCTCTGAAAAATGTATAAGAGCATGTAAGGAAACTAGTGCCAACATTCAACTATAGTAGAGAGAGAAATAAAAACCAGCACAAACCTCTTAAAATAAGTATCCTTTAGTACAGGGGTGGGCCATCTGCGGCCCTCCAGATGTTTTGGACTACATCTCCCGTAATGCTCTAAGGGCCATAATGCTAGCAAAGCATCAAGGGATATTTAGTCCAAAACATCTGGAGGGCCGCAGATTGACCACCCTGCTTTATAGGGATCGACCGATTATCGGTTTTACCGAACTTATCGGCCGATATTCTGTATTTTGGGCAATATCGGTATCGGACAATAAAGATACCGATATTGCCGATAATACATAACAGGACCGCCGGGCTCAATACAAGCCCGGCAGCCAGCGGTGTCTTCCATTTCCAGCAGCTCCTGATCTAAATCTTGCGAGTACCACGAGATTTACACAGGAAGCTGCTGGAAAGGTAAGCCACTGCTTGCTGCCGGCCCCCACTGCACATCCATGCCACCTGACCACCAGGGACTCTCATAGCCCCCCTCCCTGGTAAGGTAACAAGCAGGGAGGGGGGACAAAAAATTAAAATAAGACATATAAACATTACAAATTAAAATAAAAATGTCTTTCTTCCCCCCTCCCCCTATTTTACACAAATCACATCCCTTCAGGAACACACACTACACAGTCTGTATATAATGCAGAGTGTGTAGTGTGTATATAATGCACACACCGCATTCACTATACACACACACACACACCGCATTCACTTTACGCACACACCACACACTACAAAAACACACACACTCTGCATTCATTATATACACTATACAAACAGTCACTGCATTAACTATACACACACTACACAAACACACACAGCTCCCCTGTCTAAACACACTACATCCACTGCATGTGGCATGTATATTTTGTGCATGTACCTTTAGAAATAGTTAATTTTTTTCAAAATGCACAGAATATCGGCAATTAATCGGCTATCGGCCTGAAAGTTCACAGATTATCGGTAGAGATGTCGCGAACCGTCCACGAACTTCTCGCGAAGTTCCTGTCCAGGAAGTAGGAGGGTCTGGGAGGGAGGGTCTGCTGGAGATTGGCCGGGACGTGTCAGCTGACCGGAGTTCGCCACGAGCTGTTCGCGAGAAGTTCGCGGACGGTTCGCGACATCTCTAATTATCGGTATTGGCTCTAAAAAAAATCAATATCGGTCGATCCCTATTGCTTTAGTAGGTGCCAAAACAAACCAGGTGAGGTTTCCTAAATACACCAGATTTGATAAAGGACTGGTGTAATGGTGAAACATCACCTGTGCTGTTTGGACTTAAAATGGGTACTACTATACTACTAGCCAGGTATTAAAAGTTCCTTGTCACTGCATGCCATAGTATACCCTTTAGGGATGGATTTCTACTCACCATGGCTACATTTGTAACCACCATAGCTAGTGGAACTTGTGAGCCCTGTATGAGAGAACTCTCACCTGTTCTGTTTGGGCACCATAACAAATGTTTTTAGTTAGCAGGAGATGAAAATGAAAAAAAAAAGAAACAGTGAGGAGAAAGCAATTAAGAAAAGGCAAATATGGCATGACAGTGGTGTTTTAATTAATCACAGCAACATGAAAATTAACCAATAACAGGAGGTGGTTTATGAAGCAATATTTGCAGGTGAGTTAAAAATATAAGTAGGAAAGGGGGCTGATGAACATTCATTACATAACAGCAAGCATAAAATTATAATCTCTTTAATTACACGCCTACATATGGTGTTTAATTATTGACTTGCTCTGAATGGCCAGTGGAAACTAGGGATCGACCTTTATCGATTTTTTAGAGCAGATACCGATAATCTGTGAACTTTCAGACCGATAGCTTGCCGATATTCTGTACATTTTGAAAAAATACATTTCTAAAGGTAAATGCACAAAATATATATGCCAAATGTGGTGGATGCAGTGTGTTTAGACATCAGACCTGTGTGTGCGTGTAGTGGATGCAGTGTGTATATATAGTAAATGCAGAGAGTGTGCGTATAATGAATGCAGTGTGCTTGTGTAGTGTGCGTATAGTGAATGTAGTGTGCTTGTGTAGTGTGCGTATAGTGCGCAGCACACTTACTTACCTTCCCAGCAACTCCTTCAGCTCCTTGTGTAAATTGTGCGGTCTGAGTGCCGCGCGGAGCGTTGCCATGGTAACCCGTGGCACCGCTCTGCGGCCGCGGGACTTACACAGCTTGCTGCAGGACCCCCAGGCTTGTAATGGGGCGGCGGTCCGGTTATGTATTATCACAAAATATAAGTATCTTTATTGACCGATACCGATATTGCCGAAAATACTGAATATCGATAATATCGGTAAAACAGATTATCGGTTGATCCCTAGTGGAAAAACTGTTTTTTTTAACTAACCAGTAACTTTACTTTGGTTAACTATGTGTCACCATTTACTTGATATAAAAAAATTTTTTTTTTTTTAAAAGCAGCTCCCAGTAACTAAGTAAAAAAGGTAATGGAACATTATTGGCTAATTAGAGTAGAGGTAAAACAACAACCTCAGAAGCGGACAACCCAGGTTCGAATCCTAGTCAGACCACTTGACAAGTAACTGTCCCTGGGCAAGTCACAAAAGGACAGGTTGCCATGGCGACTATGCAATTTTTTCTTGCGCCTGGGATTTGTGAGCCAGTTCAGCCCCAGTTCAGCCCCAAAGCTACTGACTGCGATGGGAGGCTCATGGAGCATGAAGAGCTGAGGGAGGCAGCCGGCTGAGCAGAAGAATGCAGGCCCTACCACAACGGCGGAGTTAGTCAATCTTGACGATCTTAGCCAATCCAATGCATTGGATTGGCTAAGATCGTCAAGATTGACTAACTCCGCCGTTGTGGTAGGGCCTGCATTCTTCTGCTCAGCCGGCTGCCTCCCTCAGCCCTTATAAAAATATTGAATGGATGCATTGAAAGAAAGGAAGAACCTCTAGTGGTTTGAGTGACTGCCACTAGAGGTATTACTAGGCCGCAATGCAAACACTTCCTTGCATCTGAAAAGACTGTTTAAATTGACACACGTGCACGGACAGGCTATTCTGAACACCTTTGGCACATGTGCACCGAGCCTTTACTTCTGGCTGGGAATTGTAAAATGAAGACGAGGAGGAGGGGTGACAGCACATTACAGCAGGTGGGTGAGGCATGAACAGAGAAAGGAATCGTTGCTCATCTTGCCATTTCTGAATGAGTAAGAAGAGAATTTGATAATCGCATAAGCACACGTCTCCTTAATGCTCATCTACAAGAAGCATTTGAATGGATGATGCACGGCACCAACTAGGAAGTTAGTGCTGTACATGAAAAGGGGTGGACCGGTATAACTTTTTTTTTTAAATCTATCGCTTGATAACCATGAACACATTAACAGCTGACGATGAGCAGTCAATATCAACACAATCTTATTGTTTTGATACTTTTCAAAAAACACTTTCCCATTATTAGTGCAGTATAATATATATATATATAAATAAATAAAAAGAGAGAAAGCGAGACTCCATCCCCTAAAGAACTTGATAAATCAGAGAAGACACTTTTCATATACCCCCCACAAAATCTAAGTGTTTGAACATGAGAACACCACCACAAACACCTTATGAGGATTGCAAGAAAATCTTACACTAATGATTCTTCATTAATCGAATTCACGTAAAAATAAGCACTGTAACACAAAAATAAAAGTGAAATTGATAATACAACACACATATACTGTACCTAAAATGTCTATTTGGAACACAACAAGCTAATGACACAATTGAACTATAAAATGGGGGTAAACTTACAGCAGGCCTGATAATTTCAAGATGGCTCCATTTTATTTGTTGTTAACCCCTTAAGGACACATGACAAGTGTGTCATGATTCCCTTTTATTCCAGAAGTTTGGTCCTTAAGGGGTTAAACAAGCAATACTGGAGTTTGCATGATTAACACTGATGAGTGGTGTTAAAAGGACACTCAAGGATGAGCTGATCTGCTGACATGACTACACCCCACAGTCATTGTCCTCCTATGATCTGCCACCTGTCCCTTTGCACAACTTTGATGAAAGATATTAAACGGCAGTCACACCAGCAGCTCAGCTCACTACTATCTGACATGGCTAGGCTACGTTGCGTACTTTTTGATTGGGAAGATATTTCGTGAAAAGAAGATGTGTTGCTAATGGGGATGAATTATACAGCAGATTTTTTTGTTATCAAAACTACAGAAAATTGATAAGGAAAAAAAACCCCACCAGAGCATGAACATGAGGCTAGAACCTACTAAATGCACTTATAGTCACCAGAACCACTAAAGCTTAAAGGGACACTGTAGTTACAATAAGCATTTCATCTCTTTGAATTGGTTATAGTGCCTGTGGTACCCTGGCACTGTCCCTCCATTCAGTGTTGCACCATGTTCGTGCAGTATGCCACAAAATAAGAGTCCCTGGCCACCCACAGTCCGGGCCCTTCAGTATGTGTAGCTAAGGCAGAGATTACACACTTCCTTGTTGTCATACCCATTCATACAGTCAGTTGGAACTTTGACAGGTTAAAAGCAGTCAGCTGACACACTCAGCCAATCACAGCTGCCCATTGCTGCTCAGGCTAATACTTCCTTATTAGCTAAAGCAGCACAGAGGGGATGGATTGCCAGGGACTCTTGTTTAGCATTAAAACATTAAAACTTTAAAAACTTTTTAATGCTGATAGAAATGATGGGACCAGTGGACTCCTGACACTATAACCAGTTTAATGAGATGAAGCAGATACAGTGCCTACGGTGTCCCTTTAATGTAGTGATTCTGGTGTCTCTAGCATGTCTTGCAGCCTTAGAACTGTAAACATTTCCATTTCAGAGAGAAGGCAATGTTTACATTGTTGGCTAGTTACACCAATAATAGCTCTCACTCAGACTGCCACTAGTGGTGCTTCGGTCTCCACGTTTTGCATGGGAGGCGCTGAACATGCCCCATAGAGATGCACTGATTTAACGTATATCTATGAGGAGATGCTGATTTGTATAGCTCCTCATTGTGCCGTGCAGGCGCAATAGCCTCCTAAAGATTTTCTATGGGAAAGCACTGGATTGGCTGAGATAAAAATTGATCATCTCAGCCATGAAATTGGAGCAAGCCAAGGTGAGATTAGTGCGGAAGAAAAGTTGAGTCATCTTTAATCTCTGGAAAGACAGGCTTGTATTTCTGACACTATACTGTTCCTTTAAATTGTGCTGGCACCCAGAGACTCCCTTTAAACCCAGTCCTAAACCAAGAGCACCATCTGGCTTCAACAGTATTACTGTGGTCATTTTTCCAGAGTCGATGCAGATACACTATTCTGTACTTTTAAAGTTTTGAAAAAGTAACATATTCTACACAAATTTGATATTAACTGAACATGCTGACAGCAATCACATTCCTATCAATCTCAGGCAGCAAGTACATGCTGGGATCTATGAGATCCCAGCATGTACAGTGCATTTACTGATAGGAGTGTGATGGTTGTCTGCAATCCACCGCCTATCATGGTCAGCCAGCCTAATACAATAGATTATTCACTGGCTCATCTCCCTGCCTTCAGCTGAGCTCTGCATGTGGGGGACTCTCAGAAATGGGTGATGTGAGGTCACAATATAGCACTTCATTACCTGGCAGGCTAGAGTTTCCAGATACCATAAGACAGCGTGTGGTGACTGGGAGAGGTAAGTTATCAGTAATAAGCGGTATGTTACAAGGCAGATACCAATTATTGGTGAAATGATGAATATCACCTCTAATAATTGGTCTATGCCTAATGATGAAAGAGAAAGAGAGAGAGAGAAAGAGAAAGAGACACACAAAGATATAAAAATAAATGTAGGAAACTCCTGCACTCCAACAAAACTAAATGGTACCTGTTGCTCTGGTTGCTAACAGATATAAACAAAATCTACCGGCACTCCAAGGATTCCCAAAAATACATCGTTTAACTCCCCCCAATTTATGAAACAAGGGCAAATTTACAAGACAATTTTGAAATTTAACATGTGGTACACAAAAGGTGTGAATGAGCAGGTGAGTTTGATGAAGTTGTGTACACAAGAGGTAGAGATTAAAAAACGGTACACATTAACTGTAAGTTGCTCCCTTCAACTTCTAATATAGACTGTGTCCACCTGCTCCCACTGCATAGTGTGGTTTAAAAGTATTATTGGTCTATCATTTACAATTTAAACAGTGGTTTTGTATGACGGATATGATTAAAAACAAGTTGACAGTGGTTTAAAGAATCAGGAGTCTAGTAGATTCCTTCATTACAATTTATTTAAATAAAAAATATTGGATATGGCAAAAGGGACAATCAGCAGAATTTTATTGTGCAATTAAAACAGATGGTTTCACAACATGAAAAAAGGTGCAGCTAAAACCATGTCAGAGCCATTCAGCACTGATCATTTATATTAGCATTTACTTTTTTAAAGCGCCAACAATTTCCATAGCACTTTACAATTATAAGAAAGGGAATATTTAGAAGTCAGGAAGGCAGTGCTCAAACAGACTTACAATCTTTGAGGATTTGAGATAGACAGACCTAAATTGTTCTTGCCCAAGGACATCTACTGATGAAGTGATTTACCTGGATTCAAACCCAGGTTTCCTTGATCTAAAAACAGTGATCTTACCATAGCTCCATTTTACCACGCAAAAAACTAAACAAAAACAAGAATGAAAATGTTTAGAGCAAGATTCAACAAAACACTTCAAAAACCTTGTAGCTTTAATTCCAGATATATCAATACCCTCTGTAAGCATTTTGGATAATTATGTCAGTGTGTACATCTGTTTTTGTTATTGAACTTCACTTCTAAATTGGGTAGAAAACAAACTAGTGACTGGCAAGTCATTGATAGGCTGTGTCAACTGATGCTCTCCGTCTATCAGCGGCACCCTAGTACTAGGCATTCTGATTGAAGTCTCAGACTGAAATGGACCTGACAGGATAGAGCGGATGAGCGCCAGCCTGAAGACTTTGGGGATTAAACCATTTAATCCCTGAAGGTAAGCTAGACAAAAATTGAGTGGCTGGTTGGAGCAATAGTAAAATCACTATTTGGAAACCCATATTTGAATCAAGGCCAGGTCACCTCATTAGTAATTGTCCTTGGACAAGACACCTGCCAATATAGGTCTGCCTATCTCAAGTCTCCACATGTTGCAAGCTTGTTTGAGCAGTGCCTTCCTATAATTGTAACATGCTGAGGAATATGTTGGTGCTATAAATGCCAATACTAATGGTCAGTGGTGAATGGCTGATAAAATGTTTAGTTATATTTTGTCATGTTGTGGAAGCCATCAGTGTTATTGCATTTTAACATTCTCCTAATTGTTTTTCCCTTAACTAATATTTTAAAGTGAGCATTGTGCAATTGTAGGGCCTGTTTAACTCTATGTACACTCTACAAAAGCTTTGTAAAGCACAGCAGCAATTTATTCTGTTAACCAACCTGAGATAAATCCTCTTGCTCGCATCCTACTACAAGTAAACCAATTGCAGTTACCTCTGTTTTCAATCAAGTTGCATAGTTGAGGAAGCCAATTAACATTTTATTTTCAACCAGGATGCAAAGCCCATGCATTTAAATAAGATCTACAGTTAAAAAAAAAAAAAAGTAAAAAAAAAAAAAAAAAATGCAATAGGACCTCATGAGGGGTGAGGTTGGGTACAAAAAAAAAAAAAAAGAAAAAATATGACATGACCGCTCTAGAGAAATGAAAGCACCAAGCAACACAATGATTGAAAATATCAAGGGCATATTATTTCCACAAGGGAGAGAGCACGCAAAGAGAATGAAGCTTCATATTCTGATAGTCAGCATTTATATTACAGTAATTACAGACCATACAACAAAAGTGTTTTGTTTTGATATGCCATACAAAAAAGGGCTTGGGCTCGACAAACCCTAAGAGACAGAGCCATGGGCTCCCGAAAAGGTTACTGCTGTCTTTTTATTTGGATATTATGTAAAATGTTAGAGTTACTTCTCCTCAACTACTAGAAAGAGGGGAAAGAAAAACTGTCCTCAATATGGCTGTCTCTTGCAATCTAAAAATTGTCAGCACGATCCCAAGAGATTTTTAGTTTTAAAACAGCTAACTTTATCTTAAACCAAAAGGCTGCACAGCTTCTAGCACAAATAAATGACATCCCTATATACCACTTTAGAAGATGGCCTGCAATGGATTTCTGAACCCCATTTAGCTTATAAAAGGCTGCTCCATTAAGCAGCATTGTCACCCCACTCCCACGAAAAAAATATGTAATAAACATAGAAACACACATAAAATATAGAACACAGAAATTCCAACCCAGTCAAGAGATATACAGAGACAAAGTAAGGACAACTTTGTCTCAGTATTTCTCCTATGCCTGACACTTCTTGTCACTCATGTCTGAGGAGGGGAGAGAGAAGGGGAAGGGGAAGGGGGAAGAGAAAAGGAAGGGAGGGAAGACAGTGCCGGGAAGGGGAGAGAAGAGAAACGGAAGGGGGTGAGAGAAGAGAAAACGGGAAGGGGAGGAGAAAGGGAATGGGGAGAGGAGAAAGTGCTGGGAAGCTGGGGGAGAGAGGAGAAAGGAAGGGGAGAGGAGAAAAGGAAGGGGGAGGAGAAAAGGGGAAGGGGAGAGGAGAAAAGGAAGGGGGAGAGGAGAAAGGGGAAGGGGGGGAGGAGAAAGGAAGGGGGGAGGAGAAAAGGGAAGGGGAGGAGGAGAAAAGGAAGGGGAGAGGAGAAAGGAAGGGGGAGGAGAAAAGGAAGGGGAGGAGAAAAGGAAGGGGAGGAGAAAAGGAAGGGGAGGAGAAAAGGAAGGGGGGAGGAGGAAAAGGAAGGGGGGAGGAGGAGAAAAGGCAAGGTGGAGATAAGAAAAGGGGAAGGGGGAGGAGAAAAGGAGAAGGAGGAGAAAGGAAGGGGAGGAGAAAAGGAAGGGGGAGAGGAGGAAAAGGGGAAGGGGAGGAGGAGAAAGGGGAAGGGGAGAGGAGAAGGGGAAGGGGGAGGAGGACAGTGCTGGGAAGGGGAGGAGGAGAAGGGAAGGGGGGAGAGGAGCAGTGCTGGGGAGAGGAGCAGTGCTGGGAAGGGGGAGAGGAGAAAAGGGAAGGGGGAGGAGGAGAAAGTGTAGGGGAGAGGGAGAAACGGAAGGGGAGAGGAGAAGGAAGGGGGGAGAGGAGAAGGGAAGGGGAGAGGAGAGAAGGGGAAGGGGGTGAGAGGAGGAGGAGAGAAGGGGGGAGAAGGGAAGGGGGAGAGAAGGGGAAGGGGGAGAAGGGAAGGGGAGAGAAGGGAAGGGGGAGAGAAGGAAGGGGAGAGAAGGGGCTGGGAGAGAAGGGAAGGGGAGAAGGGAAGGGGGAGAGAAGGGGGGAGAGAAGGGGAAGGGGGAGAGAAGGGAAAGGGGGAGAGAAGGGGAAGGGGGAGGAAGGGGAAAGGGGAGAAGGGGGGAGAGAAGGGGAAGGGGGGGAGAGAAAGGAAATGGGGAGAGAAAGGAAATGTGTCTTTCCCAATGACATAGGTGGTCTGACTAGGATTCAAGTCTGGGTTTCCCAGTTCTAAGACACAGATTTTGTCATTGCTCCAACCAGCCATATACTATATACCAAAAGTGATAAACACACACACATATCTTTGCCAGAAGCTCAAGGAAGCAAGGTAAAAGGTTAGCGTAGGACCCGCCTGAGATATTTTCCTGGATGTGGCAGGTGGGCTAAAGTCTCTCATGGCCATTGGAGAAACTAAAGCACCTCCATTTGTTTAAATATACATAGGGATTTGGGAAGAGTGCAGGTAACTTTTCTTTGGTACACACTTATGTATAATTATAAGGCATACTGTTCTGTATGAATATACAAGTTTGTATGTTTATGTCTCTAGCCAGGTTTTACTGCATAATTAGCACAAAATCAGTTCAGAAACGTGTGTCAAAAGGAAGCAAGGCTACCTAAAGGGAAAAAAATGCAACTACAATTTTATCCATTAATAAGAGGACAGAAAGAGAGAGGGAAAAGAAAAAAAAAAGCCTACATAGCACTGTGCTGAGTCATTCATATACTTAGAAACCGGCCAATGTGCATTTAAACCAAAGGGAGGAAGTAAAAAGTAAAGTATTTAGGTCATTAAAGAAGAGAGAGGGAAAAAAAAAACCTGTCTTAGATGACAGTTCTGGAGGTATCACCATATTAAAAAAAAACAAAAACAAAAAAAAACCTCCTTAAATAAAAAATTTAAATAAAAATAAAAAAAGTACTTCGTACCCCATTTAACCAATGGGACAATATGCTGAAAGGTAGAACAGTATTGTGCGCTGTGTTAGAAAAAATAAGAAAAAAATTAAAAACACCTCCCTTCACCCAGTCTGCAGGTCTCTCGCAGGACTCAATACTGGTGATCTCATCAGACTGCTCGTTACAAAAAGGGAAGGGAGAACGACAGCACAGGCGAGCCAGAGGAAATACACTGGAGGCATATAACCTACACTTACACACAGGGAAGCACGCAATAGCACTGCTGGCTAGGTTAGGAGGGAGTGTCTGAATATCAGAGAGTAGAAGAGAAGAGATAGACAGTACAGGCCTGGGCAGACAGTGAGCGTGAGAGAAAATTACAGAGATGATGCAAGAGGAAAAATGGCAGCCACAGCACGAAAACTATAAAAAGGCCAAGCCTTGGAAGATCTGTAAATAGACGGATATATAAAGGCATAGAACTAAACGCTAATGAATCAAGCTATCTGTAGCCAGTTCCTTCTCTATCCACATTAAAATTGCAAAGAAACAGAAAGCATGTTTTAGAGTGCTTCCTGTGCAGCCAGATATTTGGGGACAGAACACTATGGAACGCATCTGTTTGTCAAAACAGTTCAACACAGCTGGGTTAGTCGCAATCCAAATGACTATAACCAACCCTCACGTAACAAATATGGAAAACAATGTGTTCTCACTAGTTTGCTAGTTTTTACTTGTCAGAGACTAGCAAAGAGATGACAATTTTCCACAATCACATGCTAGATTGCCTATAAATCCTGTACATAAGAGTCATTATGCAGAGGCTTTCTTTTGCACTGGTATATAACTGTTAGATTATTCATATTTGAAAGGGATTTTAAATTGCCAGAACATTTTAGGGACTGAAATTAAAATACTGTGTTTATTTCAGAGCCCTTATATATATTTACAGCATAATTTGCTATAAAATGGAAATAAATTAACATTTAAAAAAAAAAAAAAATCCGCAACAATACAAGCCACAAACATGACCTAGCCCTCACACACCCATTCCATAAAACAATATATAAAGTACAAATATAACAAGCGAGCAAAGTTCCCAAGGAACAGGACAAAACCAGGGGCTGAACAAGCATACAGAAGCAGGCAGTGATCAGTACAAAAGCATTTTATTTTAGGGAGCTGCTATTCCGATAACAGCTCACAAACTTTCCACCAAACCATGTAGCAATGGAAAACAGCTGCAAGCATCTCTTGGTTAATGAAAAAGCAAGTGATGATTGCCAGTGTTGTGCTCAGTGGAAGCTTTATAGTTCAATATTTCAGTAACCAAATCTGTGAGCAAAAAAAGCTCTACATACAGAAAGTACGGCAGATAATTTATTTGCACTCAAATAAGTAAATGGTGAAACCGACATTAAACGTTATACCTTCAATATTTTGGATTGCAAGACTGTATAGGAAGGGCCCTACTGTTCCAGTATGTCAATCATGTTTTGTAAGTATTGTCTTGTTTACCTATTGTGCCATGCTACAGACTATGTTGGCGCTATATAAACAATTGTATACCATAGCTAGGCTGTTAACTATAGAGATGCTGCGATTGGAATGGGGGGGCATACTAACAAACAAAAAACCCACACAGATGGCTAAAACAAACCAGCCATCGCCAAACTACAGTGCTGCCAACCCTTCTTTTCTGGACCAGCAGTGCTAATGGACGCTGTGTTTTTCCCTAGAGACTGACAGCCACTTGAGAGTCTCACATAGCAACAGCAGCTCCAGGGCCGTGCTCTGAATCTCCTGCACATGATCTAACTCAGCAACACCCATCACCCCACAATACTCGGGAGTGTGAAAAACACATATATGGAGGAAAAAAAATAAAAAATAGCTCTTCAGTGGGGTGGGCTTATACTTAACTCTCCTCCCCAAAAGCTCCTGGAGTATCATCGTATTAACACTTTTGAAACCAAAGTCATTGTCAACCCAAAACACCGAAATCAAAGCACTCAAGGGGTTAAACCAAAGCAATATTGTGCAACATATTCATCGTTTCAAAAACGCATGTAGTAATAACATTTGCTTAACGACTGGAGCCACATTGCATGCAATATAGAACTAACATTACAATTAAGACTACTCTTAAAATATATCTGTACCCATTGGGCACAGCCTTGCTGCCAGCAAGCAAACTGTTAATCACATACCCCTTGCGAAATCTGAGGAAGAAAAATGAATGCTTTAAATTTAGCACACTGCAGTAGATTTGTCCTGCAACCTTTAAATAAGGCCTTTTAATAACAGACAGAAAATCTGTTGCACAGACACAAATAACATGGTTCATTCATATTAAATACATATTCTTGTTCTAGTCTAGATTACATAAAGAAAAACCTTCTCAGGGGATTACTTGTGTACCTTTTGGTGCAGTTAAGTACCAGAGGGTGTCACAAGACATTGAAATTACTTTGCCTCAACTTTTACAAAATAAGTAGGGGTGGGGAGGCATGCAATATGTAATAAATGGAAACAAAAAGCAAATCAAGCTATCAAGAAGTATATAATGAATACAGTAACAAGCTTGTAAGCAATGTCAAAACAGCTAAATGGGTGTCTATACCAACTCTCAACTACTCCTGGGAAAACATATGCTGGGTGTTCTGCCTCAATCAGCATTGGTTCCCATATACCAGTCTGTGAATTAAAAACTTTGGTGCGTGTCTTCGTGACCTTGAACAGACAAAAAACATCTTTGTGCAGATCTGACTCAAGATACAATACAGAAAATGTGCTTTAGGTGCTATTTACAAAGCTCAGAGGAGTTGTAAACTGTAGAATGCAAGCACTTGGAGGATGACGGGTTAAAAATAAATTGAAAAAAAAAAAAAAAAATACAAAAAGATGTCTCATATCCTCCTGCTAATTTACCAGCAATGAGAAACACCTGGCAACAAGCTGGAATCTCTCCTAAAAAAAAAAAAAAAAAGGCAGCCACACAGTATATACATTAAGAATAAAAACAACAAAACAGGTCACGCATAACACTCAAGGGGGGGTGGGGCAGCCAAACTACCAGTAATACACAAGGGCCCAAACAACTGCAAGATATAGTAAAAAGCAGCAAGAATTAAAATAAACCTGTTTGATCCACCAATAAATAATAATGGTAATATTTATAGGAGGTATTATTTTAAATAATTGAAGTCACATTTAAGGAGACCACCTCTGCAGTCTCAAACCCATGAACCAAGATACCTCGAAGAGAGCTATACTGAACAGCAAAAAGGTTAACCCAAAATACAAAGTACCCTGTGTTTGCAGTAACAGATACACTGCATCACATCGCATTGAGGATTGTTCAATGTAAATGGAGACGAAAAGAATAAGGATCATGAAAGGAATTCCAAAAGACTGGCTTTAGCACTGTGGAGGGGGGAGGTGTAAAGGTTGGTTGTACATGTGAAAACACTGAACGGAAATTAGCATTGATATGGTAGGTCCAATTATAACAAACTACTCTTACAAAAGCCGAGAACAGTTCTCAGTTTGTCGAAAAAAGAATAAGCTAGATCTAATCAAAGTGGTAAGAAATCATGCAAACAGACTGCCAGCAAGCACCTCGTCTTTTGAGGCTACATCACTAATAAAGTTTATAACATACTAGCAAGATTATGTTAAATAAAATGCTTTATACTGTAGTTTGTTATCACAACACAGGTCTCAAAATAGAATTTTGAGCAGAACCCAAGGCCCCGCAAACCACTTTTCAGCTTTATCGGCATTACAAAAGAAATGGAGGTTAAAATAAACCAGCAGATACTCCTTCCTCCTGGACACTTGTGCGAGGGGGCGGGGAAGGGTGCATTTTGAACAGCCTCACAGTACAGACTGGGAAGTATGGAAGGTGGCTGTGCGAATCTGGGTTTACTGCAGTAACGCAGAACCCCATATTAGGCACCACTGAGTGCCAGGAATCTTTACAGAAGGAAATCCATCCTTGCCCCCACAAATTGTCTAAAATAAATCAATTAAATCTTACGAGCATTCAGCACAGCATAGGTCTTCAATAACATCAAGGTCTACTCCTTGGGTGGGAAAATAAAATTGCACCCCCAAATACATAAACAAAATTGTACAGGGATGTGGAATACATTGGCATACTATATATGTCAATAATAATTTTAACTCCATGAAAAGGTCCCAATACTGAAAGCACAAGGATACATAAAGATATCCAGAGACCAGAACTGGATGAAGGCTGACACACACAGGATATTATTCACTGAACATGATGGAGTACAAAGAGACTAATCAAGACTGGAATAGGCTGCACATTGCCCCACAGAGACTGGGATTGCCTACACGGGGATACACATGGCCTTACAGAGACTAGGACTGCCAATCGGTGTACACAGGGCACCATGGAGATTGGGACTGCCAAAAGGGTACACAGGGCCCCACAGAAACTGGGATTCCCAACATAGGGGTATGAAGAGCTCAACAGAGACATGGATTGCCAAACGGGGTTACCCATGTCCCCACAGAAACTAAGACTGACAACATGAGGATACCCAGGGCTCCAAGAGACTGAGGCTGCACATGTGGGATTACACAGGGCCACAACAGATTGGGACTGCCTACAAAAGGAGTATAGAGAGAATGCTGCAATTGCCAGCATGAGTATACGCTTCCAACAGAGACTGGGAACAGAAAAACAGCCTTGTATGGCTTGGTAAACCTAACATAATAATACAAGCAGCATCAGAGAGACTGGGATAGGCTGCAAATCGCACCAACAGTACAAATAACAGATAAGGATTATCAGAACAATGGTAGACACAATGGCATTGAGAACAGCCATGTAAGGCAAATGGGTATACACAGAACCATAGAGACTTCAACCAGAAATACAGGGATAAACTGTCCAAAAGTGTGATAATGGCAACGCATGAAAGAGAGGTACATACCATCCCATAGAAAACAGAAATGGACACACAGGGGCACATTTACACCAGAGAGACTAATCCCAAAACACAGGAGTACTACTATAGGCCAAACACAGTCCCATAGAAAGTATAATCTGTATTGTATGGATATGGACCAACCTCCCTTGAGAATGGTATGGTCAGCACTGCGAAAGCCTTATTTTAAAATATGGTATTAAAAGAATATGGGTACATACAGCCAGAAAAAGGAAAATAATAAATGTATGGAGAGTACGACTGCCAAAGCATGGTACCATACAGCTTTGTAAAAATGGAGACTGGAAGCACAAGGAACATAGGTACATGCAGACCGTAGAGTATAAGTCTGCCATGAGAGATGCACACAAACCGATAAACAGGGGTATCTGTAACAAAAAAAGGTTTCTAAACATGGGGGTACAGAGAGCTCTAGAAAACATATTGTTAGCATAGGAATGCACAACATCAGAAACTGGAATTGCTAGCACATGGACACAGAGCCACAAAGGGGAGTACTTGAAGCACAACCATTCTTAAAGTCCCACAACGAGTGGAACTGCTAGCACATGGATACACACAGCCCTGCAGAAACAGGGAATTGCTATCACATGTATACATGCATGGACTGCCAGCACAGTGTAGAAACAGTTCCGCAGAGAGGAAGCGCAAACACATGGATAGAAAACCCCCACAGAGACTGCAATCACCAGCACATGAGTAAATATAGCCCCACAGAAAATACAAGAGACCCAGATTAGTACGAATTCAACAAGGATAAAAACAGAGTGCTTGCCACTGATTGCCAGGACAAGGAAACACACAGGGGTATACTAAGCAGCAAAGAGATTTATGGGGCTGGCTGCATCAGGTTTTCTGGATTCCCAGAAAAACCTGATACATAGAAATTCAAATGGCCCTACAGAGTAAGACTGGCTGCACAGAGTTTAGAAAATAGGACTACCAGCACAGCAATACCACCAGTGTCAATTTAATTTATCTTTGACTATTAAATGATCCTGCTTTCCTAAGTTTTAACTCTTGATTGTAACCCCAAACCAAACGTGATTAAAAAAAAATATACATAATTATAAGTGAACAAAATATCAACACAGATCACTGACGTAGATCAAACAGAATGGTATTAAAACATATGGAAGCACAGCTTACGGGATCACACAACCAGAGAATAGATTTTCCAGCAAAGGTGTACATGGGGTTACACAGCCCATTTGAAAAATCCAAGAATTCACAGGACCCATTTAAGAAAGTGATTGGGAGTGCAAAGATATATACAAAGATTCACAAAGCTTAAGAGTGTGGTATAGCCAGTACAGGGGTTCTTAAACACAGAGAAGGGTTGCAAGCACAAGGGTACAAACTGTTCATTTGCGTGTTTACCAGCACATGAATTTAACAGAGCCGATTAGAGGATGAGATTGCCAGAACAGGGAATACATATTGGGGTTCACGGAACCCATTTGATGGTCAGCTTGCCAGCAAAGGAATATACTAGGGCTTGCATGTTCCTAATGGGGTTCACAGAGCCCATTACAGGACAAGCTTGCCTGCAGAGAGATATTCTCGGGTTCACATGTCCCATTGAAGGAAGAGACTGTTAACATAGGAGTACATGATAAAACTGAATGCACAAGAGTACATACTAGGCTTCACATGTCCCATTAATAATGAGATCACCAGCACAGGGACACATACTGGGATTTACACGTCCCATTACAAGATATGACTACCAGTACTGGGGTTCACACTTAATATTACAAAATAAAACTGCTAACACAGGGATCCAGGTGAGTGGGGCTGCCAGCACTGAAGTATAGAGACAGTCCATTAGAGTATAATTGCCAGTCCAGAGGTTCACATAACCCAGTATTAGGTACAGGGCACACAAAGCTCCTCAGGGCCTTGCATTGCCATCTCAGGGTCACACAGATCACAGGGCACCAAGGCATTGCCATATCAGGCTCACAGGCAGTCCAGAGTACCCTGGTATTTCCAGCTCAGGGTCCCACGCAGCACAGGACACCCTGGTATTGCCATATCAGGGTCCCACACAGCACAGGGCACCCTGGTATTGCCAACTCAGGGTCCCACACAGCACAGGGCACCCGGGTATTGCCAGCTCAGGGTCCCACACAGCACAGGGCACCCTGGTATTGCCAGCTCAGGGTCCCACACAGCACAGGGCACCCTGGTATTGCCAGCTCAGGGTCCCACACAACACAGGGCACCCTGGTATTGCCAGCTCAGGGTCCCACACAGCACTGGGCACCCTGGTATTGCCAGCTCAGGGTCCCACACAGCACTAGGCACCCTGGTATTGCCAGCTCAGGGTCCCACACAGCACTGGGCACCCTGGTATTGCCAGCTCAGGGTCCCACACAGCACTGGGTACCCTGGTATTGCCAGCTCAGGATCCCACACAGCACTGGGTACCCTGGTATTGCAGGCTCAGGATCCCACACAGCACAGGGCACCCTGATATTGCCAGCTCAGGGTCCCACACAGCACTGGGTACCCTGGTATTGCCAGCTCAGGGTCCCACACAGCACTGGGTACCCAGGTATTGCCAGCTCAGGGTCCCACACAGCACTGGGTACCCAGGTATTGCCAGCTCAGGGTCCCACACAGCACTGGGCACCCTGGTATTGCCAGCTCAGGGTCCCACACAGCACTGGGCACCCTGGTATTGCCAGCTCAGGATCCTACACAGCACAGAGCACCCTGGTATTGCCAGCTCAGGAAAGCATTCACTGCTGTGAGAATGTGGTTTAAAGCTGCAAAAGTAACTGAAAAACAACTACAAACAAGTTCACAGTGCATTCCTGACCCATACCCAGCCACACAGAGCACCTGGCTCTACAAAGCACTGACCCTGACAGGTTTGAAGGAAACAACCTACTTTTTGTGTAAAAATCTGATAAAATAAGCCTGGGTGAATGTCACAGTCACTTACCCGTCCCTCCCACAGTATGTCCACCTCGGTCCCACAGCAAAATCCCGCTTTACACTTTCCCAGAGTCCAAAAAGCTACTAGGCCTCTAGTGAAGCCGCGGTGTTTCCTGAAAGCCTGAGCCCGGGAGCAGCTCCAGCGGGCCAGCGTTCCAGGGCTCCCAGGCTTGGTATATCCTTTGGGCTCCAGTGGATGAGAGGCCTGCCTGCCAGCCGCAGCTCTCCGTTGCTTAGTTTGTGTAATTTCGGGAGGGCTCCCCAACAAGCCAGCTCCCCCACCCCCCCAATCCGCATAGACAGCCGATCCACACACCGCCTCCCCTCCCCCCGCACACTCTCTACCTCCACGGGCGGAAACTCAACTGACCACACGGGGATCCCCGGCTCCGGCGGCAGGGGCGGCGGGAACTGAAGGAGGGGCGCCGTAACCACGCCCACCAGCTGCCGTGCCATTGGATGGCCGACCGCCACCCTCACGCCTACTGGGCGGCTAGTGGTGTCCGTCAAGGCGAGGCAGTCACGAGACGCAGTGACACCCGCGCTCTGAGCTGTTTTTCCCACAGTCGGAGGAGAGGAGCCGAGGGGAGAGGATGTTATATAACCCCTGTCTAGTGCTTAGCTGCTCTATATGGGACGTGTTGTTCCTTAATGAGGAATTATAGAAAATAACATAAATCACAATCATTTTATCCATCCTGGATTTTTTTAAAAAAATTTTTTAAATTATTATATATTTGGTTGACATGTGCTATATTTATAGTGAATAAACAATCCTGGCTATAAGTGTGAATTGACAAGAATGTATTCTGTATTCAAATATTTAATATTTTTATACAAAATTAATTAAGTGAAAACATAGCTGACTTAGAGAATTTTTCCAGCTCTCTTATTTTGGCCTATTTTTAATTTCTCATAATATGCTCCTTAATAAGAAACCTTAGCTTGGTCATTATTTATATTATTATTTAAAGCTCCATCGCTCTGCATTTGTTTTAACCCACTACATAACAATTCTGTATTATAGGCCATTCTGTATTATAGTAGCCCTCTCGGCCAGTCCTCTTACAAGTGAATACAGTTCTATTGTAGAGCTTAGATCCAGACCAATCTTCCGTTTCAGAAAAGGCTTAGAGGGAACAAAAAGACAGGAAAGGGTTATTGTGGCTCCGAACGTTAACCTCGGTTTAAAAACTGGGCCCAGAAAAGCAGCCCACGCAGCTACGGTTACTCGCTAAACAGCAAACTAAACTAAAAATGGAATTATCAATAGTTATGCCAAAATAGCTCATTTGGGGGCGTGAGGAATCAAATCTATTCTGCTTATACTCACAGCGCAGCCATTTTAACCTCAATTTTAACATTTGTTTAAAAGATGAATAATGTGACTGGTAATGGGTAGATAATATCATGGAAAAAATTGATAATGATGGATATTTTGCATTATTTTCCATTATTCGCAGGTCGTCTTAGGCAGGCACTCAGCACAGGCCTAAATAATTTTTGTTTTATTGAGGGACACAAAACAATGCATGCTCCTGCACTGCTGTGGGTGAAATGTTTACCAAAAGAAGCCTTGAATGCACATTTTACATTCGTCCTTCATTAGAGCGTTGATGTGGCAAGTCGAGTCAAGGAACTGAGCTGTACATGCTAAGCACTGGTTCTGTTATGATCCAGAATAAAGTAAAAATAACTGAATAATTTGCAGCCCATCTGTCTGTCATCTATCTAATTATGTATCTGTTTACAATATCTTTAACCACCCCTATTTAAAAAAAAAAAGAAAAAACAAGATCTTATGGTCTTGATATTAAACAACAGAAAAAATACTTAATTTGGTGATATTCTTCCATATTTTTATATGTTTATGTATTTGGACATGTAATTATTCTTGAATGCTGTTTCTCTCCACACCACATTTTCTATTTTTTTTTTCTCCACTTCAGCGACTTTTTCTTGTACCCATCACCCACCTTATCCTATTTTTTGTCTTCCTCCTACAAGGAATCATGTCACTCTTCTGTACTTAGGGATTTAACTACTAAACAGCGTGTTGAAAATGGCATTGCAAAATTTAGGCCAAGATGGGACGATGTGAGAATTTTTCCAGTTGGCTATTTAACCTTAAATTTCCCACTTCCTTTGTCCATTCATCACAGATCACTGTTTAGCAAATTAAGATCTGAACAGTGGTCATTTGGAGGGTTTCTCACTGAAATTTGAGCTTTGTGTTCTTTTTTTTGAACACTCGGTGGGAAACTAGAGTTGTTGAAATAAATAGCTTTTGGGTTTGAAAATGTTTCCAATCTGACTGTTTCGCAGTCCTCCACAGCAGTTTAACCCTGATAACATCTCCGGTGCCATGTGTTCCTCTTAGAATCTTGCAAATATTGTCATTTTTAGACACTGGCATATTGTGCAACACCGTATGACTATATCATTTTTTTTCTAGGTTTAAATGTCAAGGGCTGTGGCTTGATAACTTTTTTTTATATTTCCTGTTTTTAATTTTACCATATTTCATCTGCGTAAATAAAAGTGAAAGGTGACAGCGAGGCAGGGCAAGCCTGCAAATTTTGCAATGTTTTTTTTTTGGCTTATAGCCCAGGGCTGGATAATTTATATTTCATAGAGGGGGCATTCTAGAACAATGTATTCTGCTTATTCCATACACAGCAGACATAAGGATGTCAGGGATTTTGAAATTCAGAGAGTTAATTATTTCACAACATAATATTGAGTGCTCAAAATAATCTGTATGAGGAAAGGGAAGGGTTACAGTGAGTGCCCAAAATGCAGATTAGCCAGAGAGCTGGGTTTCATGATGAGCCCCCACCAAGCACAACAAACTGCAGTCTTCTGCCCACCTCTACCCTATTTACATGGAGGAGGAGGTGGGTCCTGAGAGTCTCTGGAAAGGATGGCATGAGATATCAGCTCCTCCTTCTCCTAATCTCCTTTTTTCCCCTTTACATTTCCTTGTAGCTCCCCTCCCACGTGCAGACAGGAGTGGGGGCTCTGAAAGAGAGGGGGAACAACAACAGGATGGATCTGCAAGGCTAAATAGGTTGTGAGAGGGTCACTGGGACCCCCTCCCCTCAGGGAAGAGGCTGTAGGTGGACATCCATCTCAAATGAGGACCTTACTGGAGCTCTTTGGTCTTTGAACTTGGCCTGTCTTC
The DNA here is from genome assembly GCA_933207985.1 of Pelobates cultripes. Taxonomy (NCBI): domain Eukaryota; kingdom Metazoa; phylum Chordata; class Amphibia; order Anura; family Pelobatidae; genus Pelobates; species Pelobates cultripes. Next base: position 119,321,871 of record OW240919.1, read on the forward strand.
TCCAGGGACCTTCAACAACATACACGGGGCTTCCTGGGCAGCCCAGCAGGGGTAGTGGGGGGAGGGAGGGGTTGGCTGCTTGGTCATCGCTGGCTTGTGAGGATGTTGTCACTGGGATGAGCAGAGCAGTGCTGTGCGTTCTGTGGGTGCCAGGTCCACTAGAAGGCATCACTACGTGCCACATGCTCTGCGCCTGGTAGGAGTTCTAGAATGTCCAGCGCCCTGTGTGTCATGCAGAGCCTCTGTCACAGGGCTAGGAGGGGCTGCATGCCCTCCCTGATCACTCAGTGGAGCTCAGCCTCCTCCCTTCTCTCCGGATGCTTTTTTTCCCCCCAACTCATGTCTGGATATCTGCATTTTTCTCCCCAAATATATATATATATATATCATTAATATAAATATATATATATAAATTGCCTTTATTTATTATTATTAACCTATAGCTGGCTCCCCTGTTGGGGTGTTGGAGATCTGATGACACAAGAAGCTCTGCGTGGCAGGAAGAGGTTTGGCTTCTACCGGGTGAGGCACACTTTAACCTAGTCACCTCCTTCTTTACAGTGTCCAGGAGCCAATGTTCTCCCACTCCCATCATCCTCAGAAAGCGAGAGGATGCTGAGAGTTGGATACAGACCACAGCCGGATTACCTTAAGGTGTCACCCTCATCCCACTATATTATTCGATTTCTAACAGCTTCATTGCTTCTTTTTTTTTTCTGATTTTTCTCTGTAGCTTAGAGACACCTTCAATACTCAGCTCTTTGTAGATGGATCACACAAGCAGTCTGCAGATATAGAAAGGGGACATGCCAGGATACAAGTTTATATGGTTGTCAATGACAATCTATTCTGTTTTGGAATGAATTGTATACATAACAAACTAACACACCCAAAGGTTCCCTTGTACATTTATAGTTTTGTTTTGCTTTCTTTTTTTTTTTTTTTTAATAACTTTATTCAGGTTTTAAAAAAATATTTTATTACGTGTTGGGGGAAAATGCCTTTGATTTTGATTTCTCAACATATAATTAATTTATTAAGATAAGATTCCCCAAACAAAAGGCAAACACAAAAGTGATCAGTTACAAATAGTATATGTAATCTGATATCACATGCAGTTGTTTTTTTTTTTATTTAAAAAAAAATTAAAAATGATTGCAAAATCAATGCTGTATTGTTATCATTGATAATTGACAAATAATTAAACATTTAAAAAAACCGTGTTTTGAAATTAAACAAGGGATTCCTGTTTTTTTACATATAGATAGATAGAAGTAATACATATTTATGATGGCATAAATAAGATTCAGCTTGTTGCAAATATGGTGGTTTGCTAGTTAACACGTAGATCTTGATACATTATTACAATTCTAAAAGATTTATAAGATAATTTGTTATTTCCGACCTCTATAAAACTGACTATCATTTTCTTTCATTTTAAAAAAAATATATATTTTGTATAGTCCACAGGTACACATGGATCTTTTTTTATGTATCAGGGAGTTACAGAGGGCAATGATATTAGTTGTCTTATATGCAGAGCACGTTGACATCTTAAAAATATACACAATTGTATACAGTGCAATTGTTACAGTGCAGGCCACAGTTAACATCATTCTCTACTTAGTCTTATTCCATTATTATTTCATGACATTGTATATTAAAAAATGAATTAAACTCAATGCATTCATTCTTAGAGTATTTGGTTAAACCCAGCTAATGCTGGCTGAGGTGTTTTAATTTTACAGATGTGTGCGACCCCATTGGGAATATCACAGCATTTGTGGTTGTGTGGGCGTTCACAGACTGTATTGCAGGGGCTCTGCATGAGAGAATTCCACAGCCTTCCCTTGACCATAATAAAAGACTGCCTTGCTCTGTTAAAAAAAAATAATAATATATATATATATATATATAAGACACATTTTAAATGTATGTAGTACAAATTACACAATTGTGTAGCTCCTTACTGATATTGTAACTCCTATCATTCTTGGACAGCTGCAGCTTTGTAAAGAATGATAGGCTTTTTAGACCAAAATTAACTGGAAGCAAAATTGTACAAAACATTTTGTGTACTGAGGCTGTGGGATAGAGGCAGAACATTGAGGCCCACAAGTTATTCACCACTAGAACGTCTATAAATGCTTTTTTTTTTTTTAAATGTTTTTAAGGTGACGCTGTAGTTTCACAGGCAACATGTTTAAACATGGTAGCTCTGTCTGTTGTATTCATTGTTATTTGACCTCTATGGAAATGCAAGATTATACTGACGTTTTCTCTCAGTATAATGCAAATATTGTGTTTGATTGTTATATAGATTCATTTTGTACAAAATTTAGATTCAGTAACAAATCGCTTGTAAAACATTTTTATCATTTTATTTATATACAACACTATGGGTTTATTTATTTAAAAAAAAAAAGTTGCAGGTCAAATAGGGTAAAAAAACAGCACAAAACAAATCTCAGATGACTTCTGAATAAAAGGTCACTTTGTTCCATCTTAGCTAATGTCCACTAAAATTTAGGAAGCTGGTTATCAGAAAAACACAGCAGGCAGTTTGAATAAACCCAAATGGAATCTTTATTTATTTATAAAATGTTTTAGAAACATAGAATGTGACGGCAGATAAGAACCATTCGGCCCATCTAGTCTGCCCAATTTTCTAAATACTTTCATTAATCCCTAGCCTTAGTTAGGATAGCCTTATGCCTATCCCACGCATGCTTAAACTCCTTTACTGTGTTAACCTCTACCACTTCAGCTGGAAGGCTATTCCATGCATCCACTACCCTCTCAGTAAAGTAATACTTCCTGATATTATTTTTAAACATTTGCCCCTCTAATTTAAGACTATGTCCTCTTGTTGTGGTAGTTTATCTTCTTTTAAATATAGTCTCCTCCTTTAGTTTTACCAGGAAGGATACATTGAGATTTCTCTTGTTTTCAAGAATCTTGAGAAAAAAACATTCCAGCTTTGGGTGAGGTGAGGAGAGAGTACTTTGATCGCTGGAGCTTGCAGTCTTTGGAGGAAAGCTTGAGAATTGATCCGTAGAGGGTAAATAATCGAAGATGCATCGAAGACATTAGCCCATCAAATAGAGAGAGGTGCTTGGCAATGTTAATAGGGCTGTCCAGCCAACCTCTGTAAGGCCATTGTGCCTGTTTTCACAATATTGCTTATTCATTTGCTATTATATTCCTCTTTAGAGCTCCCAGCCTCTACTCATTTATATAACCCCTCAAATATTGGATGACCCCAACCCTTCAATGCTAAGTTGTATTCATGTTCTGAATCTGAAAAATGTTGTTTATGTGCTCATGTGTGTAAAACAAGCATATTTTCTTGTTTGGACTTCCCTGAACACAAACATCTGTGAGGTGTGTTTGTTTTTTTGCAGATTTTGCTTTTGTCCAGAAAAATCAGGGAGCAATTATTTTTCTGGGGATATGGAGGAAAACTAGAATACAGCAGGTCTTGGCCTAGAAGCTGGAAAAGCATCATGGGATTTGTAGTTCTGTGCTGTAAGAGCTAGAGAGCTTCCTGTCGGCCATACCGCATGGTGCTCATGAGGCTCTGCTTAGGGCTCCCCCTCTGGTTCTTACCCAGCAGAAAAACAGATTGTTCCACCAGGGCTTTGGTCTGTTTTTTTTTCTGCCTTGCAGAGAGGGCCTCTAAATAACAGTATCTCCTTCCTTCCTTTTACACTGTACAGGATCTTGCACGTTTCAATATGTACAGTGTTTCTGAACAGCTGAAAGAATATTAATAAAGAAGAACTCTAGGCACATTTTTGAGTCAGGGGTACTATGCCACATGTCACATCAGATAGGATACATTTAAACTGATTTGGTTCAGCTCTCTGCTTGAAAATATCCAGAAGCAGTACAATATAAATTATATCAATTTATACACTATGCATACTGTATAAACTGAATCAATACTGTATTGTATTATCATTCAGGGGCCCAACCATACTGTGACAAGGGTTTTTATTACACTTCTACTGCAGGTAGTCAGGATAGCAACCTTTGCACACATATTGCCATTCTATAATAAATTTACGGTAATGGTTCCATGTCTTTCTAAGCACTGAGATGTCCTTTACAAAGTGCTATAATGGGTGACTAGTTATTTGTTTGTATGGGATGGAAGGGAATATTAACAGCAGGACAAATCTTATGATGGGAGTGGTATGCAGTACACACTACACACAATACCTCCCAAGTGTCCCTATGTAGTAGGGGCAGTCCCTATTTTGGGCCCAAATTTCCCTGTCCTTTGCTATCCTAGTGTACCCCTTTTTTCTAGGTGCTCCACATTGTTGGTTTGTCTGAGTGTATAACAGAGCTCAACAGGAATAATGCTCCCATTAATGTGTCTTTAGACTACAATAAATGTGTTTAGAAACCAGTCTGTGCAAATAAAACACATTGCTCTTGTTAGAAATTACATTTTAGTTGCATTAATTGTTATAAATAAGTCACCTAAAATTCCCCAGAACAGCCCTGCCCCTGGCTGCACTGACACCCTTAAAATAAAAGGGTCACTCTTTGTCAATCTGAAATGTTAGGAGGTTTGCAGTAACAAACCAGATACATGGTATTATAATCTGATTGGAATAGCTCTGTACTTCTAGCAGGGGAGTAGCTTTTAGTCGTGCCCATCTCATACACATTTTAATTCCAAATTATACTGCTTCACACTCAATTTCTGGCTATTTCTTAAATTTTTTACATACACTGACACAATTACCTTCTCAAATAGGTTAATCATCTGAAATAATTTAGTATTTTTTTCTGTTGCAAATTCTGCTTTAATATATTTATTTAATAATTCTCATATAGCGCCCTTATCATAAATCAATACATTAATTATATTAAGGGAACCAGACCACCATCGAAAAGAAATAATGTATTTACGCTTGGATGGTAACTGAGAGTTAATTGGTGGGGATTCCAGCTACAGAGGAGGCAGCTCTGCTGTCTACGACATTGCAGTATCTGTCTGTACATGCTCTGCATACAAATGCTTCCACCTATTTGGAAAAAAATAAAAAGTATATATATTTTCACAGTGGAAACATTGAAATGTTTATATCAGGATACCAAGAAATTGCATGTCTCTGTTAATCACTGGTGTTCAGTAGCTAGAAAATTACAGAAACGTTTTATAACCATTAAAAATAAAATGTAGATTTTTTTTTTTTTTTTTTGCTAAATGATATGAAATGTTGAATTATTTTTCTGTATGGCTCTCCGTTAGTCTATCAAAATCACTGAGTTAATTTCATTAAGGTTCTAATCATCTTTCCTGGTTAAATACTTTGTTATTATTATTATTATCTTAAAATCATCATACAATTGATGCTACTTAATAAAGGTCATGGACAAATATCAAACTGCTGATCTTTGAGACTGACAGGAAATATATTATTTAGTTTCCTACACAGCCTGGAGATGCAGACTGTCATAAGCTTACATTAAATACGTTTGAATCTAAAAGGATTCCTTAAAGTCTGAGACTTTTGTTTTCCAACGAGATTGACTATATCCCAAATCAGGCGGATTATGTGAGAATAAACGACCATATAAGTACTAACATTACTTTTAATGTAACCACAGGGCTATATAACAAAGAGTCCTTGTGCGGAATACTCTCCAGTGGACCCCGAGCTCACTGTGCCTCACTCACTTATCAGGGTATCAGCTACACCTCACTGATGAGGCCCAATCTCATATTCTCTGTTTTTTGTGTTGCAATACATTAACCTGGCACTCCCCAAGTTAAAAGGGTTATCCAGACATGCACCCTGTGTTCACTGTGCCCAGAGGGATATCAGCTACACCTCACTGATGAGGCCTAAAGAAGGCTGAAACGATGTTCAGAGGTTGCTGTATCTCTCATGCAGAGAGAACTTGCTGGCATTTCGGTTCTGGACCACCATTACGAGTGGAATCAGTCTGATATGCTTCGGAACATGTTCTCTCTGTAATGGCACAAGTGAGCAAAAACTATTTTGAGACCTAAGCGTGAATTTACCGAAGGATAAGCTATTGAGTTTCTCTAAGCTTTCGTCCATTCTTAGAGTTCTCATATTCTTTGTTTTTGTACACTTTAGAAGTGATAGATACATGTTTGCATGCGTATATATAGAGATTACTTCAATCTCAAACATCCCCATCTGAACGTGTTTGTGATATGGGTGCAACACCTTTCCTTTGCAAACCACCAGAATGGAAACATTATTTGCTTCATGGAGAACATGGTAGATCTTGCCCACGTACCTTGAGAGATAGCCCAACTGAAGAAGAAGCAGTGTTTGTAAATTTGGACTCAACTTTTCATCCTGTGATGAGTCCTTTTTAGATAGGACGGTGGACATAATAAATGTTGTCACATGTGACTATAAAGTGTTCTTTTATTATGCATACATAATACAATTTATTGCCCAGTCTGTAAAACTGAAAAACAATCTACTAATTTATCAGGTGGTTTAACATTACCAGGGTTTTAGACCACAACACTGAACTGAAAAGTTTTTTAGAAAATTCTCAGAAAAATCACTAATGTTTACAGTTCAGTCATTCTGGCCTAAAATGTTAAAATTGTTTTGAATTCCCCTCAGTTCACACTTTAGTACGTAGCGTCGCTTAAGTATATTCTCTGATTGTTCATGCTGAAGCTAGACAGTGAATGGAAGTTGCGCCTTTTCCTGGTGTCCATAGAAATAAAAGATTAGCGAAGAAGATTCATTCCCTTGAATATTTTATGATCTGGGGTAGAGTTACAGCTGCAGACAGCAGGCGTGTGTTTAAAGTTTTAAACTACTGATGTGAAGCTCTGAGGACACTATCTGCTGGACTCTGGCATTTACTGGGTCACAGTAAATACTTTTCTCCCTTCAGGAACATTGGAATTCACTTGCTTAAAATTATTACCGACCACCTGCACCTGTATAACAAACTGTCTTATGCACACATGGATTCAAAGTTAATTTCGTATTGAAAGGGTTACTCCAAGCATCATGACCATATCACTAATCTGAAGTAGTTATGGTGCATTGAGTCTGTATGTCAGGCATTTCAGTTTGAAATGCAGAGTTAAAGCACTGTGCTGCCCGCAGAGCCATGTGCCAGCTCTGAGAGTTCTGAGCTGCCGCGTGTTAATTCTGTGCATATCTGGTGTCTGTCATCACCACGCAGAGAATGCTGAGCATGTCCTACAGGTTTGGAGAACTCCCTCAGCGGTGGATTAAGGTGAGTTTTGCTGGGTTGTTTTATCCAAAAACAATTTTTGTTTGTTTCTAAAACAGTATTTGTAGGTCAAAATATCCAAGCTTGAGAAGACAGCTTAGCTTTCTGTTTGAATATTTTGGCCTTTAATTTGAATTCCCAACAATTATCACTTCAGTGAATAAGCCTCACAGCATCCCACTGCATCGTGTATGTTTATTTTTATTTGCACAGTTTGCACAGTTCCAAGAATGAACAGGTGAAGTGTGTTAAATGTGTGCACAATACAGACCTTAGGTCTCCCCCCCCCTTAGGGTCCCCCTCCCGCTGGGCTGAAGGGGTTAAAACCCCTTCAGCCACTTACCTTAATCCAGCGCCGGGCTCCCTCGGTGCTGGTGACCTCTCCTCCCCCTCCAACGTCAGCTCCCAGATTGGAGCCGAATGCGTATGCGCAGCCAGAGCCACGCGCCCTTCAAACCGCCCATAGGAAAGCATTACTTAATACTTTCCTATGGACATTCTGCATGCTCAATGCGATTTTCGCATTGAGCATTGCAGAAGCGCCTCTAGCGGTTGTCAGGAAGACAGCCACTAGAGGCTGGATTAACCCTGCAATGTAAACATAGCAGTTTCTCTGAAACTGCTATGATTACAGCTGCAGTGTTAAAACCTGGGGGGACCTGGCTCCCAGACCACTTAATTGAGCTGAAGTGGTCTGGGTGACTATAGTGGTCCTTTAACTTAATAAGGATATGAAGAATTTAAAATTTTTAGCCCACAATAGTCACATATCTATGTCATCTCAGCTATTCTACAACTCTAAAATTGTACTAAAAATGTTAGTTCTCTTGTAACTTTTCCACAATGAGTTTAGTGAAAAACCTGATAGTATTGTGAAGGAAAAGTACTAATGAATAAAATGTTTATTGCATGTGACAAGAGAACAATAGTGCCCTTATGATGATGTTGCACCTTAGCCTGTCTAGCAGGATATCTTGCCAGAGGCGATGATAGGGCCCAACATTCAAACAACTCAGTTGTTTAAGGTACATGTTCATGTATTCCTCCAATGCATGTGTGGATGGACTATTGAGCTTGTTTGTTTACTGAACCTGGGAGGTGTGTGTATATTGTGTTAACTGCTGCACTCACAAATCTGTCTACAGGCCGCAGCCTCAAGTACATCCATCTTTAGCATTGTGTTTAAGCTGCGCTTGTGCTTTGGGGAGTTGAACTATTGTGATCTGGAAGCCATTACAACTGGGGAGACTGCAGCTAAACTCAGAAGGCATTACATTTCAGATGGTCATGGCGGTACTGGTGAATTTTGTCAAATTGAGACTCCAAGATCCATAACCACTGCAAGTTGTGCACAAAAAGCATTATTTTCGTGTGTATAATATAAGATTTATTTTTCTCTTCTGCTTATTGTGATAGTTGTACTGCTAACAGTGTAAAATTAAAAGCTGTTTGACAAAACCAGATCTACTGGCATGCAAGGCCTGGTTGCTTTGCCACCGATGCCAAGATAATACAGAAGTTTCACTCCCACATTATCTGTACAAATCTGTGCAATGTATATGGATAGTAATGATCTGCTGAGACATATGCCAGTCTAACGCAGCCTATGTAAGGGATCTTTCTCCCATGATTCCTTGCAGGTACAGCTGCATCCAAATATGTTAAATACGATCTGATGAAATCACCTGTCAAGTTCCCAATCAACACACTGGCTAATCTATCCAGGTATAAATAGCCTTCACTGGAAAAAAACTATTAAATTTTTTTTAACATTTTCACCCTCATGCTTTCTCGCAAATGCTATTGTAGTGACACAACATTCTGTGATTGGTCACTCACCTACTGAATGCACTGTCTCCAGTGTCATGTTCTGTGTTTAATTTTTACCTTTTCTTTGTTTTAGCAGACCTGTTTTGCAAGATTTTTAAAATAAAGCTGCCTTCAAGCAAAAGTTAATACAACATTAAAGCTCATTTTGGAACACACATATTTGTGCAGGTCACAAAATTCTCTTTTATATTTTCGTGTGTCCATTTAACCCCTTAAGGACCAAACTTCTGGAATAAAAGGGAATCATGACATGTCACACATGCCATGTGTCCTTAAGGGGTTAATCACTACACATGTGAGAAAGCAAGAACAATGATATCTTGTACAGGCAAAAAAATAAATGCAAATAATGCTAGATAACACTTTTATACTTTCAAATATTTCAAATGATTATTATTATTTATATAGCGCCAACAAGTTCTGTAGCGCTGTACAATGGGTGGACGAACAGACATGTAGTTGTAACCAGACAAGTTGGACACACAGGAACAGAGGGATTGAGGGCACTGCTCAATGAGCTTACATGCTAGAGGGAGTGGGGTAATGTGAAGGCAAGGGTAGGGTATAAAAGTAGGTTGCTAGGATAGCATTCACTAAGGGCTTAGTGTTTTGTCTTGATGACAGTTTCAGGGGAGGAATCAGGGTGCGGAGAGGGAAAGCTGTTCACAGTTTAATTATTATTATTATTATTGCCATTTATATAGCGACAACAGATTCTGTAGCGTTTTACAATATTATGAGAGGGGGGATTTAACTATAAGTAGGACAATTACAAGAAAACTTACGGGAACGATAGGTTGAAGAGGACCCTGCTCAAGCAAGCTTACAGTCTATAGGAGGTGGGGTATAAAACACATTAGGACAGGAAATAGCAATCAAATAAGGCGGGAGTGAAGCAGAGCTGGAGGAGAGAGTAAAGTGCTGCCCTATAGGAGAGAGCAAGAGACAGGTATGTAAGGTAGAGGTTAATCTGGGAGGCCATAAGCTTTCCTAAAGAGAGCAGTACGGGTGCGAGCAGCGGACAGGAGAAGGTCACGGGCAGAGCAGAGAGACCGAGAAGGGGCATACCTAAGAATCTTTGGAGAGATATAAGAGGGGCTAGAATTGTTCAGTGCTTTATAGGTATGGGTTAGCACTTTGAATTGAATCATATAGGATACAGGAAGCCAATGTAAGGACTGACAGGGAGGTGAGGTGTGAGAGGACCGTCTAGAGAGGATAATCAGTCTGGTGGCAGCATTCATTACACACTGTAGCGGGGCAATACGGCTTTTAGGAGACCAATTAGGAGATGGTTACAATAATCCATGCGGAAAATTAGTAGAGCATGGACAAGCTCCTTGGTAACATCTTGCGTAAGAAAGGGGCGGTTGCTGTCTATGTTTTTAAGATGGAATCTACAGGATTTGGCAACATACTGGATGTGAGGCTCAAAGGTGAGGCCAGAATCAAGTATGACGCCAAGACAGCGCACTTGCAAGGATGGACTTATGTGGGTACCACTAACTTGAAGGAAGAGCGAAAGAGGAGGATCAGTATTAGGAGGAGGAAAGACAAAGAGCTTAGTTTTAGAGAGATTGAGTTTCAGAAAACGTGAGGAAATCCAGTCAGAAATGGAAGAAAAGCAGTGACATGCTGCAGGACGGCAGGGGAGAGGTCTGGGGAGGAGATATATATCGGGGTGTCATCAGCGTACAGTTGGTAGTGGAATCCAAATAAGGTAATAAGTTTGCCAAGAGAGACAGTGTAAAGAGAAAGTAGAAGGGGACCAAGGACAGAGCCTTGGGGGGACTCCAACCGAGACAGGACAAGGAGGTATCATTAGAAAAGGAGACACTGAATGAGCATTGGGAGAGATAAGAGGAAAACCACAAGAGGACAGAGTCACAGAGACAGAGTGATTGAAGAGTTTAAAGAAGGAGAGCATGATCAACGGTGTCAAAGGCAGCAGAGAGGTCAAGAAGAATTAGTATGGAGTAATGGTCTTTGGATAAAGCTGTGATTAGGTCATTAGTACCTTTGATAAGAGCAGTCTCAGTAGAGTGGAGAGGGTGAAAGCCAGGTTGAAGAGGGTCAAGGAGAGAGTTGGCATTGAGGAAGTGAGACATACGGGTAAAGACAAGTCTTTCCAGAAGCTTTGAGGAAAAAAGGAGCAGGTATATGGGACAATAGTTAGAGGACGAGGACGAGTCAAGAGATGTTTTTTTCAGGATAGGTACTACAGTGGCATGTTTAAAGGACCATTATAGTGCCAGGAAAACATACTCGTTTTCCTGGCACTATAGTGCCCTGAGGGTGCCCCCACCCTCAGGGTCCCCCTCCCGCCGGGCTCTGGGGAAAGGAAGGGGTTAAAATCTTACCTTTCTCCAGCGCTGGGCTGGGAGCTCTCCTCCTTCATAGCGACGTCATCGGCTGAATGCGCATGCGCGGCAGGAGCCGCGCACGCATTCAGCCAGTTCATAGGAAAGCATTTACAATGCTTTCCTGTGGACGCTGGCGTCTTCTCACTGTGATTTTCAATGAGACAGCCACTAGAGGCTGGATTAACCCTATTATAAACATAGCAGTTTCTCTGAAACTGCTATGTTTATAAAAAAAAAAAAGGGTTAACTCTAGCTGGACCAGGCACCCAGACCACTTCATTAAGCTGAAGTGGTCTGGGTGCCTATAGTGGTCCTTTAAGGTCAGCAGGGACAATGCCAGAAGAAAGAGAGCAGTTGAAGTTGTGTATTAAGGAAGGCAGAACTGATATGCTTTTCTAAAGAAGTAAGTTTTCAAAGATTTTTTCAAGGAGTGGAGACTGGGTGAGATTCTAACAGAGAGGGGAAGGGCGTTCCATAGGAACGGTGCAGCTCTAAAGAAGACTTTAAGGTGAGCATCAGAGGTAGGAGTACGTACAGAGGTTAGATGTAGGTCTCCGGCAGAGCGTAGGGGCCTAGATGGGACATATTTGTGTATTAGTGAGGATAAGTAGGTTGGAGTAGCATTGTGTAGAGATTTGTAAGCAAGTGTCAGGATCTTAAATTGAGCCCTATATGTTACGGGAAGCCAATGTAGGGACTGACAAAGGGGGACGGCGTGGGGGGACAGGAAGATGAGCCTCACCGCCGCATTCATTATAGACTGTAACGGTGCAAGTTGGAAACATGTAAGACCACTGAGAAGCGACTTACAGTAGTCAAGGCGAGAGAGAGGAGCAGCAGCATGGATAAGCACCTTTGCCGTATCAGACATTAAATAGGATGCGCGCAATGTTTTTCAGATGGAAGCGGCAGCATTTGGCGATTAATTGGACATGAGAAGTGAAGGAGAAGTCGGAGTCAAAGAGAACACCTAGGCAGCGAGCCTTAGTGGTAGAACGGATGGAAGCGCCAATGAGGCCTATTCCTTGGTCACAGGGCATAAGATCAGGATTAATCATTTGAACCGTGGAATGCAGCGTAGGTCCACAGTGAATCGCTAACAGAACTATCTAATTGGAGCAGAGATCATCAGGATTATTACTGGTACCCTATGCAAATCTAGCAGGTCCAAAATAATTTCATACATTGTATGTGATATTTAGCACTTCCCAAAAAAACACGATCACAGATATGTGTTTATGGTTTAATCTAATCAGTTATCGCTTTTTTCTGTGTGCAAATTGCTTTATTTGGATGAAGTAATGTAATTTTGTTTGTCATTTTTAATGTCGTTTTGCAAGCATGAAAGCTAATGATGAATTACAATTATCACCAAACTGATCACAAATTACCCTTTTAAAGAGAAACTGTTATTAAACATGGAATAATGCATTGTTCTAACTAGATCTTTTATTTGTTAGAGAGAGAGAGAGAGAGAGAGATAGCAGACAAGGCAAACCCTGACTTATGATACTAATTAATCTTCATGTGATTCTGAATCCTTCCTCAAGAAGACTTTTCTAATGTGATTCCTTCGACAACTGTCTAAGATCACGACTGAATAGATGCAAAATGCTATGTTTGCCTAGCACATGTACCCCCGTTATAATAGGATAAGGCTACTTAAATTGTTGTAGTCATGAGCAACTGGGTGCCTGGACCTATGGACATGCACCATGTTCATTTAGCATATGTTGTTAAAGTGCTTTGAGTGTACGTGTAATTTTGATACTCGCGATTCGCGAACCCCTGGTAAACCCTCCCATTTGCCTATGCAAAACAGCCAGTGGTCCCTGATATTCTAGGCAGACAAATGTGAATGTCACTGAGATTGTGGCAACAAAGGTTACCACTTGCATAGATTAGTCCGTGGTATCAGCAGCAAGTAAATCTCATTTAGCTTACGTTCTTCTTTGAGCATGCTTACTCTTATACATAAATCACATTTTTGTAGTTGGATTTTGTAAAATAAATACATTTAAAGTACAATGTAAAGGGACACTCTAAGCACCACAATAGCCTGTTACAGTAGTCCTAGTGCCAGTATGCCCCTGGCACTATCCTCCCATTTTGTGTCAAATTGGTTTTGAGTGGTTTTCAACAAACCCAGGTTACCCTGGGTGCCCAGGACAGATCCAAGCTTGGTATATTGCTAATGTTGAAGTTCCACTTTTAGCAATATCAATCGCATCCATATATGTATGGCACTGATTGGCTGAGTGTGTCACTCAACATGCTCTACCAATGAATTTCGTCTAAACATGAACAACACTTATATTGCTAGTGCCTCTTGGTGAGCTTTGGTTGGTGTCAACCCTCCAAATATTGTCCGAAATAGAACTGGGAGTGGCAGCAAGTAAATCCGCCCTCGCACCACAAGCATTACGTGGGGCTGTAGTGGTTATTTATGAGGCTCAGAATTGTTGCGCTATAGACTCTATTAGTACTGATCAGCTTGGTGGAATACAACTCCTTTAATCCTCAGCTAGCCTTTGAAGCTAAGTGAAGACTGGAAGAGTGCTTTTGGACAATTTGCTAATAGGTTATAGTGTTATATTTATATAATTTTAGAGAAGTGTGTTAGAAGTCAAAGTCTGCAGTTTGACAGAAGCCAAATGACTGTATTTGCCCAGCCCTTGATTAGGTTAAAGAAAACCTTATGCTGTTTTCTGCCTGCCTCACACATCTCCATGCTTAAACCTTGATCGCCAATGCCACGTGAGGACTGTTAAAATAGCAAGGGAGTTACCTAGCTGGTCCTGAATGGTTTAATGTTCCTTTCAATAATCCTGGAAGGCATAAAGGTTTATTCACTAAAGTGACGATTGTCTGGAATACAAATTGAATTTTAGATTTAAGTAGCTGAACTGGAAGCATAGCTAACTTGTTTTTTTTTTTTTCTTCCAATGCAGCTATTTTGGCTTTAAAGGGACTCCAAAGTCACCACTTCATCTCATGCGCACTAACCTCATTGGATTGGTTGAGATCATCAAGCTCGATGATCTCAGCCAAAGAGGTGGTGCAGAAACACAGGGACCAGCTCTGCGAAGGAGAAAAGGAAAGTAAACAATGCCGATGGGGGCCAGTCACCACTAGGGCACAATAGAGTTAGGAATACACATTTGTATTACTAACGCGAAAGTGATCCTTTAATTTTGAAATTCACTTTGAATTCCCAGGAATTTTGACTTTATTGAATAACTATAATAATGTATATGCATACCCTGTTGATTGAACTATATATACACATGGCAGTAGACTGGACACGATGACTGACCTTCATATTGGTAACTCAAAGTACATTTGTAGGCTTGCCTAAATATTTCCAGGTTCATAATGGTCTATTTTATCTGTTATCTTCGCTGTGTGAACTTTACACACGCTGATCATTGCATAGTTACCCATTTACTAAGGTTTGGTTTGCATCTGCAATAAATCATGATGCAGAACATATAAAAATATCCTTATGGGTTTAAAGAATGAATCATGGTATTGTCTGTTGGTACAAAACTTTAAGATCACAATCTTATGGGTTCTTGTAATTAAGGAGTCTGCTAAGGATGTACAAATCAAAGAATACAAGCACTTCACAAATAAAAATCAACGTTCCACCTCATTTAACAAATGAAAAGTAGAATTTTGGCTTAAGATGATTTTTATGTTTGTTTTATATTGAATATTGCTGGGAACTGAAACTTCCACAAAGCAAACGTTTAATTGGCACCATAAGGACTGAAGTTTATTATAGTGTTTGTTGAATGGTCCTATGTGTCTAACTGTAATGAAACAACAAAACGGGGCTCTGCCTAGCACCTATAGACAGACCCACATTTCACTTTTGCATTATGAAGTGTGACTCTGTCCACCCATGGACTATTACCATTATTATTGGCATTTTTATAGCTTTACAATCTTTTTAAGGGGGAATTTAACAACAAATAAGACAAATTAGTACATATTTTGACAGGAAAAATAGGTTCATAAGAACCCTGCTCAAAAGAGCTTACAATCTATAGGTATAAAAAGGTGCATTTAAAGCTGGGGTATAAAAAGTGTGCATTTAAAATTCTGAGAGATGTAAAACCAGCATGCATCTTTGCCGCAAATCCTGTGAAAAAGCCATTGTGCAATGCATTTCTGTAATAGTCAAGGCAGACACAGAGCTGTGTTAAGGTATGAAATAATTTCCGGGACTTAGTAATTTTGATGTTGAAATCCATCTAAAAATGAGTAACGTATTACGAGTGAGAGGGAGTGAACCGGCTGCAACTTGCACATTTTCAATAAAAAAAAATAAAATAATTTTTGTAACATCAACTGTGCAAAATCCCCAAATATGTGCAGCCTAACACCAAAATCTCTTGTAACAGGAAGCAGAGATCATGACAAGAACCTGGTCAGCTTGTCCCTATAAAGCCCTTTGCAGTGGCCGCACGTACAATTGTCCATGGCAGCTCACCCACTGGTCAACAATTGGTCACATGCACCAGCTGTTTATATTCACTTGCTTAAGCAGATCAACTTTATTTAAATTAAATTTGATCCAGGAAGTATCTGCATTTGCCATGCACACTATTGTTTAGGAGGAATTATGTATCACAGTATCTTTGCCCACTCACTAAATCCGTCATGATAATGCATGCAAGACAACAGATTGGTTGAGCGAACAATGCTACTTCCTGGCTGAAGGTGATGTCACTGTCTGAGCATGGGGGGGATGGGGGAGACAATTAGAGGCGAGTCTTTAAGAGTATACGTGTGTGTGTGTGTGTGTGTATATATATATATATTGTTTATAATGTAGGAAAAGTGGATGGTAAATCCACGATTCAGAATCCTTTTAAATATTGAATAAATAATGTAGGTCTCACTGTCAACTACTTTAATCAGTTCCGAGATGCAAACAACGCCAGGCCTGATTTTCTGTGTTTATTTCCTAGGTAGATTGTGTCTTACATAAGAAACCCTTTGTTCCAAGCCGTGAGAGCCTTACTTTTGCAGAGTCATCCTTAAATAGCAAGGAATGCAGGCGGGACAAATTTTTTTTCTTCTCCCTTTCCTGTTGACGTGGCTAAACTATCTCTTTGTGAATTCATTCAGGCCTTTTGCAGGCAGACAATCAACATACAGTATTTTAGCTGAATAATCTTCCTATGGAACATTCTCCAAAATACCTATTAAAAGTGCAATGCAAACAAATCTTACAGTTCCATTTTTTGTTATAAAAGGAGTGTACATTTTTAAAGCTTTTTATTAATAAAAAAAAAGTAGAGGATGTTCTAAACGACCTGATTTCTATGAAATATTGGTAAACTCTGCCTACATCGTTCCGCTTTTGAGATGACCCCTCCTTCTGCAATCCCATAATGACCTCATAGTCTTGTGACCAAAAGGAGAGTAGAAGAAAAAAAAAAAGGCAGAAGGAGACCAGGAAGTCGGTTTTGTCGTTGAAGTAGGCAAGCACTCCCTCTGGTGGATGACTTCCTCTTTATAAGGGGACATTTGAAAACTTGATTACTGCATTATTACACTAAGGTTTACAAAAAAAAGCCTCTCACTTGCACATTGAGGCACTATTTCTGGGAAAAAAAATTCTGTAATGCAACTGTTTTTAAGACTTGTGTTTTTTTTTTTTTTTTGGTCAATATTCTGCAGTCTTAAATGGCAAGATAATGTGACTCAGGTAGAGCAAAGGCAGCCCTGGACTAAATCCAGAGGCTGATGTGTTTCAGTGGGGAACTAATAATTATGAACAAGAGAGCAAGGAAGGGTAAAGGGCAGACTCTCCACATGGGAGAGAAATGGGAATAAAGAAGAGAAACAGGGGGAAAGACAGAAAAAGCAAAGGATAGAAGGGATCAAATGACAGAAAGGGTATTACCTACCCCCTCTGCGGCCCCCATCCAGGGTATCCAGCCATGGGGCTCAAGTGGAGCAATAACACTCCTGTCTCTAGTATAAGGAGGCAATCATATCTTTCATGGGTCTAATTTTCTTGACCTTAGGAGCCCATTGTTGGCATGTCAGAGGGTGAGTGCTCCTCTAGAGCACCAGAACCAGAGTTTTGGAGGCATTCAGGAAGTGTTCAACTTGGTATTTTAAAGGATCACTATAGGGTCAGGAACACAAACATGTATTCCTGACCCTATAGTGTTAACACCACCATCTAGCCCCCCCCCATAAATATAGTAAAAAAATAGTGTTTACATGAGAAAGGCTGCAGGGAGCTATAGTTCTCACCTGAACAACCTCATTAAGCTGAAGTTGTTCAGGTGACTATAGCATCCCTTTAACCTAAATTAATTTTAGATTCTACAGAATTCACTTTATAGTAATTAAACCATAGTGCGTTGAATTTACAGCAAAATGTACCCTTCTTTACCCTGCAACATCACTTGAACTATTCTGAATTAGCTATAAACGTTACCAGAGATATTTAGATTTATCAGCAGGTTGTTTTTTTTTTTTTTTTAAACAGAATTCTTGTAGATCTGTATAAAGTATTGCACTCTATTAGTCTGTAATAAAAATGGGGTAATGGAAAGTGAATGCATTGTGACTATTGGTTAAACACATATGTGCTACACTCATACCCAATCACTCAGAACTGCAATACTTGAAGGATGTTACAGGATCTCCTTATAATTGGGCAGATAAGGATATTTCATTACGTTAAGAGATGGTCTACTCCCATTGTCCCTACACTATTTATTGGTTATCAATGATAGGTCCGCTTTCTCTAATATTGCCTTTATGTTTTGCTTAAAGCTTCTTCACGTCTTGTGATCACAGAAAATCAAAAGTGGTTTCCTAAAAAATAGGTTGGTGTCTTCTAGGTTATATTTAGTTGGTAATATTTACCTGACACCAGGTAAGTGCCCACAATAGTTTAATGAAGTTGCACTTTTGTCATGTATTAAATAATTTAAAAATTAGTCACTGTTCCAGTTTTCTAACTGAATAATAGGTTTCAAAGCTTATCTTATGGCCATGGTGTGGTTCCCAGGTTAAAAAAAAAAAAAAAAAGACTGAAAAGTATTCGTTGGAAGCCAGATGGGCAATGAGGACATGAATTTGGAAATATGTGACCTTATGACTTGCATGACAATTCTCAGTAATTATATAGCTCCATGGAAAACAATTGAAATATCATTTCGATTCGTTTGTTGAAATATTTTCCTAGCCTGTTCGTTAAAGTTTTAGTTCTTATCTGCAGCAGCAAATTGCGATTTGCATTCAGTTGGAAACCCCCCCCTCTCCCCCCCAAATTCACAACTTTCCCACCCCCTGTAGTTATCAGCTGTTTAAACTCAATAGGGGAGATTAATCACAGTGGTGAAAAATATAAAAGGGAGGGAGGCTCATCATATAATGTATCCAATGGTCTCCATGGTTACTGCCCCACTTTAGATGACATTTTGATAAATCCCACCTAGACTGTCATGGTATCCATAGATTTAAAGAGGCGCTGGAGGCTGGAGTTGACCCACATTTTGATGGATTCTATAGAGCTGAAGTTCTTGCATTTTTTTTGCAACCCCCCCCCCCCCACAAAACTAAGCTTTGCAATGAGTTCTATACAGAACAGACAGTGACTCAACCACGCTCTTGATGCTGCCATTTGATAGTCAAGCAACAGAGAGACCATTAAAAATGCCAGCAAATATATAGCTTAAAAATATGTACTTGCCTGAAAATCAGCAACATCAGGAATAAATAGCAGTAGAGACCAAGGAGGTCCAAAATATTAGAGATCATTTCTCATCTAAGCAATATGTTCGCAATCTGGCCCTCACCACGTATATATATAAGTATGTGTGCACAAACAAACAAAAAACACACATTCATAAAACTGCTTTAATCCGACTTCTTCTGAGTAAATTTTCCAAGTCAGCTGTCAAGTCAACAACAAAACATATTGTTAAAGGAACACTACACTACAGTAGCTATGTGTTCTGCCTCCCTCCCAGGGAAAGTAGTTAAACCATTTGGTTTGTGGTCCACAGTTTGCTGGTCACAGCCTCCAGGAGAGCTACGAGCTCCCATGAGTTCCCTGGCTAAGCTGGCTGAGTGTCCATTTTTTGCAAAATGTTTGACTCCCGGCCTCATAACCACACTAATGGTTAGGGTGCTTAGGGCGTTCATGTAAATAAAATGTGCAATAGCATTCATGGGCATGTAAACAGTGCTTCTTATGAGGTTATTTAAACAAATTTAAATTGTTTGCATTAAAAAAAAAAAAAAAAATTCACACAAGTATCACACAACTGGAAAATTTTAATCAAAAAGCAGGAACAGTTTACTTTAACTTTTCTATACAAAATGACAGCACAAAACACCCCCCACACCCGTCCCAAGTTCATTGACCAGTTGTAATAAACATTTTAGACTAGACTAAACAATGTGTTACAGGCGTGCTATTTTTTCTATGTTTATTATTATTTAAAAGACCCAATGAAGCACAAGCATTTGCAGACTTGCTTTTAAAATCTGCCCAGAAACATCCTACAAAGGAGGATCAACCGGAGGCTTCAAAATTTCAACGGCCATCGCTCTGAGACCATAGACAACCTCATTACAGGAATGCTCAGAATTGGTAATTAAATTTTTATATGTTTCAGCACCAAACATTTATGAAGGTGGGAATGTTCAAAAGCTTTCTGCAGGGAGGAAACAAAATGAAAATACTTCCAACACTTGTATTAGACCCAGTAGCATGTTCTCAAAATACTAGCATTTCTACTCTAATAATTTGCTCAAGGTACATATAGAGAAAACATAACTTTATAGGTAGTTATGGGAAAATATAACTATATCATTGGCAATACAGTGAACGTCTGTAAACAACTTAAAAGGTAACTCACTTCTCTAGAAATAACATCACTGAAAAAGAGTTGAAATTCACCCATTTGTCACAGGATTTATTTTAAATGTATATTAGATTGTACAAATAGATTTAGCCACAGACATCTGCATCCAGTTCATTCCTAGCACGGCCAGGAAGTGATACATTGCATTGGGGGAGGAAAAACAAGATTGGCGATATATCAAAGGGTCCTGAAAAACGGCAGTTAAATTCTCTTATTATTGTGATCACATTAGTTATCTGAAAACATGATGCTGCCATATTGGCAGAAATATTCAAAAATGAGTTAAATGAGTGAGGAAATAAACTGCGCCAAAACCTCTTCAGAAAAGTGTTGGCAAAAAAATAAAATAAATCATAGTTTATAAATAGTTTGAGTATGCATAGCAAGGTTTCTTTAAGCTGAGAGCAGGTCAGACAATTATTACGATAAAACATCTATCAGCGCTGCCAAGTTCAATACATACTCAACAGTTTATTTCAGAGAGAAAATACATAATTGTTGGCAACTGTGGCTACAATTTTGTGGCCTCAATAGTTTGTGGCAATTTTTACAAACGTGAAGCAGGAAAATGTCAAGAGGCAGTTTAAGCAAAAAAAAACAAAAACAACACAACAGCCCCATACATTTAAGGATGGGTGGAGGGGTTTAAGACGGATTTATATACATGTCCACAGAATACAAATTGATTTAGTGTTAATGTACAGCTGTTTGTTACCAGACAATATAGTATATACAGCACTAATACAAAGTTAGATTGGCTGAAGAGGTGCTTAACTGTATTCACTAGTGATCTTTGCTTGCACCAATGGCTATGGATTTTCTGCCAGCCCGGTGTTTTGTTTTTTGACTTGCTTAAGAGGGCTTTAGAACATAATGGATCATGTGCAGGATCCGATGACAACAGCCCCATCACACTTGCCCATGCAGACATAGGCTATGCACATGTGGTATGGCGAAGTGTTGGGGATGGTTGTGCCAGTCTTCCTTCCACCAGTTCCACTGGTCTCGCGGGGTCGATCCCGTTCAGATACCTACACATATTCAGTTCAGCAACTTGAGTTTTCCTGTCACTTTATTTACACATTCTTCTTCACCGATGACGGAAAGGACCGTATATGACCCAGCTGCAATCTGATGTGAAATGTAATGTTAGCAGTCTCCGAGAATCACTATCGCTAAATGGACGTAAACAGAATTCATGCACAAAATTAAACTGCTGGAATTTTTTCTTACCATATTTACATAAATTTCTTACCTAAAGTTCTAAATCTAAACAAACCCACTCCACTTAATAGGGAGAGTAAGTTCAGTCCTCTTGTGTGCAAGTTGTGGAGCGGTAAGTGTGTTCATTTAACTGCTGCACAGAGCTCTCGCTGCTCTCGTTACCGAATGTGAACAATATGATGCAGGCAAGTTGTGGAGCGGTAAGTGTGTTCATTTAACTGCTGCACAGAGCTCTCGCTGCTGTCTTGTTACCGAATGTGAACAATATGATACAGGCTGCACAATTAATCTTTAGTCTGGGCCACACATCATCAAGAGCTCATATCAGATCACAAGAAACCAGTAAAACATGAATGCAGCTTTGACACACCTACAGCTGTTGGGCGTAATGGGTCATGACTTGTATTTCAGCTGTCTTATCCACGTACCTGGGTTCTGCCTGCATCCTGCACCATATACGTTGGTAAATTCATACTAAGTGCCAAAGCCTGCAGTTCCAATAGGTGAGTGGTGTTAGAACCTTGAAGGACAACCTTCTTAGCCCTACACAGAGGGGGGGAAAATAAATAAAAAACAGGTGATGTAGTTATACAATAATATACAGTATATTGTGTTTTCACATGATAAGCAGAAATCCATCTTTCACTTGTTAATTAAATGGATTAGATTAAAAAAAAGATGTCTCAGCAAAACACTGAACTCTCATGTTACATACATGTTGAACAGGTGCAGGTCTCATAAAGCATACAGAAGAAAAAGATCTAAGAATTACAAATCTGAGGATAGCCAGGTAAATGTCGTGGGGTTTTTTAAGACAACTATATGCGTAAGCAGTTTATTAGATAAACTGCTCACGTGACATAATGGAATTCATGTAAGCAGTAATGAAATAAGCAGTAATAGATGAATAAGAAGAAAAAGATAAATGAAACCTTTTATGAGCAAGGTTTTTCAGAATTTCAGTGCATTAATGACTGAAGCAATATTGGCATTTTTATAGGGTCAATTTAGAGACATACATTATAAACAATCCCTATTAAAGTTATATCAAAAGGATAGTTATATAGTTACATAGCTGAAAAGAGACTTGCATCCATCAAGTTCAGCCTTCCTCACATTTGTTTTTTGCTGTGATCCAAAAGGCAAAAAAAAACCCCCAGTTTGAAGCACAATTTTGCAACAAGCTAGGAAAAAAATTCCTTCTTGACCCCAGAATGGCAGTCAGATTTATCCTTGGATCAAGCAGTTATTATCCTAAATTAAAAGATTATATCCTTGTATATTCTGTTTTTGCAAGTATGCATCTAGTAGCTGTGTGAACATCTGTATGGACTCTGATAAAACCACTTCTTCAGGCAGAGAATTCCACATCCTGATTGTTCTTACAGTAAAAAAACCTTTCCTTTGCCTTAGACGAAATCTTTTTCTTCCAGTCTAAACGCATGGCATCGTACAACCCACAAGGAAGTTATCAAGACAAACAGCTGGCACTGAAATCCTGATAGTGTCATTAAGTAGTCAGCTGTTTTTTGTCTGGCTAATTTGACTCCTTTGATTTGAAATTAAAGGACAGCTGTCAACGAAAAATTATTTTTCTTTTTAAATATAAATAATCCTTTCATCATTCTTTGAAAATATATTATTTTATATTATATTCTCGGGTCCTCCGAGAGGCGTATGAGTCTGAGGGTTCTGCACAGTATCTTAGTTGTTCCTAGAACTGCACTCTTTTTTTTTTTTTGTTCAATGAAGTATATGTTCAAAGAAAAAAATAATAATTCATCCCTACTTTTATGACAGGATCCTTCAAACTTTATACATACATGTATACCTTTGTTCAGAAGCAGTGAAGACCATAGAGACTGTCTGTTTCAAGGTTTATGTATTAGGGATGGATCGATATTGATTTTTTTTAGAGCCGATACCGATACTCGGAACTTCCAGGCCAATTAGCCGATATTCTGTACCATTTTCAAGAATGTACGTGTATGTAGTGGATGCAGTGAGAGTATTTGATTAGTGAATGCAGTGTGTGTTTGTGTAGTGGATGCAGTGAGTGTGTGTATATAGTGAATGTAGTGTGTGTATATAATGAATGCAGAGTGTGTGTTTGTGTAGTGTGCGTATAGTGAATGCAGTGTGTGTATATAATGAATGCAGAGTGTGTGTTTGTGTAGTGTGCGTATAGTGAATGCAGTGTGTGCATATAGTGAATGCAGTGTGTGCATATAGTGAATGCAGTGTGTGCGTATAGTGAATGCAGTGTGTGCGTATAGTGAATGCAGTGTGTGCGTATAGTGAATGCAGTGTGTGCGTATAGTGAATGCAGTGTGTGCATATAGTGAATGCAGTGTGTGCATATAGTGAATGCAGTGTGTGCATATAGTGAATGCAGTGTGTGCATATAGTGAATGCAGTGTGTGCATATAGTGAATGCAGTGTGTGCATATAGTGAATGCAGTGTGTGCATATAGTGAATGCAGTGTGTGCATATAGTGAACAGTGTGTGCATATAGTAGTGCAGTGTGTGCATATAGTGAATACAGCATATAGTGATGTGTGTGCATATAGTGAATGCAGTGTGTGCATATAGTGAATGTGTGCAGTGTGTGTGTGCATATAGTGAATGCAGTGTATTGCATATAGTGAATGCAGGTGTGCATATAGTGATGCAGTGTGTGCATATAGTGAATGCAGTGTGCATATAGTGAATACAGTGTGTGCATATAGTGAATGCAGTGTGTGCATATAGTGAATGCAGTGTGTGCATATAGTGAATGCAGTGTGTGCATATAGTGAATGCAGTGTGTGCATATAGTGAATGCAGTGTGTGCATATAGTGAATGCAGTGTGTGCATATAGTGAATGCAGTGTGTGCATATAGTGAATGCAGTGTGTGCATATAGTGAATGCAGTGTGTAATGTGCATAAAGTGAATGCAGTGTGTAATGTGCATAAAGTGAATGCAGTGTGTATAGTGAATGTAGTGTGTGTATAGTGAATGCAGTGTTTGTGTAGTGTGTGTATATATTAAATGCAGAGTGTGTTTGTTTGTGTAGTGTGTATACACAGGGGAGCTGAAAGGAAGGTAAGTAAGAGCTTGCTGCGGGCCCTCCAGGACTGCCTGGCTTGTAATGAGCCGGGCGGTCCTGGTATGTATTATCGGCAATATCGGTATCTCTATATACCGATATTGCCGAAATTACAGAATACTGGACGAACCGATAATCGGTCAATCCTTAGTATGTATATGGCAGATTGATCCTGTTAAATACTAAGGTAGGGATAAGGTTTTCCTAATCTTTTTTTAACCCCTTAAGGACACATGACGGAACTATTCCGTCATGATTCCTTTTTATTTCTGAAGTTGTGTCCTTAAGGGGTTAACAAACTTATTTTAAAAATTGTATATGCGGTAACAATTGTCTAACTTTTAATTTTTGATTGATGAGAAATTAGTAAATCCGTGGAGTAATTTTCTCCATTGCAGTGGGAGTTACGGCTGTTGAAAATTAGGTGACAGTCTAGGTCTATGAAATTTAGCCAATTCTGGGTATCCCCACTTTATCTCCCTATTATCTATACATTAGAAAACAACGCATAATAAGATATACCAACATTAGAAAGATATCTTAAAGCAAGACATTTACATTTTCTTTACGCATTGTGGATACATGTTGCTTTCAATAGAAATCAAAAAGTGTTTAAGCGCTATAGAGGTGATGAGGCACTCCGTTCAGCTGCACTGTACCACAGTGACACAAAGATGTATACACAAATAAGAATATTACCAAAATTGAGCACGCTTGAACGGACCACAAAATAGTTCTAAACCAAAAAAAACAAAAACAAATGGTGGGTATGCCACTACCCACATACAAGCATGTAAGGACAGAGTAAAACTGCTTCCACCATTCAATACAGTCAATTCCGGGTTTGCCAGTCTCGATCATGTGGTCTCTTCCAGGTCCGCCTCTCCTATAACGTCACATGTGACGCGTTAGGCCCGCCTGGGCTTCTTCTGACCTCGAAACGGGTTAAGTGTTAAGTCACTGTAGAGGCGGACCTGGAAGAGATCACGTGATTGAGACTGGCAAACCCGGAAGTAACTGTATTGAATGGTGGAAGCCGTTTAACACTGTCCTTACATGCTTGTATGTGGGTAGTTTTTACTGGCATACCCACAAATTTTTTTTATAATAAATTGAGAACGGTACTAGGGGTTTCTGCCTCCCTCTGTCCTGTAGTGCATAGAATAATCTGCTTACTGGGAGTATACCATCCAGATCGTGTCAGCACAGTGTGGGATACTTCCCTCTCCAGTGGAACTTTTCAAATGCAGAGCCAGGGGAGATAGGGCTCTGGTTCATGCGAGTTCTGCCCATTACCCCCTATTGTATATTACATGTTGCTCTCAGTTAATAGTTTTGATAAAGCAAGTTTTTTTGTTTAAAAAATTTATATATATACACACACACACACACACACATATATACATACATACACACACACACACACACACACACACACACACTTATGATCACGTTTCTAAACTTTGCATCACCCTTACCCACACACCTCTGCCCCATTACCAGTGTATGAGGAGGTCCATAAAAACTGTCAGTAATAAAATTTACAGTAAGCGATAGTATTAGGGTC
Organism: Pelobates cultripes; assembly: GCA_933207985.1. Classification (NCBI taxonomy): domain Eukaryota; kingdom Metazoa; phylum Chordata; class Amphibia; order Anura; family Pelobatidae; genus Pelobates; species Pelobates cultripes. The sequence goes on from OW240919.1 coordinate 119,348,116, forward strand.
AGGATTTATGAGAAAAAGTGTTCTGTGACAAAGTGAAAGGCTATACATGACATGACCATAGGTATTCATGTTTTAAATTCCAAATGTGAACTGATTCATTTTATTCACAGCATGCATTGTGGTTAATATGCAGGGTGAGCAGAAGCAGATCTGTGGGTGGTGTATTCTTCTATCCTTTATCAAATTTTTACCACAGAGTCTATGGCTAAGAATTGATAGACAGGAGAGATAAATATCCATTTGTAAATTGGCATTACTACAAATCTATACTACAAATCTAGCACAAATATATAGAATATACACACATACATACATATATATACACACACACACACACACACAATTTGATGCTTTTTAAAGAGAGCAAAAATACAGTTTCCTTTGAATAGAGGGTGGGGGGAGGGGAGAAACACGGTGAGGTTTCCTAGTAAACATACCCATATTCATCCCATTTGCAGGCCACATCCCTCGTCTTTGATTCCTTTAGTAGAAGCTGATATAAACCAACTGCTGCATGTCCCACCTGTGCCGCGACCTGGGAGAGTAACATTGATTTCACAATCTTTATTTGCAAAATCACAAAACCAAATTACATTTTTTTTTCAATGAAATTAATTTTCAGCTTAATACATGTGAAGTAAGCAATAAACAGTTTAATGTGCTAGATTATTGGGCACATAAGTTAAGTGAAGACATATACGGTGAAATTTAACAAAAAAACGAAAAAAAAAAACAGGTGTTCTTTTGGGTGCAAATTGCTAAATGTTGAAAATGATTCTATAGGTTTCCATGGCGATTGCTCTGATACAGCACATGTTTTAATAAATCTTTCCCTAAAATTCATCAATTGTAGAAATATCAAGAGAGAGTAAAAATGTTACCAATTATACTGTATCATTTAGAAAGATGGACTCAATAAGCCAAAAAGTATATTGCAGAAAATTATCTTTTATTCGAGCCTACAGGGATAGGACAGGTGTTTTGGCCCCAATATCCTAAGTTGTACATTGAGGTTGAAGGTATTTGGATTTATGTCCCATATAAAAAAACATTTATGACTGCTATGTTGGTAGCCTGTTAATTTTAATATATACTGTTTTGAACACTTGCAGTTCCTCAAATAATAGAGCTCTGTGACTGCAAATTAATTGCTACATCCAGCTTTGGGAGAGCAGTATTCACCTTTTAATTGTATACAGAATCTTTGAAATACCTCAAAATAATGCATTTAGAAGGGAAACAAACAATTTCAATTTTATTTTTGACATATAATAAGCTTGATATCATAATTGTAAAAAAATATGCTTAAATACCGTTTTGGTCTATAACATACAGTTACATCTCCTGTATATCAATGTACCTTTCAAATAAATTTACTAATATGAGGGTGGAAGGAACAGAGATCCCATCCTTTGAATAACTACAACTCCCACAATGCTTTACAATCTCACAGTTTGTGACGTTACAATAACAATTAGAATTCTGTAACAGCTGTGAACCTGCTATTTCCCCAGTACTAGCCCACCATGTCATTCCTCTCATCATTAGTGTTTTAACTGCAGCACTGTGTCGGGAAGCCTATCAGCAAGTGAGAGAGTTTTCTCCCAAAAATGATATAGAATTAGCGAGAGAAATACAACGTTTTTCTCTCTTGAACATATTTTAATAGTTTGTGAGATTGGCAATGTCTTCTATAGTTACAAATTTAAAATAGAACACCATGGACATTTCATACCATTTTTAGTGAGGCACGCACATCTCATACCTCACAGCCCCAAAACACAGTGTGCGGTCATTCTTCAAGAACAATTGCCCCTACACTAAAATAGCCAAACTATAGGATGCATAATGGTGAATAAACAAGTTTTTGTATTATTGTTATTTTTTTGCATAGGCATTTACAATATTAGGAATCAGTTTTCTCTGTTTAACTAATAATGTAGAAACAGAGGAATAAAAAAAAAAAAAAAAGTGCTATGCCAGTTACCATGGCAACACCACTGCTCCCCTCTATGCATCTTTCACACTGTAGCTTGTCAACACAATCTATTTTTTTTTGTCAGTGGGCAGGATCTGAGAACACGTGTTTGAGCTCAGCCATAAACAGAATTAGATCCTCATGTGCTATTTTTAACTTAAGCATTTCTACTGTGGCAGACACATCTCTATATGATAAATACTGTATTTTCTCCATTGTTTTTCCCAACTAAATTGGTGATAAAAAAAAATTACAAATCAGTGGCTAAAAATGGTATTTAGTGCTTATTCCAGACTTTAAAGGCTAGATAAAATTTGCTTGTACCAGAAAGATTTTTTATTGAAGAATGAAGACTAGTATTGTCGGTAAACAAATCATTTGTAAAATATGAATTAAATTATACAGTAATAGAACTTGCTTCCATTTTGGATTATCAGGTGAACTACTGGATAATGAATGTGGTTGATCTGCCTTTACAAACTAATAACGCGTGGTTTTAGTACATATTCTCAAGAATGTGTTATAGCACATTGATTATCTGTGTGCTGAACCACCAAATGTAGCAATATCTGTTGAAACACCAGATTATGCAGTATGGTGGATAGTCGTCGTACAATCTATGATTTGCTGTAAACACCAATTCAAATATGGTTAACAACAATAATAGTAATATATACAAAGACAACAACAACAACAACAACTGGGGGTTCTGATGCCTAGTTCCCGTAGAACTGTGAATGGTAATGTGTGGCTGTCCTCTGTTTCTTACGGCTTAGGAAACCAGGGATCATGTCATTACAAAGTAGAAGGATCCTATATCTATATACTCTGTATTGTGTATTAACAGAACAGCAAAATAAAAAAAAGTTACCTTTCCCATGCCCATTGGCAGCTCCATATTCACCACAAACACCATTTTGTAATAGTTTTGATCTTCATCCCCTTCCTAAAAAAAACAAAAACAAAAAAAATAAATAAAAAAAAAATAAATAAAAAAAAAAAATGTACAATGCATCAAAAGAGCAAAACAAATAGAAATATTACACGTGTAATGATATTCTTCTATTCTTGACTAAACCACTTTTTATTGATTGTTTTCTTTGCTGCTGTGTTTAAGTAGAGAAAGAGAGTTACGCACAATAAAAGCCTCCAGGTCTTAAAATAAATTTCTAGCACTAGTCAGTTGAATTAATCCTTTTACCCACTTGCTTGTTATGAACAGGGATATTATGGAAATTCTAAATTGTAGCAAATGGAAGCGGAATTGTAAAATTTAGACATCTTACAATACACCAGAGAAAAAAAAAAAAGCATTAACGTAAGGAGTAGGGGCAAAAAATTATTAGTATAAAGGAACTAAAATGTAATTTTCTTTTTCTCTGTACTTGCAGCATAAGGATATGAACACCCCTTTGTTGTGTATGCAGTGGTTTGTAAAAATCTATTTCAAGATCTATAAATTTAGCACAATCCTACTCTTTATGTAACATATTTTAGCATCCTTAGGATCTTCAATGAAATCCTGTAGGCTCTATTCAAAATGCTGCTGTTTTAAACCATTTCAGCAGGCGGAGCCGCTACCAAAGTGCCTTCATTTATTCGTTCCAGCTAACCTGATACAGACCTGGGGAACTTATATTAAAACTTTAAGCCTCCGTGGCCCAATGTCATGCTAATGCTACTCCCAAGCCCCTTTCACTCCATGAGGTTATTCCAACATTAAATCCCCTCAAAACCCACTCTTCTATTAACAGCATTAACAATTTGGCCGAAGTTCAGTTGAGATATTTTCAAATGAACGGCAGAAACAGGATTCATTTGATCAGCCAATTCTGCACAATCAAATTCAGCGTTTAACGATTAGACCAATGTGACATTTATAATTTTTCGTTTGGGAAATTAAATGCAAAACATACGTACAAACCACAAGCATGAATCATTATGAATTCTTCAGAATTGACAGCAATAGCCTCATTTTAGGTTGGAGAATGTTCATATATTTTAGCCTTAAAGGACCACTATAGGACACTTGTTTTCCTGGCACCCTCAGGGACCCCCTCAGGGACCCCCTCCCGCCCGGCTCTGGAAGGGGGAAAGGGGTTAAAACTTACCTTTTTCCAGCGCTGGGTGGAGAGCTCTCCTCCTTCTCTCCTCCTCCGTTCCGCCCCGTCGGCTGAATGCGCACGCGCGGCAAGAGCTGAGCGCGCATTCAGCCGGTCACATAGGAAAGCATTTATAATGCTTTCCTATGGACGCTGGCGTGCTCTCACTGTGAAAATCACAGTGAGAATCACGCAAGCGCCTCTAGCGGCTGTCAGCCACTAGAGGAAATAGGGGAAGGCTTAACCCATTCATAAACATAGCAGTTTCTCTGAAACTGCTATGTTTATTAAAAAATGGGTTAACAGTAGCTGGACCTGGCACCCAGACCACTTCATTAAGCTGCCTAGAGTGGTCCTTTAAAGAAATACTCCAGACACACAAAAAACTTGGTGTCTCTTGTTTTGACCGTTTAGAAAATAAATGTGCTGACTTCAATAGAAATCTGCACTTTTAGAATTGGATGTAGAAACGGACAGCCAGTGAGGTTTGCTTCTAGTTCAGTAAGCTTCACAGAGTTAGCAAAACCAATGCAAGCACCTCAAATTCTGCCATGGTAAATATGCTACGGTATAGTCATTATTATTGCCATTTATATAGTGCCAACAGATTCCGTTGCGCTTTACAATAGGGGGGGGATTTAACTATAAATAGGGCAATTACAAAATTTTTTACAGGAACGATAAGTTAAAGAGGACCCTGCTCAAATAAGCTTTCTGCATACTTCCCATTTGATTAGCACATTGTAGAAGGACTGCAATGGCTGGTTACTTTGTGATCAAAGTTACATGATTTTAGTTTTATGTAATGCCCTAGTAAGAAGCAACTGGTCAGTCTTGTTATGGAGACACCAACTGGAACATATTACCCCCTCTCTAACCCATACCCACTTTATCCTGGAGGAAGCCATGTAGTCTTAAGCAACATCACATGAGATGGGATGGACCGAGTATCAAAGGTACAGAATAGAAGACTAGTTAAGTCTTTGTAAAATGTCCTTTTCTCTCTCTCTTATTGGAACATTCTGCATGACACCACATCTCCAAATAAAAGATTGGCAACATGATATACATATATAATGTGCCATTTTTATAACATGAGAAAGGGTCACGTTTTCATTTAATCAATGTAACTTTTCATTGTACTAAACTAGTTTGTTCAGCTTCATTAAATAAATTATTTTGATAATTAATAAAAAGGAAGCAATTAATGTAAAGTCAATTTTATACTTGGTATTTAAGGTTATTATAATTTCAAATTGACATTTTTGTGAATATTAATTTCATAATTTAGTTAACCTATATTATAAAATACCTGCTAGATAGAGTACGATTTTTATAACAGAGCCAATAGAAGTGGCAGGTATGTTAAGATACCTTCCACCCTTCTCAATGAGATGCAATACATTTTTATTTTTTTTACAAATACAGTGGAGTGCATCTTCTTCTTAAATGAATTGAATTAACCCTAATTTACACTATTCTTTGTTTTCCCCTCTACACACAAAGGCAAGGTGAAAATTAAAAATAAATGCACATACTGGGTCCAGTTTTTTTTTAACCTTTAGCCTAAAATATGCAATTCACTTTTAATTATCCCCCAGTTACTGGTTTGAGTAAGCCCATTAGTTTATTATGTGTAAATTAAAATTACTTACTGGATTCTGGTCCTCTAGACTGTCAAAATAAAATATGGCAGCCTCTTCTGCAGAGACATTTCCAGTTAGAATAAGTGCCTAAACAGAAGAAAGAAAGGGATGAAGGGTGATCAGATAATACAGTTTAGTCTGTCTTGAACATACAAATGCTTCAATACACAAAAATTATAAAAAATGTTTTTTTTTTTTTTTTTTTTAAGTGAATAAATATTTACCTTTTTGGCCTCTTCTTCAGGAATGTCAAGATCTTTAAGCTGCTGTAAATAGTCTACATTAACATTCATTGTTCCCTCTGCCGTCTCCGAGCTTTCCTGATCGCATGTCTCCATTAGATCTTCAACGAAGAAGAAAAAAAAAAAAAAGTTTACATTTCTCAGTATTGCTTGGTATATACGTTTTGAATACAATTTGTTGAGAATATATTTTCTACATAGTAAAAAGTAGACAGCAAACTAAACATACACCCCATTAAAACATAGTTAATATTAATTTGTTTTCTCTCTAGTATCTGTGGTAGTCAGATCTACTGTTTTGCTCAACAAATATCCCTCCAATGTGATGCGAGATAGTACATGAAAAAAAACAATGGAGTGCCGTATGTAGGATTCACGTGTACATGCATACCACCTCCACCTCCTACATCAAGCATGTCAAACTCGCGGCCCACAATGAATATTTTTGCGGCCCAGCGAGCCGCGAGTTTGCCATGCTTAGTAAAGCAGAGTAGGCAACTGCTCTCCCCACATTACAGGTGTCTACTCTGCCAAAATTACCCAGCCGGAGAGGAGAAGTCTGTGGGAATGGGGTGTTCCTACCGCACATATTTACACACAAACACACTGCATCAACTACAGAAACACACACAGAAATATTCTTGAAAGCATCAAAAAAAAATATGACATTTATATTTTGTACATTTACCACTTAATAAATAAAAAAAAAAAAAAAGATTTGCAAAAATTTTTTTCCTTTAAAAACAGTAAATGTACAGAATAAAGATAAGCTATCGTCTTTCGGCCTGAAAGTTCACAGATTTTCGGTAACAGCTCTAAAAATCGATATCGGTTGATCCCTGATAGAGAGGGGTGCTGGGATTTAGTATAGAGGGGAGGGGGTATGCGGAATTTAGTACAGAGGGGGGTGTGGGGACAATGAATTAGTACGGAAGAGGGGGGACAGGACTCTAACCTCCTGCACTGTGCATGCCCCCTGTACCCTCCTGCGCTGTGCATGCCCCCTCTGACCTCCTGCGCTGTGCATGCCCACTGTGACCTCCTGCGCTGTGCATGCCCACTGTGACCTCCTGCGCTGTGCATGCCCACTGTGACCTCCTGCGCTGTGCATGCCCCCTCTGACCTCCTGCGCTGTGCATGACCCCTGTACCCTCCTGCGCTGTGCATGCCCCATCTGACCTCCTGCGCTGTGCATGCCCCCTCTGACCTCCTGCGCTGTGCATGCCCCCTCTGACCTCCTGCGCTGTGCATGCCCCCTCTGACCTCTCCCTGCGCTGTGCATGCCCCTCTGACCTCCTAAACTGTGCATGCCCCTCTGACCTCCTGCGCTGTGCATGCCTCTAACCTCCTGCGCTGTGCATGACCTCTAACACTCCTGCGCTGTGCATGACCCCTCCCAACACTCCTGCGCTGTGCGCGAGCCCTCTAACCTCCTGGCTGTGCATGACCCTCTAACCTCCTGCGCTGTGCAAGCCCCCTGTACCATCCCGCGCTGTGCATGCCCCCTGTACCCTCCTGCACTGTGCAAGCCCCCTGTACCCTCCTGCACTGTGCATGCCCCCTGTACCCTCCTGCACTGTGCATGCCCCCTGTACCCCCCTGCACTGTGCATGCCCCCTGTACCATCCTGCACTGTGCATGCCCCCTGTACCATCCTGCACTGTGCATGCCCCCCTGTACCATCCTGCACTGTGCATGCCCCCTGTACCCTCCTGCGCTGTGCATGCCCCCTGTACCATCCTGCACTGTGCATGCCCCCTGTACCCTCCTGCGCTGTGCATGCCCCCTGTACCCTCCTGCACTGTGCAGGCCCCCTGTACCATCCTGCGCTGTGCATGCCCCCTGTACCCTCCTGCACTGTGCATGCCCCCATCCTCTAGTGACTCGTTGTACCTTCTATTCCCCGCACTCTGGCACAGAGCTCTCAATCTTTGCTCCTCCTGATATAGATTGATTGGCAGTGGTCTCTCTCCCCTGTGTTGGGTCCCCGGTGGTGCGAGCTCTATACTCGGCTCCCGTGTCTCTGTTCGGGATGGCGCTCTCAGCTCTCCAGCAGTTGCTCAAGAACAAGATGATTACCAGAATCACGTGACAGGAAGCGCAGGGTATAGAGTGCGGTCCAGGAGGCAGCCACTATCGGCGCAGGTGATGTAAAACAGAGCTGCGCCCTCTGGTGGTTGGTGGTGGTATTGCCAGACTATAACACTCACTGGCAGGGTCACTAAAAACTGAATTTAAAAGGACACTATAGTCATCAGAACAACTACAGCTTAATGTAGTTGTTCTGGTGAGTATAATAGCCCCCTTCAGGCATTTTCATTTAAACACTGCCTTTTCAGAGAAAAGGCAGTGTTTACATTGCCCCTAGGGAAACCTCCAAGTGGTCACTCTTCAGATGGCAACTGGAGGTGCTTCCTGGCTCAGTGCTGCACAGTAGGCAGCCCTGCCGTTCAGCGTTCACTGAATTTAACTCATAGAGATGCATTGATTCAATACATCTCTATAAGGATTTCCTGATTGCCCAAAATTGTATTTGGCCCCGCCCCCGCCAATTAAATGCTTTCCCTATGGGCCATTTGCTGATGATGATGTCACAAATGAGATGAGACACGTGGAGGAGCGGGGGAGGGGAATCAGACACATGGAGTAGATGGCAGAGTTGATGAGACATATGGAGGGGCTGTAGGGAGAATGAGACACATAAGGTGGCTTGGGAATGGGCATGGGCTACTGTTTTCAGAGGGACAGTCTGTGTTTTGAATTCCGTCCCATTGTCCCAGGTTGGTTCTCTGGTTTCCTTCTTCAGGGCTCATTAGGGATATGTCCCCAGCCAGCACATTGTGGACACATCATTAGATGTGTTCCTGCTGTGCTGAGGGCACTAGGACCATGCCGGTAATGCTTTAGCGGCGTTGTCTGCACCGCAGAGCCAAATTAGCATTGCCCAGGGCCACAATATTGCTGAGTCTTGTGGGTGGGTGGGTGGGTGGGCGAGGCTGAGAGCTGTATGCGGGTGAGGAGAATGTGTCTGTGTGTGCAATTAGAGTGTTGTGCTTGATGACTGAATTTTTTGTGTGAAAGAGGCTGAGTGTTATGTATGTGAAAAGAGAAAAGGAAAACCAGCAAACACTGATAAACAAAGTAAAAATGGGAAAACAACCTGCTATATGAATGAAATGCAACCCTGGTACAATGTATCCAGGATAAAGTAGAGATTCTAAAGCCAGAAATTACAAACAGTACATAGTGTAATACAATAGGAAAAAGTCAAAACAGTAATAAAGTTTAATGGTATTGCACTTACACTTAAAAGAAGTAAACAGGCATATCTCCACATAGGTGGTATAGTGTATGGGGATCTGCTTCTTAAGTAGAAGGTACAGCCCAATAAGCAAAAAAAACCCATAAAAACATGCCAATAAAACTAAATAAAAAGTAGAATAAAATTTCTCTGATAGTCCTAGGTTATCCAACGCGTTTCGTCCTTGGTATAGGACTTCCTCTACACTTCTATCTATATGATGACGTTTGTCTCTTTGTTTTAAATACCTCGCGGTGAGTAGCAAATGATTTCCACGTGTATTTGGCGTGCATCCCACCGTGGAACGCGCTGATGTATTTCCTGTTTCAATTGTGTCCTATTTGGCTTTCTGCAGTGTGCGTTCCACTGTGGGGGCAGTGTATCTCCACCAAACACACTCAGCAATACCATCCATTGTTGACCATTTAACATTAATGAAGCTGTAAGAGTTATCTAATGTTTGAAGCAAAATGAATACATCGGTTTTTCTAAGTCTGATTGTGTTTTATTTTTATATGACACACATATTAAATTTATGTATTTGACCCAAGATGTGCCATTTTTACAAGAAGAAAGAAAAATATATACATAGGAATAATTATTTTACACCCTCTTTCTGATCGTCTAGTTGCTTTACTCAGTCTCTTTCACAAAAAGGTTTTTTCTCTAAACCAGGAATTGTATAGGAGTGAAAAGGGAACTAGAAAATTTAGGTCAAAATAGCCAAATTGGGAAAATAGCTGAGTTTGAGAGTTTTTCTCCTCTGTTTTGGTTTATAATTATAGATTTCCTTTAGAATTATCTACAAGTCACAGTACAATGAATGAATAAAACCTCAAGGGGTCAGTGTCTACTGCAGTCCATCCCATTGTCGCTCATCAGTTGTCCAGCATCTGCTTCTAATTTAGACCGCACAGCTGCCATCTATTGGTGAAAGTGGGTATATAGACACTGCTCTCTTTCTGTGTCAAAATAAATGGAATATAATGTATGCTGCCATGGTTACAACTACCATTAAATGGTTAGTTGAAGTAAACAAAGGAACATACGTTTTTAATGTAGTATATATAGACGAATAATTTTTTAAAAATTGACGAAAAAGAAAATAAAAACAAAAAAGCCTGAGGTGTGCCATTGGAAATACTTAATGGTTCTGTTGCAAGCAGACATCTTCCATACCAGGATAAGAAGCTCTAGTCAGGAGTGTGTCATTCTATGCTATGATCTTATCCCAAAATCTCAAGTCCAGCAGGGGTTTATGGATAGCTTGTTTATTCCCAAACTTCAGTTCCATTTTGTCGCTGCCTACAGTTTAGACACCTGACAACTTTTCGTTGTAAAGATCCAGGAGTGGGGTGCGCAAGCCAGAAAGGAGGAGGTAACATAAAGTGAGAAGAGTCGGCATGTAAGCCTGGCAGAAAATAATCCCAAATTCAGGATGGTCCCAGCAGTCTATTCTTCATGCACACTGTTTACAGAATAGGTACAAAACTGACACAGGCCAGGTGAGTTGCCTCATAGCACCACTGGGTTTTACTTATCTGTGTTGCTATAAGTCACTCATATACAAGAGAGTGAGCTCTGGATGCTTTAAGCCCAGTACAAAGAACTTAAAGTCCTCACTGCTTAAACTGACCCTTTGCGCTCAGACAATCCTACAACTAAGAGACAATACAATAGAAGTATCAGATGTATTTCAGTAAACCATGCATTTGCGTTTTTAAACTTTTTCAGAAAAGTGTACAGTATAGTTTTCTCACATTTGCTGTGTAGACTGCTAACTCACTTTATTTAACTCACTGTTATCCAAACTAGTCTGTACACTTTACAAATAACATATGCAGAGTCTTCAGTGAATATATGGAACCTTCAAACTCCCTTCTGACTTTAAACTCCCTTGCAGTATACAGTAGCATGAATCAGAATCAGTATCCAGAATCAATACTGTTCAGGGGCTTATATTCATCAAACCAGGAAATATGGAGAACTGACAGCATCATTGTGTATTTTAGGGATAGTTGGATTAACACAAAGCAACCAAAGGCAGCCACATCCTGGCACTGTAGCTGCTACAGCACACTGTAGTGGTTATGGTGCTTGGAGTGTTCCTTAAAGTAAAAGGTACAACAACTAATCCCAAGTCAACAAATTTCTTCTGAGCCTGCAAAATTAATATTTAATCTTTATTATAAGCTTGGATACAGTAAAAAATAATAGTAATCGAGTTAGTCATATTCAATATTTAGGGTATATTTATATTGTGATGAAAATAAAACAATATTGTTCTTTCTCTTCAGCATTGTAGCCAGGGGTGCTGTAGGCATTTTTCTGCACTGGCACGTTTTTGAGGAGCATATTCCAACATCGGAAGAAGAAAACTGGCGAACATTAGGGCCTCATTCATTTGCCACTTATGTCTGTTCACAAGAGTGTCGTAGAGACCACAAGGGTATAGATAAGGGATATGCAGAAGGTCCCCTGTAAGATGAGTTCAATAAAAAGACAAAAGTAAGAACTGGTTGCACTGAACCGGTGGTGACCAATCTGTTGAACATCAACTGCTGTTGAGCTACAATGCTTCCTCAAGGACATTCAGCAAATGACAAACAAATGCAAACAGTAAATGTGCCTTCAATGGGTGAAATCCAAAGAAGTAGAAGTGCAACCAGGGACTTGCCGACTTTACGGGCTGCATGCACAATGGAACTCAGAAATTCCGCGTTCAGGTTGTCGGACACTTGCACAGACATCGTGGCACTGTGGACATGATGACGTCATCCCACCCGGCATGAAGCTATAGGAAATTGAGAATATAAAGCACCTGGAAGGAGTGAGAGTCAATAGAAGTCCAAGAGGAGCAATTTTAAGGGAGGGGGGTTATATTTACTGTTTTTACTTGTTTGTCAATTGCTGAATGTCCCCAAGGAAATCTAGTAAAATGAAACGCGTTGGATGGCCTGTGGTGACTTGTTTTACTGAATATGCTGAGTTTTAAACCTACATACATAGGCGTGCGCAGCCTATTGCATTAGGGTGTGCACCCTAAAGCACAAGCACACACCGCATATATATATATATATATATATATATATATGTATGTATATATATATATATATGTGTATATATATATATATATATACACACATACACACACTGCTGTGTGTGTGTGTGCTGTGTGAGGGTGCTGTTAGTGTGATGTGTGTGTGACGATGCTGGTAGTGTGCTATGTGGGTGAGGGTGTTTGTGTGTGCGTGCTTGTGAGGGTGCTGTTAATGTACTGTGTGTGAGGGTGCTGTTTGTGTGTGAGGGTACTGTTAGTGTGCTGTGTGTGCGTGAGGGTGCTGTTTGTGTAATGTGTGTGTTTGTGAGGGTGCTGTATGTGTGTGTGGGTGCTGTATGTGTGTTGGTGCTGTGTATGTCTGTGGGTGCTGTATGTGTGTGGGTGCTGTGTATGTCTGTGGGTGCTGTGTCTGTGGGTGCTGTATGTGTGTGGGTGCTGTATGTGTGTGGGTTCTGTATGTGTGTGGGTAATGTGTATGTGTGTGGGTACTGTATACCTGTGGGTGC
>OW240919.1:119361051-119402603 GCA_933207985.1 Pelobates cultripes
ATATTTACTGTTTTTACTTGTTTGTCAATTGCTGAATGTCCCCAAGGAAATCTAGTAAAATGAAACGCGTTGGATCGCCTGTGGTGACTTGTTTTACTGAATATGCTGAGTTTTAAACCTACATATAAGTGAATAAATATGTTTTTTGGATATTTTACAAACTACTGTTATTGCCATTAATTTGTTCTCTTCCATCCATGTTCCCCAAAATTTAGTGGAGTGATATTTGACCCACTGGAGGCACATTACAAATCTGCACTTTTTTTCAAGACACATTTTAACTGAATAAGTGTGAGTGGCCAATTGGAATAATTTATGAATTGGTGTTACTGAGTTACATGCTATATTTTGGTTGTCTGTTATGTTTTTTTTTTTTAGAATATCATGCCCTGTGTATTGTGTATATATTTGCTTTTCGAGAGAAGAGGAAAAGTCTCGGGTTATATGTCTTTATACCAAGGAAAGTTTAAAAAAAAATTAAAAAATTCAATCTATTCATCACATTTGCACTATGGAAAAAACATTAGAAACATGTTTAACATTTCAAACAATTAAGTCCTTTATCAAACTTGACAAAAAAGCTGGACTCTTCTTGCACTTCCTTCAGGTGCTGCTTGAAGAATACAGAAGTGAACTTGTCATTAGCCAATCTAACTAAGGAGAGCAATGATAAGATAAGAGTGCAGGCTGTGGCTTAACACAGCACTCATAGCCTATCACTGTCACCCAAGTTAGTACAAGCTAGTGGAGAAGTTCACTATAGACTACTGGCACCATAACCAGTACAATGGGTTTTAGTGGTTACGTATCTAATTTAATATGTTTTAGACTAAATGGTTATGGTTATTGCAAACATATTTAATGGTTTTTTTTCCCATGATAGATTTTTAAATGCTGGTCACAAAATATTTTTCTGGTTGTCCTCAAAGCCTAAAAAAATATGCACTAAACTGTGAATGATCAGAAATTCACCAGTGAATTGCAAATTTAGAGCCAAAGTTGCCTTGTATATTGTTTTTCCAATTCACCTATTTTGGTTAATTTGCAGTTCCATGGTTAATTCTCAATACGTCACAGTTTAATGAAAAATACTATCAGTTTAGAAACCACTGTAGATATTAAATCAAGGATGTTGCTCATGTTCCTCAAATGTTGTAAACAGCAAATATCTAAGGATAACTGACAATTAGCTGGAACTGACAATTTCTTGTTCCCTCATCTCAGTGAGCTTTAATGAAGTGTTTACTTGGGCCAATAATGCTGCGGAGGTAAGTTAAAAAGCACACTTAGATGCACGGCCTTTCTGTGTACAGGGTAACTTCTCCACTCCATGATGCGTTTGGCATCTACAGTGAAATGTCAGATGGGCACATTCTCACTCGGGCAATTCTTCCATAGTACCATATGCATGCATCTTCCCACACTCTGTTGTGATGAATTTAATTTGCATTCCATGCCCAGGCAGTGCCTTGAGAGGCAGACAGGCCATATAAATTAAAAAATAAACTGATGAGATATTTTAAATCAAATAACACAACAACCCATTGTTAACAGTGCATAAATCTCACAAGAGACCGTTCTGCTTTAACAAAGTTCTCTTGCGATATTATTTACTGTAAACATGAGAGATTTCTTACTATTACCTTGCTTGTTGAAAAAAGTTGTTGAATTGTTTCCAGATAATGCAATTTTTGGTGGGATACGACCAAGAAGTTCAATTATGCAAGCAATATGATCTACAGTGAGAGAGAAAATAGTTAGCTGGGGTAGTATTTTATGGGAAGCAGTCAGAGCCGGACTGGGAAAAAAATTTGGCACGGCATTTTTTAATTGCAGCAGCCTACTAAGAAGGGGGTGGGGCAGAGAAGGTGTATTTTGTCATCACCAATGACAAGCACGCCTCCTTTCAAAGTGAGCATCTCTTCCAGGGCAGACGATGCGCAGAGCTCTGGTGAAGAGCTCTAGCATGAGAAAAAGGTCCTGTATTTGTTCTGCACAGCGCAAGCAAATTTAATAACATGCTTGCACTGTGTTTCCTTGCAACCTGTCTCTAGTGTCTCTATAAATGGGATACCAGGAGAAAAAAAGAGTCAGGAAAGAGTATTGTGCGTGTGTTTGGAGCCTGCTTGTGGGATTGTGTGTGTGTAGAGTGAGCTGATTGTAGTGTGGTATTGTGTAATAAGGTCGTTTTTAGTCGTGGTGTAATGTAATGTATGTGTGGCTGGGGGCTGTAGAGAGTGTGTGTGTATAGGGGATGTAGCAAGTGTGTGCATACGTGCTATAGTGTGTGTGTATAGATGATGTAGTGTTTGTAGGGATTGTAGAGAGTGTGTGTTTAGGGAATGTAGTATGTGTTTGCTTACAAGAAATCTAGTGTGTGTGTGTATAGGGGATCCAGGTGGGTACTTCAGGAATGTAGTGTGTGTAGGTGGTGCAATGTGTGTGTGTGTGTGTGTATATATATATAGGGGTCTAGTGTGTGTTTGAGGGACCCAGAATGTGTATAGGAGATCTAGTGAGTGTGTGTATATAGCGGATTCAGAGTGTATATAGGGATCTAGTGTGTGTAGATGATCCAGAGTTGGGTAAGGGATCTATTGTGTGTCTGGAATTAGGGGTGCAGTATGAGTGTGAGGGGTACAGTGTGTGTGCGAGGGGTGCTGTAGTATGTATATATATATATATATATATATATGTTTGGAAGTATTGTGTGTGTGAGTTGTGCAGTGTGTTGGAGGGTTCTGTGTGTATGTGTGAGGGGTACAGTGTGTGTGAGTGAAGGTTGCAGTGGGTATGTGTGAAGGGTGAAGTGTGTGTGTGTGTGAAGGGTGCAATGTGTGTGTGTGTGTGGTGGGTAGTGTGTGTGTGTGAGGGGTGTAGTGTGTATGTTACGGGTGCAGTGTGCATGTGAGGAGTGCAGTATGTGTGTGTGTGGGGGTAATGTGTGTGTGTGTGTGTGAGGGCAATGTGTGCGTGAGAGGGAGCTGTGTGCGAGGGTGATGTGTGTGTGAGGGTAATGTATGTAAGAGAGTTGTGTGTGTGAGGGGGATGTGTGTGAGAGTGCTATGTGTGAGGGTAATGTGTGTGTGGGTAATGTGTGTGTGAGAATGCTGTGTGTGAGGGCGATGTCTATGAGAGTGCTGTGTGTAAGAGTGCTGTGTATGAGAGTGCTGTGATGTGTGTGTCTATATGTTAGGAGGGATTGTGTGTTGGGAGGGAACCCTCCCCCCCAAAAAACAGGCATTATATTCCCCCCTCCCTTCTTACCTGTAGCCTGGGAGGGGGGACTGTGCTGCCATCTCTGGTGCTGCTAGAGGTTAGTGAACTCTTGCCTGCAACGCTCTGGATCTCACAAGAGGAACCATCTTGCTCTATCTTGCAGCTCCGTCGGGTCCTCTCTCCCTCCTTCCCCAGCCGACGGCAGCTTGATAGTGATAGTAGGCCGGTGAGGGAGATCTTTGATTTCCCTACTGGCCCGTCATGGAATGCAGCGGATAGCACGGGCCCTGCATAGACCGGCAGGGGACATCTTGTGATCTCCCTTGCCGGCCTCGGCCCATGGCCATCGTGGCCCGCCGGGCATTTGCCGGGTCTTCTCTCCCTTCCTCCCCAGCCGACTGCAGCTTGATAGTGATAGTGGGCCGGTGAGGGAGATCTTTGATCACCCCACCGGCCCGTCATGGAATGCAGCAGGGTCGACGCTTGGATAGCCCAGGTCTGTGATCTCCCCTGCTGGCCTCGGCCCATGGCCATCATGGTCCGCCGGGCATTTTCCAGGTGTGCCCGATGGCAAGTCTGGGCCTGGAAGCAGTTGTTATGCATGATGTGTTTGTGTTTGATTGCTTGGATGTATGCACATACACTGCCACATACATACATACATATATACACACACACACACATAAACACACAGATGCACACTTATAAACACAGTGACACATACACACAAATTCATATACACACTGACACATACCTACACATAGATAAAAACACCAACACATACACAAACACTAACACAGAGATACATATACTGGAATAAGCACACACCCTGTTACACAGATATACACACACACATGCACACCCTGACATACACATACACACACACACACACAAACAGATGCACACACTGACACACACACTAATGTACATCCTGACATACACACATACACTGACTTATGCACACTCCAAAACACACACACATATACACACACACACACACACACACACACAATCTGACATACATAAACACAATACATCTTATAATCGAAAGGAACAATGCTAAAAGTGGAATCCTGTTATGCAATAGCAGGTTGGTCTTCAATCACTC
Source organism: Pelobates cultripes (assembly GCA_933207985.1). NCBI lineage: Eukaryota > Metazoa > Chordata > Amphibia > Anura > Pelobatidae > Pelobates > Pelobates cultripes. Next base: position 119,365,379 of record OW240919.1, read on the forward strand.
TGGTGGTACCAATTGGTGAATTCAAACATGGACTTAATTATGGTCTTAGTGGGACCATCCAACAGATTTCAGTTTAAACACCCACAGATTTACCATACTCTTCCTCTCACATTCATTGGCAAAAGGAGTTTGGCATTAAGTGTTATACCCATAGTCTTATAAAGCATCTCTTACTAAGTCATGTCCCCAGTCAATCTACCTTACAAACTACATATCCTAAAACTAATGGGATTTTCATCATACCATCATTTCTTGAGAATGTATCACCAGCATGTGGCTCAAACAGATAGGATGAGGTAGCCATTTCAAATGCCTGTGGCAACAAAAAGCAGTAATTAAATTAAACAAATTCCTCTTTAAGTCTGCAGGCCATCCTATCTCTGTGATAGTAGCTGTATATTCAGAAAACAAGTGATACATTCTCACTACAAAAAAAGAATAGAATTCATAAGGGTTTAATCACAAAACACTGAAAATTAAACGAATAGTATAATGTTAGGAATACCAACCTGTCCCTAACTTTATAGGCCCCCCCATTGGCCTATTAAGGGGTTAAAACCCCTTTTTAACTTGCCTCTTTACTGCGTCAAGGCTCCCTCTGTGCTGGCTAGGTCTCATGTGATGTCACAGTGATGGTGGAACTTAGTGTGCAAGTGCGGTGAGCCACGCGCACGCATTAAAACTTCCCTATAGGAAAGCATTGAATCAAAGCAAATCAAATGCAAAGACATCCAGCGTTGTGTAATAGAGTAAAACTTAGTTAGGGACTCGGAAGCAACTCTAGCGTCTCCACTAGAGGTGGAGTTAACCTTGGAATGTAATCATGTTTGACAAAATACTGAGACACTGCACCCACTGCCTTTGCTTCAGCAGAAATAGTGAACTTTTGGCATCTTTTCTGACTTTGGTATAAATATATCTACAATCATCACTACCTGAATTACAAATAAAATGCCTGGGTCAATGGGCACATTCACTATCTGGGTGAGGGGAAAAGAAAGTCTAGTTTATATCTAGGCATATCTAAAACCTGGGGGGAAATTAAAATGCCGGTGTTATAGATAGGCATATATACTAGCTGGGTAAGAATTAGAATGCCTGGCTCAATATGCACCCGAGATAAATAATGAAATATAACATAGCCAGATAAATAAAACAACACTATTAGGGTTATTTACTAAAATGAGAATTTATAGTGAATTGGTAGTGACTTTAAAATTTAAGGCCATAGTAGCCAAATTAGACGCATAACTTGCTATTTTTCAATAGCTGAGAATCTTCTAGCTTAACTATCTAAAATTTGAAGCGGAACTGTCACTGTCTGGGGACTTTGAAAAGACCCCAGCAGTGACGTCGCAGCTGGTGGTCCAGTGGGGACATGGAAAGGTGAGTTTAACTTACCTGAGTCGTTCCTCGTGGGAACTGCCAGGATCCGACACCACTGCAGTATGCGTGAGAGTAGAGCATTAAGGTATATGGAGGATCCCACAAGACTGTGGAATCCTCCACAGACAAGAGTGACAAGAAGTGTCAAGCGTAGGAAAAATACGGAGACAAAGTAGTCCCTACTTTGTCTCAGTATCTCTTTAAACTAGATTGGAATTTCATTGAAAATTCAACACAGTCAGTATGAGTATTTCATAAAGTTTCTATCTTTATGAAATATTCAATTTGCAAGGAGAGGGGGTGACAGTGCTGCTTTAAGTTTGACATTTTGAATTTCACTTTTTCAGTTTAGAATAAACCAGTTTAGAATAAACCTGTGTGTAAGAAATAAAGTAGCTAGGTCGATATGCATTCATTATACTGTAGGTGGATGTGAAATATAATATCTATGTTAGTACGAAGATATGAAAGATAGGCCAATGTGTAGGCCAATATTCATATATAAGTAACAAAGTATTCATATATAGTAACAAGGTTAATCACTTAGGTGAAAATTGTTAAGAATTTAAAATGAATTCATAGTGAATTTTAAATTCAAGTTCAAAATAGCTCATCTGGAAAAATTCTCCAAGTCACATTACTCGGGTTATAAAACAAAAGCTAACATAAATATGCATACATTAAATATGGGGCAAAAATAATATACACTATACCATCTGAATTTAAAAAAATACCCACGTCAACAAATATGCAGATTATGTAGATGAAAAATAATATGCCCAGGTCAATAAGAAAACATATTACATAGGGGAAAATAATATGCCAAGTTGATATCTATGAATATATCTGAGTAATATGTAAAAAATGCCCGGATCAGGCAAAAGCCACAGAACTTGATGAGAAATAATATGTCTGGATGTATACATATTGTATTGTGAAAAATTTAATTCCTGAGTCAATATGCAAAACATATTACATGGGTAACATTTACAGTGGCTGGGTCAATATGCATATATACTTACTGGGAGAGAAATAAGAGGCTCAAATCAATAAATCACTATGCATACATACACAAACAATAGTTCTATTATATACCAAATATAACCGTATACATTAATAAAAAGTGATATTATACCATGCACGCTGTGCTCCATATATCTGCAGGGGTACTATATCCTGTTCCCAACAGAACCTCCAGTGCCCTGTATTGCTGGGTTTGGATCTCCTCAGAAAACGGCTTATACTGCAATAAACAAAGGTCATATTCAGACAAAAATGTCACATAGCCAGAGGTAATCTCTCCTATCAATACAATGTTGCGGTACTCTGTAATATTTGGTGTGGGTGGTGGACAAAGTTTTTATTTGAAAACTATTTATTATGCAGCCCTAGTCACCCCTCCCTGCATGTTTACACTTCTAATGTTTACACTTCCTTTATTGCAAATTCTGTTTAATTTAAATTCTCTTATCTTCTGCTCTGTTAATAGCTTGCTATACCAGACAGGAGCCTCCTGTATGAAATTAAAGGATAACTATAGGGTCAGGAACACAAACATGTAAAACTCACATTATTTCCAGCGTCGCACAGGTCTGCCGGCACCGCCCCCGCCCCCTTTGTGACATCATCGAAATGGCCGATATTTAGCCAATCGAATGCTTTCCCTATGGTAAAGCATTGGATTGGCTAAAATCAGCATGGGGCGGGGCCAAATCCTGTTTTGGCCAATCAGGACCTCCTCATAGAGATACATTGAATCAATGCATCTTTATGAGGAAGATTCAGTGTCTCCATGCAGAGCGTGGGGACGCGGAACGGCAGGGCTGCTTATCTGAGGAGTGACCACTTGGAGGTGTCCCTAGGGTCAATGTAATCACTGCCTTTTCTCTGAAAAGGCAGTATTTACATGAAAATGCCTGTAGGTAATGATTATACTCACCAGAACAACTACATGAAGCTAAAGTTGTTCTGGTCACTATAGCGTCCCTTTAAAGTTCAATTTACAGTGCAGGGGAAATATTTTAGTGAAAGTGAAACCAATTTTTTGTAGGCTGTGTGAGTCACAGCCAGGGGAGGTGTGGCAAGAGCTGCATAAACAGAAACAAAAGTGAATTAACTCCTAAATTGCAGTAAAACTTCAGAGACAATACCTATACACAAACACTGTTTCACTAAGCTAAAGTTGTTTTGGTGACTATAGTGTTCCTTTAAGTATAATACATACAATGGTGGATCACACGTCTTGATGTGTCTAAAAAGAAACATAAAACCATATAGTGCAATATTGTCTGTAAATATATTAATATGGATTACATCATCATGTACTCACAAGCCTGGAGCCAAATAATATCATATGGCTCCCATGAATAGCGCAGTGGGACTTTTGAATGGGATGTCCCCGTCCGTCTTCTGGAGGCTCTTGTAATTCTCAAGCAGCATAGGAATAAATCTCTTTGCCAAAGCCGTCTGTTGCCAAATGCAGTTTTGTGTTCTGCTCCAAAGTATGACGATATGGAAGTATTAACAACTGGCCATATAACACAGGAAATTAGGCACAATGTCCCAGGTGAAGGTGCAGTACCAAGAGCATCCCAGTGTGAGGTATAACTTTCTCAAGAGATATCATATCATATCTCTTGAGAAAGTTATATCTCACACTGGGATGCTCTTGGTACTGCACCTTCACCTGGGACATTGTGCCTAATTTCCTGTGTTATATGGCCAGTTGTTAGATGTGTGATCCACCATTGTATGTATTATACTTTTGTGTTTGTTAGAGTAGTCTAAGGGGTCCCCACTCAGGTGGTCTTTAGCATTCTTTGCTATCACATGCATTCACTTTTGCTCACTGTATACATCTTGTTTTTATTGATAGTGTTCCTTTAAGCCATTTTTGGAAACACCTAGTGGTGCTTTCCTGAGACTGTATTTCTTTGCTTATGGTTCTATTCTCCATAGCAACTGTTACCTCTCACCTTTGCAGAAACCATTTTTACCTGTCTTCATATGTATTAGCTCCTAGATAGGATTGTCTGTAATTATTCTTAACCTGCCAGTTTCTATTTTCAACAATGCTATTCTCTCATTTATTTCTCTTTGTTTGAATATAGTTAGTTTAATGTTTCCCTACTTTTTATGTTACCTCAGGCCTTACTTAGTTACTATAGCCTCCATTTTGTGTTGTATCAGTCATGATGTGGTGTATTGTGTCTTCTTTATGTCACCTTAATGTGGTGATTAATAATTCAGCAACCTGTTATTATACTGCCTCATTCATTTGCATGTCATTTTGTTCCATTGTCTTAGTAACTTCACTCATTTGGTTGATGAGTGAGTTGTGGTCTGTGAATAGAGTTTAGCTCTCTGTTAAGCTCTGTAGGGGAACACTGAGTGGGGACAGAACAAATAATAAATGTATAGGCAGTTATAATACAAATTCTAATACCAAAAGTAATCCCGTTTCACCATCAAAAGGCTTTTGGAGAATACCATACCACAGACTTATCTTTCTTTGATGTAAGGTATAGCATCAAATACAATAAACCGGACATTGAATGGAGCTTTCCTAAACCAATTTTCATTCTTTCTCAATGATCTCATTTTTGTGTACCTTTTTTTAATTATTACTAATATTTGCATTATTTGTGATACATTCTAAATTAGTTGTAATCATTGTATATTAATAAATGTGTATGATAATAAACTATTAAGTTTCAGTGCATGGTGTCTATTGGTGTACACTGTTTTAATATTTTGCATTAAAATGTAATTCTTGCAACTACCATATTGGAATATTTTGTATTCAGAAATTGTTACACGTTAAGTTTTATGGACATACTTACAACCCAGCAGGCACTGCCTAGGTCAGCAATTTTAACCCCCAGCATGTCCGCATTCCCGGTCTCAAAAAGGTGAGTGAGGAAGTTCACACTGGCTCCTAAAATAGAATTGACAATAACATTAACTCAGTTTTTAATTTTTCTCTAAAAAGGACATTCTAAGCACAAAAACCAATACATCTTAATAGTGACCAGTGGTACCTCATCCTTAAGACCATTTATTTTTGAAGGTCTTCACACAGAGCATGAGGATGCTGAATGCCACTAAGGCTTCTCATAGAGAAGCGTTGGATTTACTACATGTGCCCAATGTCCCCATTGCTAATATTTGAGAATCAGTTAATTGCATAAAGGTAATCAGAATTCTAGGTGTCATAGGAGGACAGGCTGCAACGAGAAGAATTTCTCAGCAATGGATCACAGTTGGATTTTATGGCTAATTTTTAACCCTTTTTCATAAGAAGGGGTGACCCCAGTAATTTAAATTCTAAAAGAACACTGTAATGTTAAAAATAAATGTACCGTATCTATTATAAGCTTTTGAGTTGTTCTTTTATTTAGTGTCATGGCTAGTATAAATATGCCGATTATACAAAAGATATAATGAGACAATGAGTCTCATGTCACATGTCTGGCATGATTTTCTTCCCTCACTGTCTTTCTATATGATAACTAGTGTATTTCTATAGGGCAACTAGTAAGGCTACAATATGCATTACAGTAAAAAATAAATACAGTATATGAGATTGTGTGAAGCATAGAGGGGTCATTTGTTCTAAACTGGCTTGCTATACACAATATTAAACTTACAACATGATCAATGGTCTCAAAGTTTATTCAACCAAAGTAAAATAACCCTAACATTATATAGGACCTAATAATAAAAATGACATATACCCAAGTTGTGGCTGCCAGTTTAATAGCATTTTTTTCTATAGTATTTTTAACTGCAATTACATTCAATGCCACAGAAAGCATCTTAAGTACAACTACCGTGATACTTTGGCAGCCTTAACAATGGCTGTAGTACTACAACTTCTCTGGACCTACAATGTGGACACCCCAGATATGTAACATTCCAACATGGGTGGATTCTATCTCTACTTCCTATGTGGCTCCATTTAAGTGATCACCAATATCTGCTGGAATGGAATAGCCATATGCTATGTGTTCCAAAAGAATGTTTGGACAACCACATACTGTAATTTCTCTGATTGTCCTGGATGAAAATACTACATTAGGTGGTAATTCACATAACTGTACCTGTTGCTGGACCTTCTATATTGTCTAATCTGTTTTGGTTCCATACAACCGCCTCCTCCATATATTGCTGTAGATTATCAGTATTCACACACACTAATATGTTCTCTGGTTTAATGTCTGTGTGAATAATACGACATTTCTTGTGAAGAAAGTTCAGACCTTTTAGCACCTGATGGGACCAAATATTATGTATTTAGGACAAAATGAGGCAACTGAGGCAAATGTGCATTTGTTGTCAGAACTAAATTCTTGGTCTATTTAATATTTAACTTTGACTCATTCTGACAAAAGAAAAGGGACATCTATTTAATAAAGAGATCCACATATATGGAGATAACATATAAAGATATTATTACAATGCTTAGTGTGATGAGGTATGTCCATAAGGAGGAGTGATATTGAAAGAAAGTTTGTTTTACAAGAAGAAGAATTATAGCAGATAGCATCAAAATAAAACAAACCAGACAGGAGCTTCTGGAAATTTAGAGTTAAACAGCCTGCTAATGTGAAGACAGTTAGATGAATCGAGAGGGTAATAAATCCACCTCATACTGAAAGGAAAAGGGACATAGTATTCATGAACGATAGTGACTTCTTCCTAACCATCAACTATCTTTTTTTCCCATCAGTTATCTCTTTTTTTTTTTCCATAGGCGAAACTCAGAATACAGAATGTTCGCTATTGCACTAACTGTTTTCTCGGGTATATGTTTTGGAGTTAAAGAATTCAGCCGAATAGCTGATTGGCCCAAATTCAGCTGAATTGCACAAATCTAGATAATAATAGTTTCCACAAATAAGTACTGATTAATGTTTTATTCTGTTTCAAATCTTTGTCAAGAAGACTAAGATTTTATCAAGAAGACTAGACAAGGCTTCCCCAAACTCCGGCTCTTTAGATGTTGCTGAACTACAACTCCCATGATTCTCAGCCTATCTATTTCATTCATAGAATCACGGGAGTTGTAGTTCAGCAACATCTGGAGGGCCTGGGTTTGGGGAAGTCTGGACTAGACAATCGTTCAAAGCTTTGCCTCCTAGTGGCACCTATCACTGTAGTATTTTGAGGTGTTTTCACTGGTTTTCTTGCATGCATATTTATCTGATGGAAAAAGAGTGTAAAACAAGATGAATTTTATGAGTGTTCACCAGTGGTTCTAGTGTGTCTGTTAATTTGCCAGTGCAACCTTCATCAATGATCACTCGACCCTAAACAATATCCATTATCTGAGAAGCATCATCTGAGATATTGCAGGTGGGCAAATATAAAATCTCTGCTCATACAAGGCTATACCAATAACCTAAAGACTTACACTGTTTAATGGTAGACTGTTTAATGATAGAGCAAGATGCCCTTTAATTGCTTTGAAGACATGCACATGCCCCATCAATGATAATGTAAAATACAAATGAATTAAGGTTCAAGATGTCTGATTTGCTCTCACCTGTTGGAGAATCCTCTTCACACATGTCATGGGAAGACCATTTGTACCATAATTCTTCATCAGATGTAATAGTGAAGGCCCAAGAAGTTCAAATACCAAGCATACATGTAAAACTGAGTTAAGGATTTACTAACGTCAACATTGGCTCATTTTTACATCAAGGGAACTATTTAGAGCAATGCTCTGTTTGCACACATCACCTGTGACTATGGTCCAGACAATATTCTATGTCCATTTTTATTCCTAGAACTTAAACTATAACCGTACTTCATGATATATTCCTAGAGAATACACTATATCCCTACTTCATTCCATATTCCTAGAGCTTACACAATGCACATACTTCATTCCATATTCCTAGAGCTTACACAATGCACATACTTCCTTCCATATTCCTAGAGCTTACACAATTCACATACTTCATTCCATATTCCTAGAGCTTACACAATGCACATACTTCATTCCATATTCCTAGAGCTTACACAATGCACATACTTCATTCCATATTCCTAGAGCTTACACAATGCACATACTTCATTCCATATTCCTAGAGCTTACACAATGCACATACTTCATTAGATATCAATAGAACTTAAACTGTATACGTACTTTATACTGTATCTATAGATCTTGCACTATATCCATACTCCATTTTCATCCCTACATTTCAGACTACATCAATACTTGTTTTCTATCACTATATTCATGCTTTGTTTCTATAGCAATAGAACTTACACTATACTCATACGTTGTTCTATATCATTAGAACTTACTTAATTCTATATCCATAGGACTTACATTATATCCATACTTCATTAGATATCCCTAGTACTTCCACTGTATCCATACTTCATTGTCCATACCCAGAAGGTATGCTATATCCACTCCTTTTATTTTATATCTAGAACTTAGATTGCCTTTTTTAATTCTACATCTATTCCTAGAACTTATACCATATCCATCTTTGAGAAAATAGCCCAAAGGTAGGATAAACCTAGCGTAAGGGATAGAGAAGGGTTACAGAGGTAATAAAGAGCATAACCCTAAAATACTGATATATGAAACACACTAAGGGGGATGGTTGGCTTCTAAATAAGAGAGCCACCCTCATAGGAATTACCTCCTAAGTAAAGAATCAATGTAAGGTAATCAACTTTATTAAGAGAAAGAAAATATGTATATAAAAAACGCTACCACACAAAAGAAATAATAATATTAATAATAATAATAGTGTAAATGTGTGACAAAAACAGTGATCAAACAAAGATAAAAGACTGCCAAAATAGTACCATAAATGTACACACTCTAGATGTAGACTGCACAGGTAACAAATGTAGCAGCTCCGTACTAATAATTGAGATAAACACACAGGTCACTCTGTGTAATACATATCCTGGATACTTAGACTAGTCTGTTACTTTTGTAGCATATCGGTCTTAATTATTAGTACTGAGCTGCTACATTTGTTACCTGTGCAGTCTACATCTAGAGTGTGTACATTTATGGTACTATTTTGGCAGTCTTTTATCCTTGTTTGATCACTGTTTTTGTCACACATTTACACTATTATTATTATTATTTCTTTTTGTGCTAGTGTTTTTTATACACATATTTTCTTTCTCTTATTTAGAAGCCAACCATCCCCATTAGTGTGTTTCATATATCTATATCCCTCTTTCATTTTCTATTCCTACAACTTACACTACACTGAACTTTTCCTTTAACTCTAACTTTAATTGAGCTTTTAATGGATTGAACTTAAAATGTCTAGGATTTGGTGGTCAAAATACAGAATCCACAACAATTCCCATGATGATATGCAAAAAACATTCAAGCTTTATTATTTTACAGTCTTAGTGCTGTCTGCCCTGACCTTTGACTCTGAAATTGCTGTTAACTGTACTCTGCTTAAATTGAACTTACAATATCAAGGATTTATCCTCTGTTTAAGACAAGGGTGTTCATAAAGTAGACCCCAACTATTGCAGAGCTACAACTCCCATAATGCTTTGCAAACCTTGTGAAGCATCTCACTACATACGACACACTGTACCTACTATTTAGAGTGATTTGCTGTTCGTTCTAGTCGTGGACTAAACCTATGTTAGAATTAATTACATTAGTTTAATCATTCTATAAAAACATTCAACTTACTCAGGTTCCCATTCTGTTGGGGATATATGTGTGCAATTCCCACAATAGCTGCACAATTTCTATTTTAACAAATAAACCCCAATAAACAGCAAATTCCATTGGAGTACATTCTTCCTTTAGCACTCCATTTATCCTGTGATCCCTATGCAGAATGCAGCTGCAATGTCTTTGTTCATATTGAACATGGCATTCACTAATGTTGTTCTGTTATGAATTTGGCAGCACATATAAAACAAGTGCTTTGTAACATATTAAAGGACCACTATAGGGCCAGGAAAACATACCTGTTTTCCTGGCACTATAGTGCCCTGAGGGTGCCCCCACCCTCAGGGGCCTCCTTCTGGGCTCTGGGGGGAGGAAGGGGTTAAACTTACCTCTTTCTCCAGCGCCGGGCGGGAAGCTCTCCTCCTCCTCTCCGCCTCCTCTCCTCCTCTTCGGCTGAATGCATATGCGCGGCAAGAGCTGTGCGCACATTCAGCCAGTCTCATAGGAAAGCATTATCAATGCTTTCCTATGGACGCTGGCGTCTTCTCACTGTGAAAATCACAGTGAGAAGCGCGGAAGCCCTCTAGCGGCTGTCAATGAGACAGCCACTAGAGGCTGGATTAACACTAATATAAACATAGCAGTTTCTCTGCTATGAATGTAGAATGTAGCTCATTTCTATTCCAAGCATGTGTTTTTTGGCCTCAGCTTTGCAAAGCAGCCATCAGCACACAAATGTTCTCTGTTTAGTAAATAAACCCCATTGTTTTACATCCAAATGGATATGAAGACCGTTTTCTCCAATCAATTTGAAATCGTCCAAAAATTGTATTATATTTTCGCCGTCTGATTCTTTCTTGCGAGCTCCATTTACCTGGCCAGAAAAATAAAAAAACACATTCAGACAAATACATAACACATGGCCACGCACATATACACAATAGATTAAATAAATTACATCCCCATTAATAATTACTTCTAAATTAACATGGTTACCTCTTTTTTTATTTTAATAATTAATAACTAAATACTAAACAATAATCAAAAATAGCCTCATTGGACTCTACCAGAATTGTGAAAGGGATCTGCTTTGCACTGATGCTACTATAAGTAAGTTAGTGCATGCGGTTTTCTGGGATCTAGATTAATATTATGTACTTTTTCCATCCAATGCATACCCAATACATTGAGACCAAATTTGGGGTTAAAAAAGTTGCTATCATTTTAGAATGGCGCTGCTCCATGTCTTGGTGTAAGGCTCAGCACATTGTCTGAGAGAGATAAGCTGACACTCTCAGCCATTGAGACAGCCCTGCATTACAGGACTTAGTTCAGAAGAACTAGCAAAAGCTGGTAAGCAGAAGCTAGTGGCTCTCCTGAGAGCTGAGAAGAGGCATGGAGCAGTTCCACGTGGACACTAGCTAGCTGTAGTGGTTATGGTGTTAGGAGAGTTCCTTTACACAAATTATGACTTGAATGGACAACCAGCATGCTTTTCTAGCAGACATTAGGGGCACTTTTTAATAGCATAGCTTACAAAATAATTGAATGCCTTAAAGGGACACTATAGTCAACAAAACAACTTTAGCTTAATGAAGCAGTTTTGGCGTATAGATCATGCACCTGAAGTCTTACTGCTCAATTATCTGCCATTTAGGAGTTAAATCACTTTTGACATTCTAAAGACAGACATTCTAAATGACAAAGTTAAAGGTGTAAACATTAGATGACTCTTTACAGGAAGTGCTTAGGAAAGGCTATGCATGTAACATTATGCAGGTTGTGTAAGTCACAGCCAGGGAAGGTGCGGTTAGGGCTGCATAAACAGAAACAAAAGTGATTTAACCCCTCAATGGCAAATATTTGAGCAGTGAGACTGCAAGGGCATGTTCTATACACCAAAACTGCTCTATTAAGCTAAAGATGTTTGGGTGATTATAGTGTCTCTTTAAGGACCAAAAGCTTCACTTTGCCATCATCACAATCTATTCCCTAAGGACTATGTAGCAGCAAGGAATGTCCTACTTATGTACATTATTATCTCTATACATCCCTGAAGTTCTTTACAGGTACTCCTCACTTACCGACCGGGTTCTGTTTTTACGACCCGGTCGTAGAACGAATTGGTCAGTAAGTGAGGAGTTAAGGGATTCCCTGCTCTGGCGCACTTGTCTATGTTCGGGGAAATTTCCCCGAACATATACGAATGCACCAAAGCAGGGAATCCATGCTAGAGTGCTGGTCGTAAGTACGAACTGTCATAAAACAGGTAGGTCGTAAAATGAGGACCACCTCTATTTAAGTTGTTTATTAAATTGATTATTATGATTGACAGGGTTAATTTACTAAACTCCAAACCGCAGTGAACTGAAATCTGGTAACTTTTGTTCTTCAGAAGACAAGCTGTGACTATGGCTGAGTAGAAGAATTTGTCCAGATCTGCTATTTTGGTATAGGTTTTGCAATTTGGATTTTAATTTGCTACAATTTGGAGTTTAGAATAAAATCCCCAGAGTATTTTTTTTAATAGATGTGATTATCAATATTATGTGTTTATTTCTTGTGATATTGCTACTCAATTGTTCTGAAAGGTAACCTGCTAGCAAAATGGCTTCCCCCACCAACCTTATTTTTTTTAATTCATGCATATTCTTCAGGAAAGTAAACTCGTGCTTACGGAAAAAGCTGAGGGCAAGGGCAAATATAATTAGATTACTTGGTATTGTATTATAATTTCCTTTATTAAAGATGGTAAAACAATAAGTAAAGTCTGGGCTGTCATCGGGCCATTAACACATACTCTGCTCAGGGGTTAATGGCTTGATGGTCAGCCAGGACATGGACCCAATTGGAATCCATTAATGCTGGTTGAGGAGCTGGTGTGTTGCAGTATGTATTTGTGTGTGTAACAGTGTGTTATTGTATATGAATCTTTTTGTGTGTCTGGCAGTATGTGTCTCGCAGCATGTGTGTGCCTGCAAAAGAATATCTGTGTTTGTGTGGGAATGTTGTTATTACCGCGTTTATTATAAATGTTTAATATATATTTTGTATTTGTAGCTGGGAATGTGTAGCTGCGTGTGATTGGGAGAGCTTGTTTGTGTGTTCATTTGTCTTGGAATGGGCATTTGTCTGCCAGATGAGGTGCACATTGATTTTGTGAGGGTGCCTGTGATTTCTGGTGGCAGCCCTGGATAAAGTTAAATAGTAAAGATAATATATATGACATTTTCAATCCAGAATAAAATGTTCAAGAAACATAAGAGAAACAAAACAAAATCCAGTGATGCAGAATGTAGAACATCATTACACATTTTAGCAGTGAGATCTCATCAAGGGCTGTATCACTAAATTTTCTCTGACTTTTACATATTTTCACAGCGAGATTCTTCTTCTTTCTGGAAATGACAAACAAACAGATCAAAGGGCAACAATTTAAAGAGTAAGAAGTAAATAAGTTAATTAAGTTAAAAAATAATAATTTATCACTGTTCTTGTAACCTCAGTGGTCAATCAGTTTCTACATGTTCCCTTTCTACGTTTCACAAAACTAAAACTCCACGCTTTTCCTTTAATATTGGGTTGCTGAATACAATGACCCTTCATGAACAAAACATGATAATAAGCAATATATATTTTTCATTTGTTTGCTAAGGACATTTTAGACCATTAATTAGGATTGATTGCATGATACACTGAGAAAAAAACACAAATATGCTGTGCCATATGTCCCCAATGCAATATACTGGGAAATCTTGCAAGAAACCCTACAGCCTAGAAGTGCAGATGGTCACCAGGGTATGTACTGCTGGGCATGAAGCGACTCAGGTGTATTCCATACTTGGTCTGATAACGTGTTACTTAGGAGCCAGCCTAGGGCTCCGCTTATGTGAGTATCTGAGCCATGTCCACAAAATACTCAGGAACTCAACATTTATAACCATCCTTATGGTTGGGGGTCTAGATTTACAGCTGCATAATATAGGAGTGTGTGCATGAGTATCTGTTTGTCTGAATGTATGTCTGTGTGTCTGTGTATCTATCGGTGTCTATCTGTGTGTTTATACGTGTACCTGTCTGTCTGCATATATAATTGAATGTGTATCTGTGTGTCTGTGTATCAGCATGTGTGCCTGTGTATCTTCATGTGTGTCAGTGTCTTTCCCAGGGTATCTGTGTGTGTCAGTGTTTGTATCTGTATAAGTGTCATTCTGTGTATCTGAATTTGTCATTTTGTATATCTGTGGGCGCAGGGTCAAGGGGGACCAAGCAAATGCTTGCTTAGGGTCCAATCTATATAAAAGACTGCCCTGTAGGAGTCAACCTTTAGTATTATTTAGAGACATACCTTAAGTGGAGGACACTTACTGCACATCATGACATAGCCAAACGGTAGAAAAATAACCCCATCCAACCTTGTTGATGACTTGGTATCTTCTGTTGAGCACCTCGCCGATTTGCACTGGATGGTACCCACCTAATAAAAAGTGTAGAAATTAACCCTACATTCCAGACTGATCCATCTCTTACCTACTTCTCCTGTGTTACACCAATAATAAGTAACACTAGATTGATTTGCCTCTTACCATTGCAGTTTTGCAATAGACTAACCTGTCTTTTACTTGACTGTATTAGGCCCGTTTGTTACCTAATAGAATTAATGACTTGTTTCTTATCTGGGCATTATCAGCAGTTAACTTAGACTGACTTTGTTTCTACTTAGTTGAATTCAACATCAGATCACTCATTTAATGAGTTGTATTAAAGAGTGACATCAGACTGACCTGTTTTATTATCATGCAGTATCAATGAGCAACGTCGAACAATTATGCCTCTTACTAGGCAGTATCAATGAGTAACACCAGACAGATTTGTATCATCCTAGACAGAACCACCATTCAGATGTGTCATACCTGGGCAATATTCTGCAGGGTTTTCCTTCCATTCCTGGTGATCGGTCATAGCAGATTATTTGTGTGGATCTACCCTGGGAATTCTGCAATGAAGCAGGTAGAATTAGTTACTACTCATATACAGCGTTAAGCATCTCTGTGCAGCCTCTCCATGTCCTCACAAAGCCTTTCACCCGACTCTCGGGTCCTTGACAACCCTGAAATGTGCCAAGACTGCAGGATGGTCTGGCATTACCGTCTGGCTCTGACAAGCGCAGATGTTAAATTAAGGAGAGTGCTAATCGAGCGAGTAGTGGTGCCAAACCGAATCCTTCTAGAGTTGAAACCGATCCCAGCTGTAAAGCCCTGATTGTATGAAACTTGCATTTAGAGATTTATTCACTAAACACTAAATTGTGGCAAACAGAAAACCATATTGCAAAATCTAGGCCAAATTAACTGAGATTGAAAATTTCACCAGTTTAGCTCCATATTCAGATTGACTATTCATCGATCAGAGAATTATCAAGAATTAACCAGTGAACTGCAAAGTTTACCAAAATATGCAATTGGAAAATATTCTCCCACTCAGATATGTTTCCAGCTTGGGTATCTTGGCCTAAAATTTGAAATCCACTGCCAGTTCCCAGTTTAGTCATGAACCCTGTCTGTTGTTGCAATGTTGTTGCTCCTGAGAGAGAAGACAGATACTCCATGTTCCTAAGCACTCAAGCCATTGTCATGTAGAAGCAGGTATCAGTGCTCCCCAACCCTCTCCTCAAGGCACACCTAAGAGTCCAGAGTACCTTAGACACGTTTTTAGAAAAATAAAAATAAAACACTTTAGAGTCTTAGATGTTTTTAGTTTTTTACTTTTTTTTAAACATCTTAGACATACCCGAGTAATTCCTAGATCCTGGACTGTTAGCTGTGCCTTCAGGAAAGGGTTGAGGAGCACTGCAGGTATGATCTGATTTGTAGAGCAACCCCATGGTTCTGTCTTACCTCACTCTCCTCTGTATCCAGTGCTAGAGGCAAGATGACTAATTGTGAGCAGAGAATGATACCATCTGCTCATTGCAACAGTGTGAAGATGAACAGGAATACTATTGGGATTTATTATAAGCTGCATGATTAGAGGACTTAGTAATAATCTTGACCCCATCCAAGGGTCAATACATAGAAAACAGAAAGCTTTAAAGGGCAACAGTTAACTTTTTCTGGAAAACACACCACTAAATGAACCATGAAAATGACCTGTAACTTGGGTCGATGCTGTGCTCTGTTTAATTCTGAAGGTTTATTAACCCCTTAAGGACAGAGACAACACCCCAAGTTCTGAGCCCCCCCAAAAAAACATGGAACGTGAGCTATATGTCAGTTAAACCAAATTTGACCTATTTCATGTTAAGTGCACCCGCACTTATTATATATCATTTTGTTTAGTAGAAATAGGACTTTCATTTCACATTAAATAATTATATATGAAACGTAACTGATATGAATAAAATCTACAAAGTGTGAGAAATTAAGATTTTTTTTTTCCATGTTCTGCATGGCTTTTAATTGTGAATGTCATAATACTGTTTGGCTTTACTGCGATAAAACAGACATATGTGTATGCTGTGATGTCCCATGAGTATTTTTATTGTTTTTATTATTGCCATTTATATAGCGCCAACGGATTCCGTAGCGCTTTACAATATTATGAGAGGGGGGTGTAACTATAAATAGGACAATTACAAGAAAACTTACAGGAACGATAGGTTGAAGAGGACCCTGCTCAAACAAGCTTACATTCTATAGGAGGTAGGGTGTAAAACACAATAGGACAGGAGTACAACGATGCCCACCATGTACAGATTTTCTGGGGTTTTAGAAAGTCACAGAGTCCAATATAGGGTTTTGTTGGTGCATTCCAATTTTGATGTACATTATATAATTTAATTATTATTATAATAGAACTGCGATCACATGACACACGATTCCGTCCAGGCAGAACGATGGTCAGGGCTTACAACAAAGGACTGAAGTCAACAATTAAGCTGAAGGTCAGAAGCCAGGAGATCCACGAATAAAGAGTAGGATGTCAGAAGCCAAGGGTTGGAGAGAAGAAACGTGGTCAGGGTCAAAGCCCAAGGTCAGATGCTGAGAAGTATTACCGGCAATCAGGAATCAGGAACCAGAATTCAGGAACCAGGATCAGAAACGTGGACCAGGATCATGAACAAGGACCAAATACAGAAACAACAATCAGGATCAGGAACCAAGAATGCCAGGAGACTGTAGCAAGCAGCAGAACAACCAAGCACTGACAAAGTGCACTGTGTATTTAAAGACCAGCACCACCTCTTTGGAAACAGAGCCCCAATGCAAATAAAGGAGGGGAGGCGACTGGGCATCATCTTGGCTATTCCCCAGTCCCTCCCATCTGTCTGGTCAGACCACCCCAGAGTCCATGTCGTCCCATGGCATTGCCATGGTGGCGGCACCCACTCACTGTCCGATGCATCAGGCAGCAGAGAGGAGAGCCAAAGGGGCAGCTTCAGGAGCGAGGTGGGATAGAGCCACGAGTGCCCGAGACGCCCGAGGTAAGTGCGAAGTAAGGGAAGGTAAGTACATGCTTGTATCATGACAAAGTGGTACAGGATAAGGTATCAATGGGAAAAAAAGGAAAAGGCTTTCCTATTTATCCAGATTTTATGGCCTTGATTAAACAAGAGTGGAAATATCCTAAAAAGAAGGCTTTTATTTTGAAACAGTTTAAACAACTGGTTAAATTGCAGGAAACAGAAGCATGAGAAACACTTTCCAAAACTGATGTTCCAATTATACAGCTTTCTAGAAAGACCACACTACCCATTGGAGAAGCGGCTGGATTAACAGACCAAATGGATAAAAGAGCAGAAACCTCTTGCAGGCGCATTTGTCAAGCATCTGCCTTCCTCAGCAAAGTTGCCATTTCAGGCTCAACAGTAACTAGAGCCCAAAGTGTGTGGATTCAAGAACTGAAAGGATGTCTCACAGGTCAAAGTAATAAAGATCCTGCAAAACTATTTAAAAATATAAGGTTAGCTAATGAATATCTGTGTGAGATGACAGATGGATCATTAAGGTTGGCTGCAAAGAACATGGGCCTCTCGTCTATGGCCCATAGAGCTGTCCAGTTAGAATCCTGGTCTGCTAATACTGCCTCTGGGTCAGCATTGTGTGAGCTTCCTTTCGAATGTGAAAAAGGTATTGTGTTCAGCTAGATGATCTGATTAAACAAATTTCAGATACAAAAAGCACTCCCTCAGGAAAAGAGTTTTAAATGGGACAAACGTATTCAGCCCTATCACCAAAGTAGATATAATTACAGAGAAGGAAAGAACAAGTCTTTTCATAAATCTAACAATTACAAACCCAGGAAAAGGGTTCTACCTCCAGATTTGATTCAGAAATCCAGAAAATTCTGACGCCACAATCTAGGTGGACACTGAGGCATTTTGCAGAAAAATGGATGCAGACCTCAGACAACCGTTGGGTTCCAAATGCCATTCTGCATGATTACAAAATCGGATTTGTCACAAGACCAAGGCCTCTTCTTCACTTATGCATGTCAAAAGAAGGAAGATGCTTTGCTTTCAGAAACCCTCAAATTGTTTCAGAAAGTGGTAATTGAAAAAGTCCCAAAAGGTGTATAAATAAAGCAGACAAATCCTTCAGACCCATTCCACCTGTAGCTGTATTCATCACCAACCTTTAGAATAAAAACCATCCTGTCAGTAACCCACATATTGCAAGCAGGATATCATTATGGAAACTTTAGACCTGAAGGATGCACATCTCCACATTCTTATAGCCCAGACATCCTAAAGATTCCCAGTATTTGACAAGAAAGGGCTAAAATGTTTTACATTTTTAATTTGTGGCTTCCCTACTGCTTTACTACTGCCCAAGGATGTTTACAAAGCTTGTTCCTCTGGTTGTGGCACTTTTTTTTATAGTTCCATATCTGTCCGATTAGTTCATCAATGCAAAAATGTTTTTTCCTGTTAAAGGATTATCTAAAGATTACTCTGAGCACCATGGGCGTCCGCAGGATTTTTCAGCCTGTTCTGCTATTTTTCGTGTGAGATTTAAAATGAACTGCAATACCGGCGCCGGCCAGTAGGTGGCGCTGTGTATGGAGAGAGACAGGGATAGGAAGCTGCATCTTATCCCTGCTTCTCTCTGCTGATTGAAACCGCAGGGGAACAACACATGCAGCCAGAGACAGCCTACAGATCAGGTAAGTGAGGGATGGGGGGAGGGTTTGAGATAGCCTATAGATTTGGGGGGGCAGCAGCCTATAGATTTGGGGGGGCAGCAGCCTATAGATTTGGGGGGGTAGGGCAGCAGCCTATAGATTAGGGGAGTGAGCATAGGCGTGCGCAGCCTATTGCATTAGGGTGTGCACCCTAAAGCACAAACACACGCCATGTGTATATGTATGTGTGTATTTATATATATATATATATATATATATATATATATATATATATATATATATATATATATATATATACACTGCTGTGTGTGTGTGTGTGAGGGTGCTGGTAGTGTGCTATATGGGTGAGGGTGTTTTTGTGTGTGTTTGTGAGAGTGCTGTTAGTGTGCTGTGTGTGAGGGTGCTGTTTGTGTGCTGTGTGTGAGGGAACTGGTAGTGTGCTGTGTGTGTGTGTGAGAGGGTGTTTGTGTGTGCGTGTTTGTTCAGGTCCTGTTAGTGTGCTGTGTGTTGTGTGTTTGTCAGGGTGCTGTTTGTGTGTGAGTGTGCTGTTTGTGTGTGGGTGCTGTGCGGGTGTTGTGTGTGGGTTTTGTGTGTTTGTGAGGATGCTGTTAGTGTGCTGGGTGTGTATGGGTGCTGTGTGTGCGAGGGTGATGTATGTGTGTGGGTGCTGTTTGTGGGCTGTGTTCTGTGTGTAGGTGCGGTGTGTGTGTGTGCTCTGTATGTTTGGGTGGAGGTGGGGGCAGATTAGTTAATATCCCAGTCCTGCTGCCTTCCCTGGTGGTTCAGTGGAGAGTGAACTCTAGCCCGGGTTCTCTGCTTCCTCCCTCCATGCTGCTGTGGACCGGTGAGGTAGAACTTTGATCTCCCCACCGGCCCATGGAGGCTTAGACCAGAACCGCCGCTCGGATAGCGTCGGCTCTGCATGAGCCGACCGGGGAGATCCAGAGATCTCCCCTGCCGGTCTCAATCCATTGGCGTGCCGCGGGGATTAGGGGATTAGCAAGGAGCTGGAAGGGACAGCAAGGAGCACAAAAGGTAAAGTAGGAGAAGGAGCACAAAAGAACAGAAATGAACAGGAAGGGTCAGCAAGGAGCTGGAAGGTAAAGCAGCACAACGGTAAAGTAGAAGGAGCAGAAAGGGTCAGAAATGAGCTGGAAGGGGCAGAAGGAGCACAAAGGTAAAATAGGAGAATGAGCAGGAAGGGCCTGCAAGGAGCAGGAAGGAGCAGAAAGGTAAAGGAGCAGAAAGAATCAGAAGCAGCACAAGGGTAAAGTAGGAGAAGGAGCAGAAAGGGACAGCAAGGAGCACAAAGATAAAGTAGAAAACGGAGCAGAAAGAGTCTGCAAGGAGCAGAAAGGGATCAGAATGAGAAAGGAGCAGAAGGGCGCAAAATAAGCAGAAAGTAGCAGAAAGGTAAAAGAGCAGAAGGGGCCAAGGATAGAAAACAGTGTCAGAAGAAAAAAAAAGACTGTCAAATGAAGGAGAGGAAAAAGGAGATTGGAGCAGGAAGGACAAATGAAGTGAACCCTCCACTTTATTCTGGACACCACATCATAAGGCTTTGGTACCTTGGCCAGGCAGGGAAACGCTGGACCTTCTCATCTCCAAAGGTAAAAAAATATCAGTATTAATGTGTTCACTTTTATTTACTGAGTGTCAGGAAGCACAGAGTGCTGTTGGGTAGGGGTGTTGCTGATTGGCTAGAGCGGTCAGCTGGCACTCTAAGCCAATCAGTAGCTCCCCATTCATAAAAAAAGTAAAAATATTTTATGAACCGGAACTAGCGATTGGCTTAGAGCGTCAACTGTCCACTCTAGCCAATTACCTGACGTCAATCTGCACTTCCTGACACTCTGTTTCAGAAGCCAAATACCACTGAGCGACCTGGAGCTGGAGGAAGCCTTTGGGGTTAAACTATTTGAGAGTGATTTAACCCCTTAAAGGAAAGCGAGCACCCAGGGGCTTCCTGGCATCATAGCATTTTCATTTAGGTGATGTTGTTATGGTGACCAGAATGGTCCTTTAATTTGCTTAAAGGAACATTATAGTGTCAGGAATACAAACATATATTCCTGACACCATAGTTGTGAAAACGCTATTCACCCTGGCTTTATGTGATAATGGCTATGCCCCTTCCCTTTCATGACACTGTCAAAAAAGTACCAAGCATGGATGTCATTACAATTATGCCCCCCCCCCCCTGGAAAAATTCCTGCGGACGCCCATGCTGACCACACTAGAAGAACATGGTTGACTCAAACTGGGAAAAGGTTTCTTATCTCTCGGTCTAGACTCAGAAAGGTTATAAATTCTACGTCTGGCTCACGAGAGGCTAATTATCAACAAAGCTATTTCCATCATTCAAAAAGACCCAATAAATTCCATTGAACAGGCATTGAGCTTGTTGGGACTACTCACTTCAACAATTCCAGCAGTAAAATGGGCATAGGCTTACATCAGGTCTTTACAAGGAGAAATTATATGTTGCTGGACCAGGAATCTAGATAATCTGGACACAGAATTCTGTATCTCAGAACACACCTTAACAGACCTCAGTTTGTAAAAAAAAACAATATTCATTAATTATGGTCTTTCTTTCGCACAACCAGCATGGGTAAGAATCACTATAGATGCTTCCGGAACAGGATGTGGTGCTCGCATTATTTCCTTAATGGTTCAAGGAATTTGGTCCACAAAAGATGCCCTCAAGTCATCAAATTTCAAAGAAATCATGGCTGTCTGGAAAGCCCTTCTATATTGCAAAAAATATATTTAAAAAATCAGACCATGCAGATTCAGTCCAACAATCTCACCACTGTCATTTCCATGAATAGGCAGGGAGGAACAATGAGCGAATCTCTTGCAGACTTATGCAATATCTTCACATGGGCAGAAAACTATTTCTCTGCAATCTCAGACATCCATATAAAGGGTATAGAAATTTAATTTATTTGGCAGACAATCTCAGCAGACACCACAAACAAACAGGTTCTCAACAAACTGATTGAAAATTTCAGAACATCAGAAATAGGTCTAATGGCAACAAGACTCAATGAAATAGTTTAAAAATTTGCTTGTCTTTACAAACAAGGCAATCTGGATATCCTAGATGGATTCTCGGTGAAGTGGGCATTTCAAATGGACTACATTATTTGCCCAGTTGTGATGATTCCAAAGGTTCCTGCAGAAAAATTAAAAAGACTGGTCCTCTGTCATAACAATCATGTCCTTTTGGTCAAATTGCAGCCAGTTCTCTGGCTGAGGGCATGGAAGCATGCAAGGCTGATCCTTGCGCAGAAGAGTATTAAAGACAATGTTATCAGTATTCTCTTACAAGCTATTAGAAAACTCACCTTAAAAATATACTTGTGTGTCTGGCATGGTGTCAACAGAAAAATCTTGATTCATTCAACCCTCCTGTGCCTGTTATACTAGAATTTCTGCAAGCAGGTTGGGTCTTTCTCCTTCCACTTTAAAAGTCCACATGGCAACTTTGTCCTTCAGAGCATTCACATATTCCACCTTGAGATTTATCTCTAGTTTTGCAGGCCTAATGTGCATAGACATTTGAACCTCTGGAAGAATGTTTATTGTAACTTTTCACCTTAAAGCTTGTGTTTCTAATTGCTGTGACCTCGACCAAAAGAGTTGGGGTGATTCATGCAGTTTGTGCATCAGTAGAATTCGTGGTCAAGCCAAGGTCATCCATTTTCCCAGACCATTTTTTTGTCTGAAAGTCTTATGTAAAACCAACCTTAATCAAATTAGGGACAGGCAGTTCTGGAAGATTTTCCCCCCATTAGCTCTGCTGTGGGCAAGCAACAGTGCTGACCCATGGATGGGCCAGGGAACATGTAGTTTGCAGCTCCATTGGTTACAAATCATAGTAATCACTCCCTCACAGTCCTGCACTCACAAATGAGCACTGCAATGTGAGGGAGTGAATGCTATGGTTTGCACTTGAAGGACCTACAAACCACAGGCCCCTACATAACAGTGTCTGGGCTGCTCTGCCTTCCTCCCGGGCTGTTCTCCTATTCTTCCTTGAGCTTGGTGAGTGTATGTAGAGCGGGTACGTCACGGGCTCATCAGCAGGATTTCTATCTGCTCGCTTCTGAGCTTTCAGTTTCCCTCCCAATGCTAGTGCTCACCCCCTCCCCTTTTTTAACTGGATCACCAGGGATCATAGATTTCCCTCCCCCTCCCACAAGAAACATAAGCAGGAAGGGGGGCAAATCACAATTCACACATGCCCATAAACACAGTCTATATCCCCAGCATCCCAACATTACACAAAGCCAAAACCTCCTCACATATTACACACAGCTAACACACACCACATAAACATTACACACACCAACATACCCCCCACACATTAAACACACACATTACACACAGCACACACATACTAAACACAGCCAGCGTGCACACACAGACGCTACATACTGCGAGTATTCTAAGAGTAAGAACAGAGATGCACTAGGTACGGGCCCCAGTATTTCTAATTACAATTATTTTGTGGGTAGGGAGACGTACATGTGCATTACCACTTTAGTACCATGGACAAGTTGATTTTTTGAAAATTTTCACACTCCTGAAGCGATCATATAACTTTCTATCAGAATTCTTCCTCAACTACATAATCTTGTTTTCATTGTCTTGATGTAAAGAGAGCATTATTCATTAGCCGCACCAAGACTAAGGATTGGCATAAATCACATCATCCTTTCATTAATTACTAAGGATACTCTAAAGGTCTTTAAGCATGCAGGGATTCCATTGCTGGATTACTGAGGTCATTCAGATAGCTTATTCTTCCCTCAGCAATTTCAACTTTGTGGGCCAAAAGAGCAATGTTATCTCCAGAGAATATCTGCAAGGCCTCCACCTGGTCCTCTTTTCATACTTTCATAAAACAGGCTAGACCAGGGATAGGCAACCTTCAGCACTGCAGATGTTGTGGACTACAGCCCCCATAATGCTCTTACATCCATAATGCTAGCAACGCATCATGGGAGGTGTAGTCCAAAACATCTGGAGTGCCGAAGATTGCCTATGCATGGGCTAGACATTTTAGGCTCAGTGGAAGCTTTAAGGTATTAACTCCCACCCTTCATGGTGTGTCTTGCTATTTCCCTCACCTACTGCCGCTGTATTTACTTACCGTAAATCATTTTTCCATATCAGCGGCAGTACAAATATGCCCACCTTTCTTGAATAAATTTTGATATTTTACCTTGTAATTGGTTGTGTTGTATTCTTTTGTATGACTGCTCGATTTCTGAGGTAATTCCTTTTTATAAGCCTAAAAGGGGAGGGATTTCTAATGCGTTTAGTTTTATAGGAGGCTTACTTGTCCCAATTATACCTGAACATCCCTAACGTACTATGGAAAAAATAATTAACGTTAAGTAAAATTTCTGTTTTCTATTTCTCCACCTCCATACTATGTTCAAAGTCAGAAAAAGCCAAATATATAATAACAATGGTTGACAGGGACCCAAGATAGAAATGTTCAAGTCACAGACTGAGCTAAACACAGAAACGGTGATCTCTACTTTTAATTTAATTTTTCCTACCTAATTTATTTGTGAAATGTAAGGGATGGTTAAAAATAATATTAAAACGTATATCAAATGACAGTGATTCTTTGAGCATCTTGCTCTCCGACAGTTTTTTTGGTCCTCTTTGTAACACAAATGTGCCTTAATCTACTAGATACAAAATGATCCTCTTGGGAGGAAACCGATATTGGGTCATGATATAATGACTTTCTAGTCTAATGTGAAAGTTAAATGAGGATGTTTGTTCCAGCATTATTTTTTTAAATTCGCCAAGCAATGAAAGAGTTAACAGCAGATAAGCCTTTGTCTGATGAGCTCCAGACATTAAGAGATCCTTGCAAGGATTTTTCCATATGTTATTAGATAGTACAACACAGATTGGAGAATTATCTTTAAATTACTTAAAGCTGCCTGCATTTTGCTGGGTTAATCGCAAATATCAATGTAATCCCTACAGATAAACATAGCAATTTAGTATCCTGCAAATCCACATCTAATGTAAAACCGTCTCGCCTGCAGATTACAGAGTATCATCCAATGCTGAATTTGTACCTTGTAAAATAAACTTAATGCAACAAAACACATTCAAGTGTGAAACAAATTATGCTACGGGTTCAGGATAAGTCATTCCAATGGGTTGATCCAAAGTATACTTTAAGTCTGTGGACTGGAAAAAGCATTGATGTGATGTGCCCAGTCATGGATCAATATACACTAATTTATGAGTGGCATTATATTCCACATTTCACAATAGAGTACTTGAAATATTGCTATATTCAGTGAACATGTCTTCAATGCTTGCACCCTAATGTTTCTACATTACCCTAACCAACCCTAATTTACCCAGCTCTGATATAATAGCTCTTTCAAGTCATTGAAGAGACACTCTAAGCACAAAAACCCATTTGGATTAATGAAGTGGTTGTGGTGTATAGATCATGCCCCAGCAGTCTAAATGTTCAATTCTATACCATTTTGAGTTAAAGGAACACACCGGTCACCATAACAACGTAATCTAAATTACGTTGTTTTGGTGTCAGAAGTCTTTCAGCTCCCTCTTACCTTAAAAGGTTAAACCTTTCCAATCTCCAGTTCCCCCAGGCGGCATTCGGCTTCAAAATCTCTGTTAAAGCAAGTGCACCGTTGATTTTTGGCATCCAACGCTTTCTGTAATTTGAATTCAGAAGCCTAATGCCGGCTGTTGTTGTATGCAGCAAGTTTGTTTGGTTTCTTTTCTTTTTCAGATGGATCCCAAAATGGAGTCTTTGATGGAGAGGATCAGGTCTGCTGTGCATGAGAGAGGGATGTTTTGGCTGCAGGAGTGCCTTGGAGCTGCGGTTCCGGTACCAGGGCCTTCAGGAGTGCCAGAGTGCTGGTCCACAAGGCAGACCAGCGCTTGAGCCCCAGTTCCAATCCCAGGCACAACCTGCCGCAAGTGCAGCATCACCGGTCCTGCTGTCCACCGGAAAGCGCGGCGTGGACGTCATGGCAGTCCTGCCACCCGCCACACAGCACGGCGTCATTCTGAATCCAACGGCAACCACGCCAGACCCATGAGCACTGAGGTGCTGTGTGCCCGCGCCAGCTTACCTCTCCCAATCGCTGGAACTGGACCTCTCCTCCCCGGCCGCCTCCGCTTCTGTCTGTGGCCTGGCCGACGGGGGTTAGGGGTGCTGGGTTTGGCGCAATTGGTTGGTAAAGCACAAGTTTCATGGCGACAGCATCGGCATCCACGGGGATTTCGGAGTAGAACGCGAGGAATTGGCAGGTGGTATGCAGCATGGCAAAACGTGCTGAACCCTGGGCTGTCACTTGAAGCCAGAACTGAAGGAAAGGATCTTGAAGGGTGAGTTATTAGAAATTTTCATCGCTTCTCCCACTGGAGGAATACCTAGACTTGAAGGAAGAGGATAAGAAAGATGAGAAAAAGAAGGAGGAGAAAAAACGGCAAAGGTACCTAAGTTCCCGAAGTCGTTTGGGAACTGGTTATGTGCCTTTTGCATACTGACCAGTGTTCTGGGCGAAAAAACACACTGAAATATTTTCTCAATTCTTTTGTTACTTGGATGGGATCTGGGAGGAGTAACACATGTATGGTGGTTTGGCTTGGTGGTGCCATGATGAACAATTTCACAAGCGAGTTACTGCCGTTATGGATTAAATTGATGATGGCCTAAAAGTCTGCCTCGCCCTTTAAGTCTGGGGCCGGTGCGGGCCCTGCTTCCATCTTGACGGCCGTGCTCAAAAAGGGTTTTTGTTGGTCATTCAACAAGGGACAGTAGGGACAACGTTTTAAACACGAGTTTTCTGGCTGCGGTGGTACCCATGGTCTCAACCAATGTTTTAAGCAGGGGAAGACAGCAGCAGGGGGTGGCTGTTCCACAGCACCAGCTGCTTCCACTGGGGTTAACCGCCAGTGAGGGTCAGCATGATGCTGTCCTGAATAAACTGCAACTTTAATCAGGCAGACACTACCTTGCTGAAGGACAGGTTTTTGTATGGGTTTTTCATTCAGTTTCGGGATAGGGTTTGTGTTCCGCATTTCAGTAACTTGAAATCGGTAGTGGAGTTTACGGATGTTGTTAGGGACAAGTTAGGTAAGGAGGTTCAATTGGGGAGGATCACCAGCCCCTTTGAGGAGGCCCCCATACCCAATCTTTGTGCATCTCCATTAGTTCCGTTGGTTCCATCTGAGTTGTTTCAAAAAAGGAGCCCAGTAAGTTCTGGCCTTTTCATCACCTTTTGTACCAAAAGGGGTCGTCTGTCAATGTTATGCTCCGTGTCCTATGTATCATTCAACCAAGCGGTTGAGTTGGTTAGGAGCGCGGGCCAGGGGGCTTTGATGGTGAAAGCTGACGTGGAGGCGGCGTTTCGGGTGTTACCAATCCATCCGGATTGTCACCATCTTCTCGGCTGTTACTTCGAAGGAATCCCATCAACCGCAACTTGGCGTTTTTGGAGCTATTTCCTTTAGTGGTTTCTTTGGCGTTATGGGATCCGATGTTATGTGACAAAAAAGTTATTTTCTTCACAAACAAAATGATGGTGTTGGGGGCAGTATATCAGTTATCTGCTTATTTGGTTCCTGTGATGCGCTTGTTGCGGCGCTTTGTACTACTTTGTATGCAGTATAATATTGTTTTTAGGGCACGTCCAAGGTACAGTTGGATGTTCTGCTGTGGCGTTTGTGCAAGTTATTTTTCACCGGAGCCTCACCTTCGGTTGTAGATTGGCATTTGAAGGGGGATAGGTAGGAATGGTAGCTGGGAGCTTGGAAGTTCTGTACTAATATTCACTTGGTTGGATTTGGTATTTGCAAGGTTGGAGCCCGTTGGTGGTTCTCAACTTGGGGTTGTAGGAGGTATCTCGGTATACCCATACAATGTTAAAACTGTTATATTATGTTACCTGTTGTGGCTTTGTGTGTTGTATCATGTCATTATAATACTGTCATTTATTATGTATGTTAAGTTATGTTATGGGTCATTATCAGTGCGTATAGTGGTTTTGTATGTATTCAGTGGGATATGTACAGAGTTTGATCTGACAATGATCCATTGTGTTAAATATATATTTATATATTTATAAATTATTAAAGCCGTGACATTTACCCCCTTTAATTTAGAGTATGTGTCTTTCTCAAAAGGGGTAAGTTCAGATAAAGTATGGCATATGCGAGAGGCGACTATGTGCATGTCATGTGTGAGGTCGATCTTAGAATTGTATTTTGTGCCTGGGGTATATGAGGTGTAGTGTTTGCAGAGGGGGATATGAGCTGTAGTGTCTGTGTGTGTTGTGGGGAGGGGTGTTAGTGGTGGTGTGTGAGAGAAGGAGCAACAGATCAGAAGAAGCAATATGGCCTTGGAATAATATTGTTGGGTAAGCTTTTCAAATTATTTAATATTTTGCATAAACTTTTAAAATTATTTCATATTATGAAAAATAGTAAACAATTTTAATATATTTTTTACATTTTAAAATTGAAAAAAAAAACTTTTAAAAATGTATCCAAAAATATGGAATCAAATGAAAAGCTAATCCAAGAACTTTGACGGTGAGAACCACAAGGTACCCAAGAGCCAAGAACGTGCCTCTAGTGTCTCTCTTACTGTTAGCACTTGTCAGAAAGAAGCATTGGATTCAGTGCATCTCTTTAAAAAGCATCCAACTGGTGGAGCATGGCAATTGCCGGGAATATGCCATAGGTCCCCAATGCTTAAACCTGCAAAAGAGAAGCCCATAGGAAAAGATTGAGGTAATGCTTTCCTATGCAATGTGCCTAATGCGTTCGCAGATATCGCCGTGCATTGCAATAGGTACCTCTAACAGATGACATCAGAGGAAGCGGAGTGCTGACCAAGCGCCGAAGAACACTAGTGCTTGAATTGGGTAAGTAATTCAAGTTTTTTTTAACCCTTTATGAGCTGGGGGGAGGGAGGGCCCGCGAGGAAGCGGGGACCAGAGGTCATTATAGTGTTAGGAATACAAAGTTTAAGCTTATTACAAAGTTTGCATTTCTAACTCTATAGAATCCCTTTAAGGCAAATTCCACTTCCTTTGTCAAGCTAACAAAAGGTGAAGCTTGCCTTAAACTCATCCTTTTGTCAGCAATGTGAAGTGTAGGGAAAACAATCTAAGTAAATAGACGTAGATCTGAAATGAAGAAAAGAAGAACGGATTCTGAAAGAGGAAACAATATGAGAAAGAAGTGACATTTGCCCTTTAGCCCCTTAAGGACCAAACTTCTGGAATAAAAGGGAATCATGACATGTCACACATGTCATGTGTCCTTAAGGGGTTAAACAATAAATATAAATGTTTACACATTTTCTAGTATTTGTGTTTTTTATATCCATTTTCTGATTTTATTTATTAATACTAGGATGCAGGTATTGTACATAACAATGCATTAAGGGTGGTCAGAATCTCCAATTTAAATTTATATTATAAATATATAATATAGTTTTCCTTCAAAGAATGTAACAGGATTGCAATGCTTATATTAGATTCTATAACACTATACCATAACTCATGGCAGGTCATATTATCCCTGAGAACCCATGAAGAGGGTTAAGATATGATAAACTGCTCTCACCACCTTGGTCAAGGACACCCAATAAGTGACTCACTTTTGAAACAAGAGAGTTTTCTCATATCAGAGCTATACAGTACCTGTCAACAGATATGGGTGTGAAAAAGATATACCACTTTCCAACAACTCCTGAGATCACAATTGCTTCAAATGATACTTTTCACGAATTCAAAAGACAAAAAACACTCACTGGGTTATTTACTAGTGAGAATTCAAAGTGAATTTCAAGGTCAGAATAGCTGAACTGAAAACAGAGTTGATTCAGAGAATGTTTCCAGGATGGCTACTTTGACCTTTAGTTTTAAATTCACTTTGAATTAATCTTGAACCCTGGAAGTGTATTTGAAATTTATCGCGACTCTGTCACCCACCCCAAATAATGAGCGTTTAATAAAGATAAAATGTTTTATGTGTTTATCAAACTTGATAAAGGCTCAGAGAGGAGCAGAAACGTTGTCTCCACTTTCTTGTTTCTCCTTTTAGAAGAAACCTCAAGTGTGCCTGATATTCCTTTTTTACATTTGATGTCTATGTGCAGCAACATTATATGCCCAAAAGAATAAGGTCAGCTGACTAGCTGAATATACTGAATGACCAGGTTATTCCATCAATGGATTATTTCTTTCCTAATGGCACGGACATATTCCATGATGACAATGCCAGGATTCATCAGCTCAAATTGTGAAAGAGTGGTTCAGGGAGCATGAAACATCATTTTCACAGATCGGCCAGCACAGAGTCCAGACCTTAACCCCATTGAGATTCTTTGGAATGTGCTGGAAAAGGCTTCGCGCAGTGGTCCAACTCTCTCATCATCAATACAAAATCTTGGTGAAAAATGAACACTGGACAGAAATAAATCTTTTGACATTGCAGAAGCTTAATAAAACAATGCCACAGCGTATACGTGTCGTAATCAAAGCTAAAGGCGGTCCAACTAAATATTAGAGTGTTTGACTTTTTTTGGTGGCGACTTTTTTTTGGGCTTGTTTTGTATAACAAGCGAGTTAATCCAAATTACATAAGCACTACACTACAGCACTAAACTCAATAGGTTTTCCCCCTTTTTTTAGGCATGACCCTGTGCTATTTGTAATTTAAATGCAATTACCGTACATGCAGCTAGCACTGACAGTCTTTAGTCATTTTCTGCTCTATTCAATTAACTGGCAACTGTGGTGCACTATCAACATAATTACAAATTTTAGGTTAAAACAGCCATCTTGGAAAAAAAACAACTTTTTACACCTTGGCTGTTCTGGAGGAAAAAAAATAGCATTTTTTTTATTTCTTCTATCATTAAGAGTTTGTTAAAAAATTAAGAAATACTTATATAACAATGTCAAGGCAAATCCGACAATGAACAAGAAAAAAATACAAACAAACGAGTTCACTAGTACCCAAATTGCTCTTGCAGTACCAATATAAATAATAATCAGAACCCAAAGAATCACATTCTTTTTCAATACTCCACAGTTCACAACTTACTTAATAAACATTTTAGCCATGTCTTGGACAATATATAAAATATCAGTGTTCTACATGGACATAATCTCTTGGACATACCTGTGATGTCCCACTAACCTAAAAGGGACCAAGACATCTACTGGGCCAATGTTGTTTGTTTTTCTGCAAAGCCAAATGTACTAGCCATCCAGAAAATGTGTGCTGTTGACCTTTTGTGTATTTCAAAACATTAAGTCTAGTGACAGGCACTCAAATCCCCCATCTATAAAGATATATATGAAAATCAAGTAGAATTCAGCATAATACTCAAAGCCATTAATTGGGAAATTATAAAATTTATCATACTTGCCACGTATCGTTTATTTCAATCCACAGTTAATCATGAACTTTAGAACCAAAGTTGTTGGATAGGCCTTAATGTCTTCTGCAAAGTCATCGAGCCTGCAAGAGGGCAAGGCTGTGATTAGTTATCCTTTTAGTTCACAGCAGTTCAGGGTAGGGAATGATTTCCTCTGAACGAAAAAAGGAATGTAGTGAGGGAAAAGAGGTGGGAGTCATTTCAAAATTTCAAATCATGTTTGGTCCTTTAGAGTTTGCAGCAGGGGTAGGAGAACTGTTGGCGAGGGGGGGAGTGATCATAAACTCGAGACAGCTGACCAGTGATCAGGTTACTGTCATCTTAGAGTTGCACCTGTTTTAACTCTTTCATCTCCTATATACAATAAACCATGTGCCCATACACCTGACATCAGTCTGGCATTCTGGAGAGTCCAACGACTCATGCATCTGGGTGATATCTAATTATACCAAACGGACGTGACCGAGGCCACTGCAAATGTTAAAATAATAACTGCCATTCTTTCTAATTCATCCATCTAACCGTAATTAATTACAAGTTGAAAAAGTGTTTTGTAGGCGGACACTTTTTTTCTCATGCATTCTCTTGCAATATTCTTCATTATAGTATTAGGATTCTTAGAAAAGCGGCAACATGTTCAGTGGCAGCGTACAGAGCACATAAACACAATAAGAAGCTATGCAGTGAAAAAAAAGCTTAAATGGATTAAAAGTATTTTCCAAAATTTACACTTTAGAAATTAGTTATCTCAAATCTAACTTGAACAAGATTATGTAAAAGGCATAGAGGTTGCTCCCAATCTTGTTTGGTAACTTTTGTAAGATATATTATATAAGTTTCTAATTATGTTTTTTTTTTTTTAACATAAGTTGCAGGAAACATTTTTAATGAGTGAATTATTCATTACAAAGATAAACATCTTGTGTTTTGCTTTTGTTTTATGTAACTATAGAAACTTGCATTTATGTTTTTTTTGACTTACATTCGAATGGGACGAGTAGCATTGTAGCTCAAAAACGCAAGTCATCACTGTGTAAGTTACATGGGAAATCATAAGATCTGTGCCTTTGCTGTCCTAGATCTGTCAACCCTGCTTTCTTCCTGCATTTAACTAGTTGTTTAAAAGGACGCTCCAGGCAATACCATTAGAGTATTTGATAGGTTTTGGCTTCATATTAATGCAGTATTGTTTCCACATTAGCCACACCCTCTCTTTTCACAAGGTGACTTCTTTATTAGACTACTCTGCTACTACTATTAGACTAGTGAGTTAGAGGACGCTAGTACTATGATTAGACTACTGAGTAAGTACTCAGCTCAGCCAATGTGAGGTCAGTGTGGCCTTAGGTTCAGACCTGACTCCACTCCCACAGCCAATCAATAGTCTCATAATATCTGCTCCCATTTACCTTAGCAAATCTTTGATATACTATACAGAAAGGAAGATGACAATGACTGGCTGTGAAGTGGAGACTCTCGTTGACTGAGCTACACTGCGATATTTCGATCTTTCCTGCCTAACCTGAATACACTTATTGTCAATAAATCAAGGAAAGTCATTACTGAAATGGGTTACAGATCCAAATCTTTCCTGTTATCTGCCCTCCACTTTTGGATTTTAAGTTAATTTTAGAACCATTTAACCGTTAACTCAATCAAACCTTCTGCAACGGTTGAAGTCCATCAGTTGTTCTCGTATCATTACCATGGTTCAGTTCAGTAGTGTTCCTATAACCCATTTCAGTAATGAATTTCCTTGCCTTATCAACATCGGTTAAAGACTGAGAAACAGACATACATTTCCTACAAGAAAAAAGGAGTTTTACTTGCGCAAAGAAATTGCTCTTCAGGTCATGAGATGACATTGGCATTAACAGCAAGAGAGAGATGGAGATGTTATAAACCATGGATTCTCAACCCAGTCCTCAAGGACCCCCTACCAGTCCGGGATTTAGGGATTACCTGTGCGTGTCTAAGGTGTTTAGAAAAAGAAAAGAAAAAACACCTTAGACACACACAGGTAGTCCCTAAATCCTGGACTGGTAGGGGGTCGTTGATGACAGGGTTGAGATCCCCTGTTATCAACGAAGATGCCGAGAAGAAATACTGATACATTCTAAAATGTGGTTCACTGCTCCTAAATTAGACTACATAACAGCTATATTTGTAGTATATTCATGGAGTCACGTGTACACTACAATTTCATTTTATGAGGATTAACAGCAGATAAACAAGAATACATGTGTTAACTAGAATAATTACGAGAGAGGTCTGTGTACCTGCTTGTCTAAGGAATTCTACAGTGACAGTATAAATAGCCAAAAGTTTATTTTCTAAAAGGAAAAGTAACATTGCCCGTACATTGCCAGAGCAATGGGTTTTGGGAGGAATTTAAGGAACTAATGACTGCTTCCTCATTGCAGTTCCAGAGTGAAGTAGCCATAAGTTAATACCCATTATTAAACAGGATATTTGACCTGGCACGCTGACGAATGGCGATCATCCAATCATCTATCTGATGAAGATTACTTACATTTGGGTGGAAATCACTCATTGAACTTTGTATGACAGGTGTCCACACACAGTCAGTGGAATCCATGTGGGTAAAGGCAAAAGTTAAGAACAAAACCTGTTGGGACATTCATAAGAGCATGTTGGATTCGCAACTATGTGAATTTATGTTTTGGGAAAGTTTAAACAGTGATGAAGACGCATTTCTAAAAATTCTTAAAGAGTTTGTAGTATTGGCGCCCAGAGTAACATTGCTACATAATCTGTTATACTGTATATTTCACAGTTTCAAAATGTATTAAGATTAAGATAGGTTAAATTAGGTTAGATTCTAAATACCAAAACTAGCTACCTGATTTGTTATACTGTATATTTCTTATACTGTTTATTTTTTAAACAGTTTCAAAATGCATTAAGCTGTCTACCTTCCAATCGGGAAGACATTTTGAGACAAGACATGGCTCTACTTGAATATGGTTCCTTCCTCCTGTTTATGATGTAATGGCTATCCTCATTTCTAGAAATTTTAGTTTGTCAGTGGGGTTTATATGTTAAAAAGGGAATTTAGAACAAAGGTCAATATAGGCAAATAAGCAAATAATGAGTCAATCTCACTTATTTTTCCATTTGACATATTATGGCTAGTGATGTCCCGAATGGTTCGCCGAACGGTTCGCGAACAGTTCGCCACGAACGGTTCGCCACGGACTCATCATTGAGTAAACTTTGACCCTGTACCTCACAGTCAGCAGACACATTCCAGAGGGTCTGGGAGGGAGGGTCTGCTGCTGATTGGCTGGAATGTGTCTGCTGACTGTGAGGTACAGGGTCAAAATTTACTCAATGATGAGTCCGTGGCGAACCATTCGCGAACCGTTCGGCGAACCGTTCGGGACATCACTAATTAAGGCCTATGATTTGAAATTCCTTTGTCAACTTTTACACATTTTTCCCTTTTTAATGAATAAACCTCGATATTCTAGACCAAAATTTGGAAAACATTTTCCATGTTGTCTACTTTTCTAGATCAGCTGTTTCGTACCAAGGTTTGCATTTGCATTATCAATTCTTGGGTATCTCCAGTTTAATGAATAACCCCCAAAATGTGGGCCTTTATAAAGCTAATAATCTCTTGGACACTATTGCTGTGTTCCTATAAAATATCCTTTAACTAAACAAAGATAAAGGCATGCCTATGTTAAATCACGCTGGTGCGTGATTCATTTTGTTTTCAAGAGGGGTCAAAAAGCAATGGAGGGGAGAGGATAAAGTGTTTGAGCCAGTTTAACTTTCCTTATCATGTGAGATTGACAATAAAATGTACTGGAAGGCAGCCAGTAGCTTTTCCCGTCTACTAAGATGAACGTATGGTTGCTGTCCATCAAGGAAGTGAAGACAGAAACACATATGGCTGGATATATATTTAACTTTGCGATAGCCAAAAATGGAAGGCTATAATGTTTGTCTGTTAACCTTTTAAGTGCTGGATAAGTAGCTAAGGACTGTTCACTCCTCTGACAAAGGTTTAAATAGAAACACCTCACAAACAAACAAAAATGTTTTAAAGGGACTTTGTCATACAGTAGTTGAGTCTAATTGACTAAAATGTTATATATACATTGTACTAGTGAAATATATATAAAGTGACTTGATTAGAAGGTAGTTTAAAAAATATAGTAGTGGTTAACTCCTGTTAGCCTAGAGCAAAGCATTGTGGGATCAACTGCAGACATTGCCATGTGTCATGTTTACATTGAATTTCTGTGAGGACAGCTTGTGTCACAGGTCCCCCCTCCTATATGTGTCATTCTATACACTTGTTAATCCTTTGGCTAGATGATGATGAGATAGTTCAGTGGATAAAACTCCAGCTACAGAGTCCCTGAGTCACACATGCACTGCCCAGCTGGGCCATTCCAGCATTTCATCCTTTCTGAGGTTGATAAAAAAAAAAGAGTACCATTAAGTTGGGTAAAATAATATCTACACCCCTGGATATACATAAAAAAATAACAAACACTAAATGTTAAATTTTTGATAAAATAATTTAGGATTATTAATGATTTAATATCAGATTATAACAAGTTTATGTTTTATGTATGACAGAGTCTCTTTAATACACAATGCAGTATTTAGTGTTTCCATTGTCTGTAATAATTCTCTAGGGCAGAATTGGGCAAAGGTAGATATACAATGTAGCAGAGCTCCCTGTATCCCGGCTGGGTACCCCCACCAAGGACCGGTTCCAAGCTGGAACAGGGGAAAACCTCTGTGCTTCTGCCCCAGTTGCCGTGGCTTGACTGGGGTCCTCCTGGTGCCGCTCCGTCCTGGAACATAATAGGGGACTAGCTCTGTTGCATCCCAGGGACTGGATGACACACAGTCCTGGGAGCTCTAGTCCTTACAAGGACTATCCACGCCAAATCCTCCATGAGCTGGAACAAGGTGCTAAGCAGTGATTATAGCCCTTCCCCTCCCAGTAACTAGATGACACATAGCTCTGGAAGTACAATTGGTTTAATGCATCCAAACACAGCCTTTTTATACATAGATCCCAGCAGGGGGTCTCCATTGTCTTCACCACAAGCCCCTCCCAGGAATCTCTGGGCCTGAGAAATAATTGCGTTAAAGACTGGTAAGCAAATGATCTCCCAGGGACAGAAAGGCAAAAATAAAATTATAAAACATAAAAATACCCCAAAACATAATAAAAACATAAAATAACCCCACAAATAATACATTTTTAATTAGCCCTGATCTGAGCGCCCAGGTTCTCCAAATAGTGCTCATATCCATGCAGTGTAAAGTAAACGCCACCGGACCTTCATTCGTCCTATAAGCTCTGCATGCCAAACTGTAAGCCTTCAAAGATGCCATCATGCCTGTCCGTGCTTGGCCTCGTTGTCTTCACCTCCTTCTCCAGAGTCGTCTGCACCTCCTCCTGAAGACACTTCTGTTATAGCTAGTACCATCACTACTTCCTGTCTGCTCAAAGAAAACCTACCTTCGGATTGTAC